>CM057811.1:45691580-46291580 GCA_030067965.1 Latrodectus elegans | reverse complement strand
CTGTACCCTACCTAATACCTAATTTGATCTATCATTCAATCTAATGAAAGCCACTCCCAACTCACATGATAAAAGTTCCAATTACCAAGATATAAACAAAACCACGGCTCTTTCTGCTGCATTCGCTCACAGATAACAAAGGCAGGCCATTCTGCTCTGTAATTAGGCGAGGAAACCCCTTCTTATCTGTCACAGCCCCTTCTCTCTGGTTGGAGACCTCCGTAAATAACACTCATTGTTTTAGGGGTTTTTCGTATATTTGGCATTGTTCCAGAATTTTTGTCGGGCCATCATATAATTTACCGAATGAGAATCAAGTTAAAAATTTTATTTTATTTCTTTAAAAGATAAATAGTCATAAAAATGAAATTCTGATAACAAGAAGTGACTATCATTCAAATAGTTTATTAATTTAAAAAAAGAAAAAAAATGTATGTTGGTCGAAATGTGTGCAGGGATTTTTAAGCTATATATATAGCTTAAAAATAGTGCTTATATATATATATATATATATATATATATATATATATATATATATATATATATATATATATATATATATATATATATATATATATATATATAATCAATAGTACATTTTCACAAAGTTAATCAAAAACCAAATGGAAAATAATAATATGTTTATAAAATTAGTCAAAATTAAAATTGAAAATAATAATCAAATACTAGATGGAGAATAATACATTGAAAATAAAAAATGAAATAAGCAGATAGAAAAATATTCAATATATAGTTCAAAATTTTAAGGAAAATGGAACGAATGAATCGAACGAATATTAAATCAAAATGGAACGAAATTGGGGAGATGTATATGACCAGTTTTTTCATGGTTCGTTGACTACATTCATACAAATATAATATATATATATATATATATATATATATATATATATATATATATATATATATATATATATATAAATATATATATATATATATATATATATATATATATATATTTATATATATATATATATATATACATATATTTATATATATATATATATATATTTGTATGAATATTATATATTTGTATCCTTAAAACACCTACATTTATATTTTAAATTTAATCTAATTACAACTGGCAACACTTCTTTACTATAATTTTAAAATTACTTTTGGCAACTTTCATACTATTTTCATGTATAAATCCCATCTGATTTGCTGACTTTGGCTTTATGTATTTAAATTTTTACTGTATGTATGTTTCATTTATATGAGTATCTCTAATTGCATTTGTGTTTAATTTATAGGTATTTCTAATTTTCTGCATTTATATTTATTCAAATGTTTTAACCTAGGTTCTTTGAATACGAACACTCTTTGGAGGAATTGCTCGAAAATCTTTAGACATTTGTCCTTCGAGCATGTCAGAAAACAGTGTTCTTTCTTTTAGCACATAGCTGGCCATCTCCCTCCTGATGAAGACGTGGCCCCTATGTATTCTTCTTTTCATCTGTTTCATATATTTCAGTGCTTTTCCATATTTTTCATGTTTTATTTTATTTATATTTCACTGTTTTTCCAATTTCATATTTTTCATATTTTATCTTATATATATATATATGTATGTATGTATATATAAGGTTCGAGTGCTCAAATATACAAAAAAATGTATTTTAATAAAATTTAATAAATAAATTTTTAATTTTTAAGCAGAAATTTACGTGCTAATAGGTGTTTTGACAATCAACGAATAAAAGTTCAATCTTATGAGAAATATTTAATTTAAAAAGTCATTATTATTTGTTTCAATCTAACTTTTTGAATCTTAATTTTATACAACTTCAAATCTTTTTTAATCATTCTTCTAGTTTTAAAAATAGTTTCAAAATAATGAAATAAATTTATTTAACAGGTTAAAATAAGTATATGAAATCTCATTAAAAAAATTGTGTATTTTTAAAAGTAAACTGATAGGAGATTTCAAAATATTTAACTCCACAATTTGTAAGTAATGGGACTTTTTAATGAAATGGTGAAAAAATATATTTGAAATTAAAAATAATGTATTTTCTTTCTTATAAAAATGAATTAAAACAAAGAAATTGCTTGGTAATATTAACTAACAATTTTATTTGAAATGCAAATATATGAGTTGAAACTCTAAAATATTTATGTTAAAATCAACGCTTATTTTTTGATCAACATATTTATATATATATATAAATATATATATATATATATATATATATATATATATATATATATATATATATATATATATATATATATATATAAAATGTGCAGAATCATAAATTATAGAAAAAAGTAAATTTAGGTATTTCCTTATAATAATATTTTTTGTATCAATGGAAATTGCAGATTTACCGATTATCATATTTTCTAAAATGACGCTGGAAACATGAAGTTGCTTTTTCGGTATAAACGTAAAATTTCATACCATTTACCCTAAATTACATGCAATATTAAATTTATAAGCCCATCTGGGACATTCCAAAGTACCGGATCGTTGCCTAAGAGAAAGAATTGTGATTGAAGAAAGAGAAGACGTCTTGGCCCGCAGTGTTTTCATTCTTTGCTTTATATTTTTCAAAGTTTTCTTTGTTATACTTTCCAGTCGAATAACTCTCCATAAGCTTTTTCTTTTCTTGTTTAGAGTTTTTCTTCTTCAATAGGTATGTCAAATTTCTCTCCACTCTGTCCCAATCTAATTCCGTAGATGGCAAGGATTTCGTCATTTTCTTTTCCTACCTTATTTCTTCTCATACTTAAGCGGAATAAACCAAATACATTTTTTGAAAGATTTGGATTTTATCTATGTTTATATACTTATACATACATGTCGATTTGTGTATGTAAACATATATATATATACATAAACATACATACATACATACATACATATATATATATATATATATATATATATATATATATATATATATATATATATATATATATATATATATATATATATATATATATATATATATATATATATATATATATATATTACACTTTGAAAGTTAAGCGTAAACGATACTTAGGTAACTTCTGGAATTTTATTTCATACAATAGCATAATACGAAATAGGAAATCATTCACGGTAATACAATCCCATTTTGCAATCTAAAAGACATGTAGTAAGTCACCAATGAAATGGAAATGGGTTCTTCTTTTCTTCAAGTAGTTGAAAGCAATAAAGTATTTTAACATGATTTTTAAAAATCTAATTTTTCATTGTTGTTTGGAAAATTTTATTTCATTATTTTTTATAGATAAAAATCCACTTTGGTAGTAAAATAATAAATCTATTAAATATTATGTAAAAAAAAATTGAGTAAACAATAAGTTTTAAACATAGATAAAGACAGTTAAATATTAAATTACAATATTTAAAATTTCCATTTGTAATTCTTATAAAATTATTTTGCATTTTATGCATATTTTTTAAATAAGAAATGTTTCCAATTCACAATTCTTCTTTCACAAAAAAAAAAAAAAAAAAAAAAAAAAAAAAACACAATTTTCTTAAATTTTAAAATAAGATTGATAACATTGAACATTTGCTCATAATACGAAGCCTTTGTAGTTAATTTTTTAAAATAATTTTATGAAAAGAAATGCAACCTCCGCCTTATTTGCTCTAATAAATTAAACGTTTGTAGTTTATTACGTATTCTTTATCCCCAATATAATGACACAGTGTATTAATTGTCGAGCAGTTTTAGCTTGTATGTTAATTAATATGTTGCAAATATTTTAGATTAAGCTAATAATTAAAATAACATTTTAATAATTAGTTTAATCTAAAATATTATTATCTTGCATGGCACATTAAAAATTTTAACGTGCCGTATTTTGTTTAAATATTTGCAGTCATTTTTTTAAGAAATAAATGCCAATAAACATTAAGTATTTGTTATTGCAAGCAATTTTTCTTACCTATTAAAATGTATTTAATTTTTCTTTTTTGTAATTTTTATTTTGTCTCTTATGTAGTTTTGTACAGTTATAGATAAAAGTAAGATATTATCGATAAAATTTAACCCGCAGATAGAAGAAAAAACTTTTTGTTGTTTACATTTAACTCATAATTATGAAAAAAATTCAGTGTCGTCTTATTGAAAATAAAGAAACAGCATGTCTGAAAGTTTACTCTTCGATTGAAAATTAAAATTAAAAAAAAATTGGCTAATTATAATGTTTAAAAATATATAATTCATAAAAAGGCAAGGTATTTTTTTTACTTAATATAAAATAAAAATTTATTAAATAATTTAATATAGTCATGCAAATTTATTTAAATTAAAAGTATCCAACATTAACAGTGAAAATTGTTACACTAAACGCTAATAATTCACATATATTTTTCAAGTTAAATTTCATTCCTTTTAATTTTAAAAAAAATCATATAATTACAATAATTTTATTTAGAATATTATGTCTGAATTGCTCAATTAAATGTTGAATGTTAAAGGGAAATTTTAATTATCATTTTTGAAATTTAGCTATGAAGAATCAGTTATGCCAAGAATAGTTTTTATAGAATAGTTAGCCAAGTTGAACAGTTTTTATTTTGTAGCGGAAAAAATTAGATTTATGAGTAAAACTAAATTAAATTGATAAGATAATATTTGAATTTATATTTATAATTAATAGTTTTGAGGGATTGTAATATTCAAGGAAAATTTAAATGCTTTTTTTTTAAATTTAAGCTCTTCAATGTTTTAGAATCTTAAAGAAAATGATATAAAAATTATGTTAATATCAAATTTATGGTAAGCATAATATCACAAAAATGCTAATTTCATGCTAAAAGCATAATAATTTTATACAAAAATAAAATGCGGTAACGTTTTTTGTGACAGAAAAGAATTCAATATTAATTTTAGTTTGTTATATTTCTAAATATTTCAAACAATGGAAATAAAAAGAAACGTATTTTAACTAACCATAAAAAGTCCATTTATTGTATAATATTTAAAGATTTAGGTGGCATATTTTTTTGAGATTTAATTCATCGATATATGTCTGTTTTCAACAAAACGTGATGCTTTTGAAATAACATCAATGGATTTCAACCTTGACGTCATTTATAAAGAGTAAAACAAAGCTGTTTCTCTCCATAAGATAAATAGAAGCCTTCGTCAAATTTCAGGAAGTACATGATTTAAGTACAAAGCTTTTCAAATCGCATATTTTAACTCTTCGTGTTTCTGTGCACGACAGCCTTCCCGCCAATGGAACATGAATAAATGCATTAGAAGTAAGCACGCAGAACAGATTTGGCAATGCGTCCTTCTACATTTTAACTTAGCGGTAAAAGTTTTACTCGCCCAGGCATGTATAAGCTGGCCACCTGTTACAAAGATACGTGATTTTTGTTTTATGTTGCCACAAAGCTGAAGGAAATTCCAGATTTGTTGCCTGAGTTTGCAGCAGACAGTCCAAAGTTATATCGATTGCAGTAAAGTATAGCTGAGATTTTTAGTCTGATATGCAAAATTTTGCTGGTATACTGTAGTATTTTGGTTGCAAGTAAAATTGCGATTGTTATTTTTTATACAATGCGCTAACTTTATTAAAAATTCTTTTACTCAAATTTTTACTTATGTATGTTGGAAAAGTACAAACTAGAAATAATAGTTATATACAAAAAATATTAAACTGATTATTAAATCATTTTGATAAATTGTTCAACTAATATTTTTATTTTTAAACTGAATTTTGATTAAAAATTTTTAAATAAAACATTCTTTGAGTACTGTATGTCTTCAAACTATAAACATATAATATGTTTTGATATTTTTAAAGAAAACCAAATGCAGTACAAATTAGTTCTAACTTTCTTATTTCCATTAACTAAGATTGAAGAATAGAATTTCATGCATAATATATCCTCCTATTTACGATTAATTTAAAGCTTATTTATAAAAAAATAGTCTTTAAATACATTTTTATCTACTTATGTATTATTTTTCAACAAATATCAAATTGTCTGTATAGCAGATCACTTTATTACTGTTTTTATTTGTTTGTTGCTCAACAACTATTAATTGAAGCAGAATTTTACTGTTTAAATGTTCAATAAACAAACAACTTGAAATGGCGATCAAACCACCATGCACGTTTTCAGTACTTTCTTAGTCCTACTAGAAGTATGTTGTATACATTATAATACTAATAGAATCAAAGCTACATAAGTGATCAAATATTATGCAATGTCAATCATAATAGATTAGGAAACGTGTAATTTGTTTTATGCTTCTTATAACTTAGAATATTCGTCATCTATTAAGTGTTGATAACTATTTATTAAGATTAATATTAAAATAAAGGATAAAGATAAAAATAAATATAAATCTTGTCAATGCAAAAATACATAAAAAGGAAAAATAATTAAAGCTTGCTAGAGCTGCATAAAAAGAACATATTTTATCTCTGTATGTATATCAATACCTGATATTCATACATCTAGTATGGGTATGGGGTAGATCTAGTATGGGGTAGGTTTCTTCTTGTCCTTAAAGAACTAGATAATTTCAGTGTATTACAAATTCAGCTTATTAACTAATTTTATAGGCATGCAAATTTCCTATTGCATTGTAGGTCCGAAACGTTATGACCATCTCTGCAATTTGATTTTTGACCCACTTTTGTGTTGAAAACACATGATCTAACAGAAACAATATGTAATTTATTCCGAACAGTTAGGAATGTAATTCTTGTGATTATTCTGTGTGTTTCATGGAACGATTCATGATCATGGTGATTTTGAAAGATAGCAGATTCTGATTGCAAAATATGTAACGAAACTTATTCGAACTAAAATAACTTATATTAAGTATCCTTAAGTAAACCACCAAAACAAATATTATGCAACCAAAAATATTACAAAAATATAAAGCATTAAAGTTAAATAACTACCAATTTTCTAAAACTCATAGGACAAGTTTTAGCGTTTATTTAAAGTACATAGATATACATAATTAAGCTTTAATTTTTCATAGAGGTTATTATAGCTTATATTTTTAATATATATTTATTACATTTATGTCGTTGAAATTTTTAGAACACACCTCACTGACTTAAAACATATTATCAATATCTTAATTATAGTATTACAATAAATAAGGTATATCCTAATAAAATTTTGCATAACAAATTTTCGATAACAATTCATCTATCCTATATTCTTTTTGTTTATAAAATACTGTAATTTTCAAATACAATATTTATACAAAATGAAAGATAAATAATTAGTATTTAACATTTTCAACATTTACTGCAATTAATACAGTAATAATTGAATAATTTTCATTAATAATGTGTATGAGATAAAAATAAATCAAAATCATTATGAAAACAATTATTTTAATTTCGTAGCATCGTTAGCACAAGATAGTAGTATCAGTTTTAAGAAAAAAAATCAATGTCTTTTCAAAAATGAATACTTTATTAAACACATTTTTTAAGCATGAAACTGTGCCAAAAATAAGTCTTTTCATTATTCATGATTTAAAAAAATGTGAAAATCTTCAGAAAACTCTTATGCTAATTTAAATTTGCAAAACAATTCCCGAGAATATATTTTATGAATTACATAGTAAAGTTCCTAATTCAAACAGTATTTGCAAATGAGAAAATTCACGTTTATTTACAATATCAAATTAACGTTTCTGGTGAACTGTTTTCTTTAGCAGCTTTAAAATCACTCATTCATTAAATTAATAAACTGACTTCTAGCATCTAGGCGGATAAATTCTGCATCGTCTTTTCCGATGATTGGCGATTTCAGAAATTGCATTAAAATTAGCTGGAAAGAAAGAAAAAGAAAACAATATTTCGCCTTGAAAACGGGAGAGGCAGCTAATTATGCATCTTCTGTTATTCGCCAGGATGTTTTGGAAATAGAAAAGAAAAATAAGAAAAGTGTGTTTTCAGCACATATACAATACAAAAGCTTCCCAATTAATTTCCAGACAACTATTTCTCGTTTCAACGCGTCACGAATTAACGGCGAAGACCTTAATGAAAAAGAGTTTTTTCTCTCCCTATTTAAGTGAATGACAAACAGTAAAAAATAATATAATCAATTGTTTTTTTTTTACTTTTTACGTACTGAGGCATGAGGTCTATCTTGAAATGAAATGCTTGTTAATTAAAATTATCCTCTCTATGAAACATCTTCTCCAGATCACTAAAGATATTTCGCATTTAATTTCCTCAATACAAGCCAATATTAAATGTACTATACAAAATTAATCATCGATGTATTTTACAGTGTATGAAAATGTATGTAAAATATTCAAATAAAAATAATAATCCATGAAAGTTTTTAAAATCATCGCATTATTTTTGATCAGTGAAGTTTATTATAATCTCGTTAAGTATTATATTTCAAAATGTTTTAAATTTATTTATTGATTTTTTCTTATCAGTACCATAAAAATATAATTCCTCTTATGTTATCTTAAACTTCAATGTTCTTTGAATCTCAAAATGTTTCAATGTACAACAGTTTATTGTGGTTGACTTTCCACAATTAATTAAAATAATAATGTGTGAAAGTCTTTCAAAATTATCACATTATTTATGATCAGTGAAGTTTACTGTAATCTTGTTAGGAATATTATACTTTATAATGTTTTAAACTTATTTATTGATTTTTTCTCATCAGTATGATAAAGAAAAACTTGTTTTAGGTTATCCTAAATTTCAAAGTTTTTTAAATGTCAAAATATTTCAATTCAGATCAGTTTATTGTGGTTAACTTTCTTTTAATTATTATAAAAAAATGTCAATAAAGTTATCTCCCAGAAGGAAAAAACCAAAATAAAGAGCAAATGTCCCCTTTCTACAAAGATATTATTATGAATAATGTAATTCCCGAATCACAAATGCAAATTAATCTTATTTCACCGAATGGGCGTACACATTTATGCAAGTGCACCACAGTGAGATATAATTAGTGTTATAGGGTTATATTCACATTGGAAACCTTTCATAAGACGATAACTCAATAAAATATGCGTATGTAATATTCAAATTAATTTTTTTTTTAATTTTTAAAATCATATAATAATTTGATAATAATAAGATTTTTTATAATTTGATAATAATAAGATTTTTTTTATAATAATTTGTATAAATATTTTTTTTTTGAAAATTACTTTATTATTTTTGTATAAAAACTTTTAAAATTGAATAAAATATATTAATAACGAATATTTATTTAATACAAATGAGACAGGACATTGATTAGTTTTATAATATTTTATTTCAGTGAGATGGAACATTTTATTGTGTTTTATGTTACAGAATTCTTTAGAGCTTTACAAATCACTTTTACTACATATTTTATTTTAAAAATCATTAATTAAAATAAATGTATACATGTAAGTATATAATACAGTGTGCCGGCCAACTTGTCTAGTGGTCAGTGTGCCTGACTACGGATAGGGAGGACCTGGGCTCGAATCCCGAATCAAGCATGGATGTACTTTCTCTCTCTCCATCCTGTCTTTGTCCTTTCCTTGTGTGTGAAAAGAGGTATGAATGGCGCCTACCCTATAAATTGGTCCATATGGCATGTGTGAGGGTGCGATGATGGCTCACCCCATTTGGTTCACCCGGGGCAAGACGTCGGCGGCAAAGAGGTCGCTGTTTCTGGCCGGTTCCTTGGGTATAAGGGAACAATACATCCCGATATACCACGACCATTGGAAAAAAATATAATACAGTGTATAAGTAAAGATTCTTAATGATCTCAAGTTATTGAGTACATTTGCTTTCTTAACCTAAAATGCATGTTTTCAGTGAAGTGCAGATATTTGAAAGAATATTGAAGAATTATAATATTTTCTATAACAACAAATTAATTCTTATATTTACGAATTTTTACGTTATGTTTTGTAATGTAAATGTTAAAACTCTGCTAAGAAAAACATTCTATTCTGAAATTATATTGTTGAAAAATGTTTATTTATGTAAAAATATCTTTCTTTTTAGCTTCTCAAGATTGTGAATTTCCAGCACGATGGACTGGAACATGGTTTCAAAAAGGAGTACACCCGCCAATCAAAATTGAAAAGGACATATTTTCTTTTAAAGGAAAATGCTTAGCAGCAGATAGTCACATGTTCTTTATTGAGGATGCGTAAGTTTTCTAAATAATTTATTTGCTTATTCGTTATAATAAACTAATTTTTAATACCAATGATCTCATTGTTATAATTAAACTAAATATTGTGTTAAGCATATCATGGTAGAAAAATTAAGTTAGTTGAAGTTCATCATTCACATTATAATAGCATTTGAAATACAATTGTTTTTATTCATCCCTCATAATATTTTTCATCAATAGTTTTTGGAAGTATATGTGATACTGTTTGACATGGAAATAAAAAGTTCAAAGTCATCTAGGTGCATTACAAACATTCGTAAATGAAATGTTAGTTAAGTCAAGTAAAATAGTGTTTTTAAACTTTAAACACAATATTAAATATCTTGAAATAAAATAGCTTCTTCACAATAATAATGTCTAGAAAAAAGAAGAAATACATTTGAGGTAAATACACTTAATAATTTTAAGAATATGATTGATTTAGCGAATGGCTCTTTATTCATTAAAATACACATAAATTACCTTGTCTGACTTCGTCAGATATTTGGATGATAAGCTCAGCATATACGACACATATATGTCTGATATTTTTACCTTTAATCTTTTTCAATATTTGGATGATAAGCTCAGCATATACAACACATACATTTCTGATATTTTTTACCTTTAATCTTTTTCAAGAACTTCGTTTCTGGATACTCTTCTATTTTATAAATAAGTATATATAAAAACAGATTTGCATAGAAATTACAGATGTTGTACAAATAAAATAAAATTCCATCCTCAGTTAATTTTTTTAAATAACTGATTATTACACTTGAAACATATTATATTCCTGTTTAAAGAATATTTTAAAAATCAGGCGTTATTCACGTATTACCTAATTTTGTTGGAATGATATCAGTGATTTTCCGTACAATCTTCGCAGTTTCTTGCCAGAAAATGGGTTAATGGCATTCACTTGTCAGCCAATAGAGGCAAGAGGATGTACAAGGATTAAAGAGCATTTGAAAATGACCTTATTTTAGTTATCTAGGCCATCGCATACGTCATCTCCAGGACTTTCCCCGCGACTGACAAAAGAAATGGGGGCGGAGTGCGGTCCTACAGTAAAAGATGGCTATCTGGGAGGATGACATTGAAGTATGCCTCTGTAATGGGGAAAAAAGAAAAAGAATAAAGTAGTCAGCACTCTAACAAAGGGTTGAGGGAAATGTCTCTGGTGTGCTTTCACGGGATTCAATAAAAAAAGGAAAAATCAATTGGTCAGAAAAATATCCCGTTTTATTAACAGAAAAACATCAAATAAAAAACAAATAGTTAATTCATACATTTATTACATGCAACATTGATTTCAATATTTAAACGTATGTTTTTTGTATTTAAATATTTTAATTAGATTAAATGCAAAGCAATTTGTTTAAATACTACAGTAGAGTTTCTAATTAAACGCACGAATCTCACTTTACTGTTTATCCGATATTATAAATCATGCGGAGAGAAGAGTTGTGTATAGTGTAAAAATTAATAAACTTTTTATGGCATTTTGCGAATGCAATGCTATATATAACGGATTTATTTTCAGGAACCAATTACATTGACATGTCATTTCAAAATCAGGAATGCACATTAAAATATGATTTTTTCAGAAAAAAACCTATTTTTTTAAAATAATTTAACTTTTTTATAAGAATTACCTAGAAAGCGCGAAAATAGTAAAAAATCTTCTGAAGGTTGATTTCAACTTCACCATCAATATATTAGTAAAAAGGTAAATGCTTACAATTTAATGGCAACAGTTTTCACACAGTTACCTACTAGTAAAATACTGTGTACTGTAGGTTAACTAAGGATAAATCGAATTTCCAAAATTCTTCTCATTACATTTATTGTATTTTTATTAAGACAAATATTCGTTTTAAAACATTTGTGTTAAATATTTTTCCCAAATTTATTCCATTTTTTCTAATTAAATATTTTGAAAGCAGACTTTTAAAGGTAATACAAATTTGTTGTAAAATATTAAACTTAAATATACATAAATATGCATGCATAATTTCTGTCATATTGTTTTTGTAAAAACTAGTTTGATTGATTGGGCAGAAAAATAAAATTCGTTATCTGTATACTGTATCATATATTTGGTCGTATTATTTATAATTTTAAAATTTTAAGAATGAAAAGTAAATTTTTGATTAAAGCTCCGTATACTATGTATTTTAAATTGTGAATTTTCCCTATACTTAAATAGAAAATGAATCCTTATTTTTAATATTATAAACAGAGATTATTCATTTAGCTAAATATTGTGTAATATTTCTTTATTTGATATTTAAATTTGTGGGATAATTTGATCCTAAGTGAAATAAATGATTAAATAAAAATAATCGTTTTTTATTATTCATTTTGACATTTTATTTTTTAAATCTAAATCATAACTAAGTTTAACATTCAGTATTGATCAAATATTTCTAGCAAAGTATTCTGCTTAGACAGATTAATTATCATTAAACGAATATTAATATTTTTACAGAAATTTTATTAATATTGTATTAATATTAAATGTTTTTTTATACTTATATGATAATAATAGATTATATATATATATATATATGTATATATATATATATATATATATATATATATATATATATATATATATATATATATATATATATATATATATATATATATATATATATATATATATATATATATATATGTATATATATATATATATATATATACTACGACTTACGACTATTACTACTATATTAAATATATTCTTCCAAAATGTTTATTTCATGAATCAGCAGCTATATTTTCTAATTGTTTTCTTTAAGTACATGCATGTGGAAATAAAATTCATAAAAGATAATATTTACTGACCATCTTCCGCTGTAAAGCAATCAGCAATGACCATTACTTGAATAGTTTCCATGAAGCTATAACGCCCACAAAAATAACTGTTACTGCCTAACATAGGAATTGGTTGGTGGAACATCAGATTTTAGCCTAATAGAGGAAATGCTCTAAAATCTCCTCCTGTTTTATGTCCTTTCCATCTGCGAAATCATTTTGGAACAACCTTTTCAACCAGTACAATTCTGTCAGTTTTTTTCACCATCAGATATAAAAAGCACTATCGTGATTGAAGTTGACTCTAAACCGAATTAAATTTGGCCGCATTCAACCAAAATAAAAATATAATGAATAGAGAGATTTCTATACAAGACTGTGGGCCTTAATGCTCTATTAGATGAGGTATATAGGCTTTTATTGTATAGGCTATGCAACTAAATAAAAAGAAAATTAGAATCGATACGAAATAAAATATCGATCAGTGGTTTCTATCGACATGGTATTTAGTAATAGAAAATGATGAAATAACATTATTTTGAAAGTATTCTCAGATAAGAGAATTTAGGAAATGTTGTCTTTTAATAATTTTATATTTTAATTTATGGAATCCGAGAATGAAGAGTGAAATAAATTACAACAAATGTAATTGAAAGTATGTTATTAATAAATTTTGAGTAATCTGTTTCTATAAATTATGTAATTAATTATGGCTATTTCCAAATGTAAAAAACTTAATAACACAGCATTAGTTTAGTTTAATATATTTATTGTTTTATAATATAAACTTAGTAATAGTACAAATACTAATAGATTAAAAATATTTTTATTCGATATTTTAATCTCATAAAAATAATTTTATTTCGTTAAAAATGTATTCAAAGTATCTTAACGTATCAGGCTACCTTCGAGCCAATTTGTTCTTAAAAATTAATTTGAGTTTTCTTTTATGTTATTTTTAGAAAAATTATTATGTGAAAACAAAAAATTAGCAAAACATTTAACTGCGCATATCATACTTTATGTGAAATTACTTAGTTTTCTGTAAATTTTAGTGAAATATTATCAAAATGGCTAAACAGAACACTGTTACCCATCAACGTTAATTTAATTTGGGGATAAAGTTAATGTATCAATGTTCTTTAAAATAAAGAAAAATATGAAATAAAGAAAGCAATAACGATATTGTTAAAAACGTACAATAAAATGAATGTTTTACAAACTTTTACTGAATATTTCCCTTAAAAATAATTATAAATGAAAAAGATCTTATGTATTCAAAATGTTGCTTCATTTCATAGATAATTGCAGTAAAATATGTTGGCCAAGTTTGAAACATATATCGTCATTATTACTTAATAAATCGTGTTAATTGCGATTTTTAAGAGTTGGTGAAAAACAAGGTTTTCAGAAAATTGTTTTTAAAGTTATAGTTTTGGTTGTGATAAATGTGGTGTTGCCATTTATGTCAAAATAATAAAGCCAAATAACAATCTCATATTTTTTATGGCTATTAATCACCATATTATAAAGAAACATATAAATTAAAAAGTAGTAAAAAATTAAAATATCCGTTTTCTTAACTATTTCCAGTTTGTAATTGAAATTTCCTGTTTCAATTTCGAAAAAAAGACGACTAATATCGAAATTTCTATTACTTGATTTTTATTTGACAAAGTTAAGCGAAAAACTGTTTTGGAAACTTGAAAACTTCGAGTACGAGATTCACAATTAAAGAAAAACACTCGGAAAACAAGTTTTTAGCGTAAGCGGATACCTTAAAAGCAATTTATGCACATCGCTCATTGCATCTAAATTTATTACATTAGTTAAACTTTTTTTTTAATAAAATACAGATTTAAATAATTTATATACATATTTTAATATTTATTATAAACTATAATATGTAAATAAATATTTTTTTTAATTTATGTAAAACTAAACTCAATTGTATGACAAAAAACTAAATTCAATTAAATGACAGCTTATAAAGGAGCCAAGGTCAGCATTTGTGTTACATATATGAACATCGTTTGAACATAGAGCCCATATTTGTTTCCGAGACCCATAGCCCTGCGATGCACGTCTCACGTCCCGGTTAGGTGGTTAGCCTAATCTGAATTCCCCAATTCTTAGCTCCTAAGGTTGATTTTCAGTTTTATCAACTGAGTGAAGGAATGAAAGGCTGAGTCGATCATGCTCAGCTCCAGGATCAAACTTCGGATAACATCTTGTGATATCGGAGCGATACCACTATCTCACCAGGCTTTACCTAAAATATTATTAAATACTCATTTCTATATTAGTACATATTAGAGTACAGCCACTATTTTTGTGCTTTTTATATAAATTTTCCTGAGTTAAAATTGCATGTATGCATACTGATATTTTTTGAGCACAATTTAGTTTGATACTGATAAGAAATTTAAATGGTAACAATTAACTAATAGTAATAGTGAATAAATTATTTTTGAATTTATTAAACATTACTTTTTCTAAGAAATTGAATTCTAAGGCATACATTCATTGATTTATTTTTTTATTTGAAATGTTTGGATTTTGTTACCTTGAAAGTAACTGCTACTAATCTTTAACTTATGTTCTTTGGTTACTTTAAATGTAATATAAGAATTCATTTTAAATAGAAGTGGGAAAATTTCAGTTAAAATGAAATTACATTTATTGCTCATTTTTAAATTGAATACAATTTATAAGTACCGAATGATTACAATCAATTGAAACAGATTATAAATATATTGAAGGATCAGAATACTTATTTTTTATTCCTTATGTACTACATTTTAGTAATCCAGTGTTTCTAAGTTTCATTGTAATTAAGTTTACTGTTATAGAATTTTTAATAGAAGTTGTTAAATGAAGATGCCTATGAAATTAAACAATGTCATTCTTGATCTCGTAAAAGGAAATTTTAGTCCTTTTTTACTATCTAAATTGGTATTGTCGAAAATAAATTAAGAATGTATTCAGTATTGAATTCATATTCTCTTTCCAATACTTAAAAACAAGTTTTTCTGTTTTCTGAAAAAACATTAAATGATGCTTGCTCATTTTGCATTAGCTTTGTATTATTCAAAGACTAGCCATACAGAAAGTAACCCTATACCTAAAACTTCTTTCTAATGATTGTTTATGCTGAAAAAATAACATCTTCTAACACTAGTGCCTTTCCCAAAACCATTTCGCCAAGGAGGCCAATAAAAGTATTATATTTTCAAAGACTTTTTCCCTTCTAAACTCCTGTTTTTATGTTTGCATTTTCATGTTCCCCTTAGCTATGTGGGTGAAATATATTTTCGTTCGTACACAAAGTCAGCTAGTGTGGAAACACTTTTTTCCCCTTCTTGCCATCCCGGGAAATAAAAAATGCACCGCTAAACTCATCTTATCACTAAGTTTTTTCATGTTTTTTTAGATTTTTTTTTCTGGCAGTACGAGGTCATGTTACTGAGGCTATATCTTACACATTGTGTTCACAGAAACGTAAAGACCTGTTATTAAATACTTAAGAGTTGTGTTTCATCAGGAAGAAAAAAAACTTTTTTTAAAAAATATATATATATAAAAAAAGTGTTTAGTTGAAGACAACCTTTTTTTTTTTATTCTGATATTTTCTCGAATAATATTTAAGAAAAATGTTTGAGAGGTATTATATTTGGTATTAGCTTAAAAAATGTAATTAAACTAAGCTTAGACTTTTTTGTTTGTTAATTGGTAAATGTCAAGGTAAGAATATATCACTTTTGATAGTGTTTCACCGTGAGGTGTAAGGGAATATTAATTAATATATAAAAATATTTTTGCAGTGGAAAATAATCAACTTTCTAATCAACTTGAAATTTTAGTTAATATTTTCTCATAATAATTTAAGATGTTTTCTGATAATAATAAATAATTTGTAACACACGCGAAAGTTATTCGGTAAAATATTAAATCGTTTTTAAGCAACTTATAATCCCTTCGTATTTGTGGAAAAATGTATACC
Organism: Latrodectus elegans; assembly: GCA_030067965.1. NCBI lineage: Eukaryota > Metazoa > Arthropoda > Arachnida > Araneae > Theridiidae > Latrodectus > Latrodectus elegans. The sequence goes on along the minus strand of CM057811.1, from coordinate 46,274,604 downwards.
ACAACTAAATTTTAATCAATGATTTCTCTTTGAAAAAATAAGATAAAACATTAACATTTTAATACTAAGCTTATAAGTACATAACTTACTTTAAATTAAATTAATATTTATCTTAAATAGTTTAAGTAATTAACTACTTATTTCATTTCTTAATGTCTGAATTTTATTACGTATACATTCTATTGGAACTTTTAAGTAACTTCAACCTTTACATTATATTTAATACTGTAAAATACTAATGATTAAATTTAATATAATTTTGGTAAAAATAATTAATGTAATTAATCATTTTTAAAATTACAATATGATTTTATTATGTATAAAGTTTGTTGTAAATTTTAAGTGACTTCAATTTTCTCATTACTTATACTTCGCTAAAATACTTCATGATAAAATTAACTATAATTTTGGATAAAAGGATTTATATATACATACTTATTTAAAATTATTTTATTTTAAAGATAATTATAAATATCTAGTATATATTATTCAAAATATTATCCAAAAGGCTTAATTTTGTATTTAATTAACTTAATATAAGTTACTACATATTGGGTTATAATTACATAATACTGCAAACATTAGGTATAGTTTAACTTAATTTTTACTTCCTGATTTAAATAATTAAAAATCTTTAAAAAATGAACTTATATAAATACCAATTTAATATAAATTTAACATATAAATTTCTAATATACTCCTTTTAATTGGAAATGGAAAACAATAAAATGCTAACTTCATATATAAATTATAGGAATACTTAAAATTTTATGCTGCCTATTTGGAATATATTTTTCAATCAAGTTTTCATGGTTAAAAATCGTCATTAAATGTAGCAATCTTCATTAATTTAGATAACTAAGAAAACAAATACTTTTGGTGAAGAATGTTTGGACTGATATGAGTTTTAGTTATATCAAATAAATTTTACGATTAACATAAAATTAGTTCAATATGTTTTTATATTTTCTTAAACGAGCTTATAATCAACCTCCTGATTGTGTAAATATTGTCAGCAATTTATTCAAAATATACACTTACTCACAAAGACGTAGAAAAATATTCATTTTTTTTTTAATAAAGCCGAAAATTGTGAGAATAAATATATTATATAAGATACTTAAGCAAGTACATTATTTAAATGTACACCATTAGAAAAATAAAATTTCAAATTTCATATTTATTATTTATGGTATTATTCAATGCTAGGAACCACATTAGAGAACAAGTAAGATGTTCATTAATAAACAAATATTTAAATATATTCTGTTAAATGAAAATTTCTTTAAGATAAAAAAAAATTATATACATAAAATAAAAAAAGTATTCTCGATAAATTATCAAATAAAAATATTCTTCTTTAGTAAGTATTCAAGCATCCAGGCAATTTTGAATTAAAAAGAAAAATTTCTTTCTAATTTTTATATTATATATATATATATATATATATATATATATGCCAACCAACTTGTCTAGTGGTCAGCATGTCTGTCTACCGATAGGAAGGTTCTGGGTTCGAATCCCGGTTTAGGCATGGATGTACTTTCTCTATCCTGTCTTTGTCCTTTCCTTGTGTGTGTGAATGAAGTATAAATGATGCCTACCCTATGAACGGGTCCCTATGGTATGTGTGTGGGTGTGATGGTGGCCCATCCCCTTTGGTGCACCAGGGACAACGCCTCGGCGGATAAGAGGTAGCTGTATCTGGCCGTTTCCTTGGGTATCAGCGAACAATAGATTTATGGACTATGTTGCAGTTGCAACTGTCTACAATCTGCCATTAGAAATATATATATATATATATATATATATATGTGTGTGTGTGTGTGTGTGTGTGTTTTTGTTTGTTTGTTTCTTTTTATGTTTATAGATCATATTGTATCACTATATGAACATTTTATTTGCCGTAATTAAACTTCCACATATATTTCTATTAATAAGACAGTAGTTATATTAAAATGCTTTCATATTTTGCAGTTTAGTAAATTTATTCACTGATGAATAGAGTCGAACATAAAAGGTTTTTAATTTAACCTCACTCAAAGATTAGTTTCCGTATTTAATAAGCATAGCCTTTCATCCCCAGCAAACAGAATTTAAAACCAAAGCAGATCCTTTCACAATACCAGTAATTTAATTTGCGAAGAAAATGAATCTTGGAATACAAGCGCTATTTATATTACAATATTTCGTAATTATTATTTAAAATCAAATTATTTTCAAAAGCTGAAACGTGTATGATACGAGTATGAGCCGCACAGGAAATTAAAATCCAATGTTCAACAATAGCTCCTTTTAAACTTAATTTTAAAGTATTTGTTTGCCTATACTCTAAGTTCAATAATTTATTTTTCTACCACGTTTAAGTAAAGGAAATGCTTTTAAGGAGCTCGCTATCTCCTGAAGAAATTGGTTTTTCATAATATTAATAATAGAATGAATATTATTATAATATAGAAATCGATTTTTCGATTATAGGTTTAAGAATGCCAAGCTGATTCAATTGTTTTCATTTAACATTAGAAATACAAATTAATGTGTTATTTCTGATACTGATATATTGACATATTTATTCATTATCATTTTACTTTGTGTGTGAATGAATTGCAACTTTTAATTGAAATTTATTAATTTTGTAAAAGTTTAATCAAATAGTTTTAATAAATTAAAATTTTATTTTATAAAACTTTCAATGAATCTTAATTACTTATCTTTAAGTTTTCTTGAAAATTAATTTATGATATGGAACACATTCACAGAATCCATATATTTATGAAAAACTTATCATTGCAGTTTATTTTCATGAAACGCTTATACTTTCACAAGTAAGTTTTGTATGAAAATAATTATGTTTCTTCTAACAAATGAAAAAAAAAACATATTAAAAGTAGTTAATTGTCTAATTCTATTATGAAAGTTTTGCTTTATGTTATCGCCCGGTTTTTATTTTGCGAGATATCTCAATGAAAGAAAATTTAATTTCTAATAATGTTTACTGAGGAATTTTATAAACCTGAATATCTATTGTATAATATATGTAGTACTGCATACTATTTTCGCAAGGTGAATTACTTCAAATTATACTCATCCAAAATATATTTTAGATAGATTTTTCCTACTTTATTTTTAATTATTGATTAAAAGATACTAACATTTAAGAGAAGGATTTCTTTTTATTTTATTTAAATTACTAGAAATACGTAAGATGTTAAAACATGTTTGCTTTCAAAAAGAATGCAATATAATACCTCAAATAATTTCTGATATGTGATAATAACGCACTATAATGTACCAGTTTTATCGAGAACCTTTCAGACCAAAATACATTTCTTTTATAAATATGCGAATCTTGCAATTTCAAGGAATAAATCACCTTTTAATAAAAAATAAAGTATTAAAATTGTTAAAAAAATGTTTCAACATGTTTAAGCATGTTTCATAGCTTAGAAATTCTAACGACGAAAGAATTATTAATTTTTTTGTTCCTACTTTAAATACTTATATACAGTACTGATTTTATCTAAATTTAATTATAATTTTATCAGATAAAAATATTCTATTTTATTTTATCAAATTAGATTTAAATTTAAATTAAATAGATTACGCATCTATATTTTATGTTATTGGGCAGTCTTTGCAATTAGATTTCTTAAGATCTTTTAATTAAAAAATGAAGAAGATAATATATAATGACTGTCAATAAAATATGTAAATTCGTTTGGTTTTTATTATTTAAATTTAAATCAATCATGTTCTGAAATTAACATTTAATTTTTATAAATACTCTTCATTTTTTTCACAACAACTTTTTATTTCCTTTAGAAGGCATTCCTTGTAAGACATTACAAGTTATACAATCTTCTATTTAGTAAAATCACTTAAAATTCTAATTTAAAAAATATTTGAGTTAAATTTTTATATATATTTTTAATACTGTATATATAAATAATTATTTTTTGTTAAATAATATCTTATTAAACAACGGATTTGAGACAAAAGCCAAACATCTAGAATACTTAAATATTTGGTAATTTAAAACTCATCTTTGTATTCTAATACTTAAGTTTCTATCAAGATTTAAATATTCACGTATAAATTTAAAAGCTCATCAATGTCAACATTTTGAAATTTAAATATCAGTTTGACTTAGTTCATTTGATATCCTTTAAAACTCTTAATCAAGATAATAAAACTCAAATCTCTATATTTTTATTTTGCAAGAGATTTTTATGATTGTTTGAACGCTAAATGAACTAAACATTTTGAATTTATCTCTTTTAAATAGAGTTTTATATTCTAATTTTCTTCTAACTTTCTTTCTTTTAATAATAAAGTACTTAATTTAATAATAAAATTAGCAAAAATTTGTTAAAACTGAGGAAAAAATTAAACTATTTTTCTTTCTATGAACGTAATTCAATCTTGTAAAAAGAAACATGTTTTTAAATAAGTTTCTTAATCACATTGCTTATGTAGTTTAAACTTATATAGATTTATAGTTTAAAAATAATTTACTTTTGATAAGAATGTAATTTCATTATGTACTCTAATTTCTTATTCTTTAGTATTTCAAAATTATTTAAAACATATAAGTAAGCCTAGCATTATTACAGAATTTACGTGTTAATGATTTTGTTTCTGTCGTTATTTGAAAGCAATCAGACTTCTTGTTGAGAGAAGTATAGTAGTCGAATTTTAATACATTAGCATTACCAAAATAAGGAGCTACTTTATTTATAAATGCATAAATTATACATTTCTAATGACAATTTACTGTAATGGTATAAGCTGATCATACATATATGTCAAAATTCTTATGTTAAGAATGTTCATGGGTTCGAATCCCACCTTGGGCATGGATGTTTGCAGTGGTTTGGAATCCACTTTAAACCGTAGGCCCCGGTCTAATTAGCCCTCGTGTGCAAAAACTGACCGTTGAGCGACAAACAAACAAACCTATGTTAAGAATATTATTTTGAGCAAGATAACAAGTGTATTGAGAATTGTTAAGTTAGAAGATTGTGTGTGCATGTCAATAAATATTTTTCTTTATGAATCTTGAATATTCTATGCTTTCATAGAATCTTGTGTGTACTTTTTCAATGAATTCTGCTAGCTCTTTATCATAAATCTTGTTAACAGTTGTGCTCAAATAAATATTGATTGTATTATATGGCAAGTAAAGTGATGAAATGTAAAATAAATATACACACGTTTGATGATATCAAACTGACCGTTGAGCGACAAACAAACAAACCTATGTTAAGAATATTATCTTGAGCAAGATAACAAGTGTATTGAGAATATAAAGACATATATAAAGAATATAAAGACAATCCTTTCCAAACACCTATTTTTGGCTTTTGGAATAACATGACTTTTTACCACGTGTGAAAATTAACATATTCGTCATCATTATGAGGTTGCATTGTGCAGCATGCGTGGGTGTGTAATATTGACTGCTCTAATTAATGGAAGTAACCAGACTCTTTCATTTTGATTTGGAAATTTGCCAGATCTTCTACTGTGTAAACAGTTGTTTTAAGGAAATAGGTGAATAAAAATATTCCAGTGCCTTTGAATTTAAAACTAGTCTGAAAGAAAAAATGGGATATCAAATTCATAATTGAAAAAATAGAAAAAAAATAAGGAATTAACGTCTACAGTATCCTACAAAAGATTTTGAGAATCTTGAAATATTATCTTTGCATCAGCTTGCATTGGTTTCCTATAATATTTTATTGCTCTAATATCATTTCACAAGGATGTTTTGATTTCATGAAATTTATTTAAACAAGAAAGTTCTCGCCGTTTTCTCGTTACCATTGAATGAAGTGAGAATGAGTAAGAAAATTAGTGTTCTACGTGGTTGAGACACTGCTAAGTCGAGAGTGAGTATATCTGTGGTAATAAAAGCAAATCCAAAATGCACTTTGATCAGTCGTAACTCGTAAAGTAGTGAAGAGAAAATGACAGGTTGAAAGAGTTCGATCCGACTTCAAAGGAAGCTTATCAGATACTGCATTAAGTCATAAGATATGTCAAGCGTTGTGAAAGAATATACACGGCAAGTTATTAGTTTCACAAATTCAGGTTGGGATATTAGTCCTTCTGTGATGAAAGTGATGTTTGGTGGACTAGTCGTGAAGTGGTTTTTTAAGAGCCGCAACCAGAGGGACCAATGGTCACTGCAGTTCTGTTTTTACTGGTAGTAATGGGGACGTGTTCAACAAGCGTTGAAACTGAAGGAATCAGTACTAATTAATCGCAAGGGTATGTTGTTCTTGGCCTATAATTCAAGGCCACATGTCGCGTTTGTGGCCAAGAATGCCATTATAGTGACTTGGTCACCAGGTTTTGTTCCACAGTCTTTATTCACCTGATCTTGCTCCATCACTTTACCACATCTTCTACTCCTTTTACAATCATCTTCGTGGAAAAACTTTCACCAATGAAATAGAATTTCGCCAAGCACTCAAGGAATTCTTTACATCCAAAATCCTCAAATTTAACTATAAGGTACAATTGAAGACATGTTAACAGAAGGTGTTAGGAAACGATGGTGTTTACTTCGATATGGGATAATAAATAGGTTACAATATTTCTGTAGATCATGTTCATTTAAAATGTCATGAACTTTCTTGTTCACCTTGTATTTATTGATTATATCCAAATTCTGAATTTATTAAAAATGTGACTAACAAAAATGTTTGTTGCATAATGGTACTCTTTTTCCAAATAAAATTGTATAAAAATTGCATCTTTACTTTTTTTAGAGAGGAGATTATCAGTCTGTCCTAGATTTTAATTGTCATTGTCGTCTTTAAAATTAAAATAATGTTATACATATATTGATTTATATACTGAAAACAAATCAAAATTGGCCAAATTTATTTTGTGGTTCAATATCAAAGTTTGTTAATTAAATCACAAATTAGTATAATAAATCATTAATATTTGTCCATCTTATAAAGATATTTAAAAAGTTTAATCATTACTCAGCAAACTTTGCTTAAAAATATTTTGAAATAATAAATTAATTTTTGGTTGAAAAATTCGGATATATATAAAATATTTATGTTTCATTACATGAGTGCAGGTCACTGTTAAATATTTCATAATTAATTTATTCTAATTAAATGGCTATAATTATGCGTTTGAATGAAATGGTGTAATTTTATATAATTTTTTATAAGTCTTCGTTTTATGGAGTAAATATTTTTAGGAAATATAATTTAGTTAATTTTCTAACAAATTTTGTTTCGTTGTTACTAAAATAAATATTTATTAGTTAAATTGCATAATTATTATTTAGCACTCCAATAAATATATAATTCATAATGCATACGAAATATTTTTTTTTTTCAAAATTTCTTAAAATTTGATGTATATTAACCATAAATAATGTACTTTTATGATAAAGATCCACAAATAATGCTCTCAGAAATTATTTTGCATATAATATTAGTTAAATGCTTAAAAAGTGGTTATTAAAAATACTTATTTCCATAAGAAAAACATTCCTAATGCCTATATGAGTTATAATTTCGATGATTATGGATCAAATTTTGAGAGCACTTAATGTTAAGAAGCCATTTTATGACTTTCCGGAAGTGTTACTATCATCAAAACGTAAGGAGAATTTTTCCAATAAGCGGACACCGTAAATTTTACATCCCATTTCTTGCCTAATTTTTTGATGGCAAACAGCGGGGAATCTCAAAATCTAAAGTAGACATCCCTTTATAAATCAACCGAATATTTTATAAGTTTTATAAAGTCTGAGTGTAAAAGCAGGACGCATCAGCAGTAAAAAGCAGAGACGAGCAGGAACTGCGATGAAAAAGCAGGAAAAAAAATGACTGAAAAATATAAAAGAAAAGTATTTATGGGGTTATAAAAGGGAAAGTAAAGATTTTTCAACACGCTACAAAACCACCGTTAAAATAGGTTATTCTTTGCACATTTTTACACCCTGATTATAGGAACCGGAAATTTATTATATCCACATGAACGAACGAAAAGGAAATTTATGGCTAGAGTTCCTCGTGACACTAGCAACATCACTGTATAAATTTTTTTAATGTTTTATTAATGCTCTGTTTTGAATGAAAAGTAATAAAAATATATTCATAATGATTATTTAATTTTTCATACCCCATTCACTGAGTTTGCAGCCACAGTTTAAGTGCTGTTCTTGTAAACAATATGTAGTAATGGCCTTTGGAAAAGTTGTTTGTTTCAATACATTTTGCAATCTACATCATAAGCAATATTATTTACATAGTTTATGAAAGCACATTTTTATGTATGTTATTATTAAACTTGCTATTACTGTCATTAACATCCTTATATTTTTATAAGGCATACTAGTATGAATTATATCGGCATACATTTAGCATATTAAATGTGCATATTAAATGAATATATTATGACATATCAAATATGACATATGAAAGAATTATGCATATATACATGTATGCATAATTATTTCATATGTCATATTTGATATATATATATATATACATGCTTTTTTATCCATCAAAGGAAAAGGAAATAAGCAAAAGATATACTATGGAATTTTGAAATTGTCAATAATTAGAATATATTTTAAGATTTAGACCTCTCAGTGATGTAAAGATGACTATTTTCATATGGGAAAATACTCAGACTCAGTTGCATGTATTTTGCAATTTTCAAATAACATATTAAATATACTATTATAATTTAAAATTTGTTATTTTGTGAATATTAGGAGTACAAAACACCTACCACATTTTTTTTACTAATTAAATAGTTTTAAGCTAACGAGGTACTTAAATTTATTTAAAATTTTTATACCGCATTTTTGCAAATTTCTTCGTAATTAAGAATCTTACCCGACCACAAATTAAATTAGACTACTCTAGTTGGTTTAATCACAAGTTAAAGGAATTTCTTGTTTTCATCATGGATTATGTATTTATAGGAACCAAGGCTTTCAATGATCTAGATATTTGGTCACATTATCTATGGTTTTTAATTACCTTTGTTACACCAATATATTGAGCTAATGCTTACAGTTAGACAAATATTTGAGAAAACGCATGTTTATCGGGTAAATGTCAAATAATGTGCTTTTTAGGATTTGTGTTCTGGAAGTAATTAGGCAATATATATTAAGATTTATTAGATAGAAATTACTTGGTATATATATAACAGTACACATATTTTTGTTTACATATGCATATTATTATTATTATTATTATTTTTGAAGACGGCATCATACTTTTTTCTCAAAATGTTTAAATTATTTCATGTTTCCTGTATAATATGCTATTTAAATCTGTTACATACTTCCCTTAAATGCATTTTTTAAACACAAGTGAGTGAATATGAGAGAGAATCAACAAATATTTGAATATGAGAATAAATAAATAAATTATTTTAAAATTTTCTATTTGAACGTTTTAAAGTTGCATTTAAATTAGGCTCTTAAAACATTCCTTAGGGTGTACATCCTTAATTTTTGAAAGACCTATAAAAGGAGTATTTCAAGTAGCACCATCTCAGTTCTAATATCAAAATGCTCAAAAATTATTAATTAATTACAATATTTAAAACATTTAATGAAATAACTTGTATTTGTTTAAAAGAATTGTAGCTTGTTTAAAATTCAGGGTTCTCTTCACTCTGATTTCATGCATTTTCATGCTTGAAGTTCTTCAAAATGTAAAAATTTTATTTTAATGCAAAAATAGTTGATTGGAAAGGAGAAAAATTGATATGTATTTTTATTTTAGAATTTTCAATATTTATAAGATTTTCCTGCAAAATACACCATTACTTATATATTGACTGACATAATAATTTTACACTATTTCTTTTGGTACTTATATTCTAGCAGAAAGACCCGTAATATCAAAGAAAGCTAAAATTTGTATAAATTTTACCAAGTGACACCAATGATTGAAGCTCCACTTTTGTTTCCCCATGCTTATCTATTGAAGAATATGTTTCAAAGCGATCTGAATGTTTTCCGTTATGGAATACAATACTAACTATTAAATAACACCTCTAAAAGTTGTAAATATTCAAGCCAGACACATTCTATAGTTAAACATATATCAGTGAAATTTTAATTCCATTTATTATTCAAAATATCCGAAACGTTAACAAAAGAGTTTAATGCAGTTCAAAATTAATGATAAAGTACTCCTTATAAATTCTAAAATATGAATTTAACAAAACATTTTACTGTATTTTTATGCTTCATTTTGTTATAAATATTTTCTTAATATATTATATTATATATAAAATATAATATTGTATATTATAGCATATATATTCTTAATATATTATATTTATTAAATAATATTATACTCTATTTGTGATATTATTTAATTTGTGAATTTAAAATTATTAGAATTCAACAAAATTCAAATTTTTAGTAGAAATAAGATATTTTAAACTATCTAAATTTCATTTTAGATATTTCGAAGTCTTGTTCATCGCAAACAAGTACGTCATTCTGTATGTTATTGATTACAGTTAAAATGTATGCAATAAATAATCTTGTAAAATATATGAATAATATTTTGTTCTCCTAAGTTTAATTTCACACCGCTTGAAATATGTAAACATTTTCTCTTTTAAAAGGTATTAATAACAATAGTTTTTATTTTAGTCAGACATTCTAAGAAATAAATTAATACTTGATTTTAAAAATCTATTGATTTTATCTAAATATTAGAAAACACTTTTATAAAGTTCTTGTTTCGCAAAAAGTAGAAAAAAAAGTTATAAGGATGTTATATTTGTTATTTCATAAATATTTCAAATGTTGTAGATGAGAGAGAAAACGATTTATTTTGAATGATTCAATGTTAACAAAAATATACCACTTAAGAATGAAGAACCAACTCAAGTAAACATCACATATTTTTCAAAAATTTCATGTTGTAAGAAATATTCCTTAAAGAAATTTGATACTTTATGAAATTTACAGGAAGAATTAATAGAATTATGCCAGAAGAAACATAAATATTTACAGAAAAAGTCAATAATATGGATTCCATTAAAGACATTTTCAATTCTTAAAATAAATAAATGCCAGATATTATTTCTCATAAGTAATTTAACAACTTTTAATAACAAATTTTCGGGTAATTTTTTGAATGAAAATTTTACAATTTTATCTGATTAATGTGAGACGAAAAAACTGTGAAAGTTATTTGGTTTCATTAGAAAACTGAATAAATTTAAAATTTCAAAAATTATTCCCATACATATTTTAAATCATCATTATAAAAGTTAAAAATTTTATCTTAATCGAAGAGGTGTAAAGATGACTTATTATAATTTTTCTTTCATCATTTTTAGAAATTGCGTTTGCTCTTTTCATTTTTTAGTAATAAATTAATGTTATGAGAGCTAGAGGCTTGCATTTGACTGAGGAATATGTTTAGTTTCTAACTTTTAGTATACTGAAAGTAAAGTATTGTATAAATAAATCTAAAAAATATAGGCTATGGAAAAAATAAGTTTATTTTTTAGTATCTTTAGAAGGTCGTAATAAAACAAATAAAAAATATTTCAAGAAAGCCGTCAGCTCGACCGCAATAGAATATATAAAAAAAGTTATCCTTCTTTTGCTTAGCAGAAGAGATATCATTTATATTGGTACGAGGATATATTCGATATCTCTGAGGAAAAAATTTTTCGACCCCTCAAGGGATACAAGGAATAACAGGTTCTAGAGTTTTTCAGAGTGAAGTTGAGTTGTATTGGAAGAAGGTGAAAAAAGTCCATCGATTTTTGACAATATCACATGATACAATGATTTCAGGTGAGAATTTTCGAACGATTTCCCACCCTGCCCACAACGGTGCTTTTTTACCTGCTTTTCAGAAATCTTCAAGAAAGAAATTGAGATCTGAGAAGAAAGGTTAAGGGAAAACTTACATTGAGAAGGTCTTGAAGAGATTTTTCTAATCCTGCCGAAATAATCCAATAACAGAAAAAAATAATATTTGTTAGTTTGATTTCCCACAGTTATCCAACTATGTGCATGATAATAATTTCAAGATGAAGTACATAGTATATAAATATAGCAATTTGGATTGAAAAAGCAGAACAATTATATTTGTTGAAATGATGTATTTTCTTTATTTAATTTCAAGTAAATATTTCGGTATATTCAATTTTTAAATTTCATAAAAATAATATATTACAAGGCATTTTTCATACTGCATTCAACTTCTCTATTGTATTCATGAACTTGTTATGACACACACTCACACATGTGAAATGCAACAACATTTGAAATTTAATTTAAGTTTTCATTTCTTTATATGAAATATAAAAATTATATGAGCATTTCTGTTAAAAACAATACAATTTTAATAATATCTCATATTTATTATCATTAGTTTTATCTTCTTCCATTAAGAATAATATGTTAGTCAAAAAGCTCAATATGTTTCACAAAGTTTATCTCTATCTTATATTAGGCAGCAAAACGAATATATAAATTAATTTCGTAAGATTTTTATATTTTGATAACAAGTTATAGCTTCCAGTGCAAAATGTTTACATTGCTTTTAAAGAATAATCCAGATTTGGAAATCTGTCATTTACTATTTTTTAAAGATATTTACTATTTACGAAGCTTCATCCAAAAAGGAGTCCCAGACCACGTCTGCTAAAAGCGATTTGAATGATATGTGACACATTTGAAATGTATCTTCAGTCATAAAGTTATTTAGCATTAAAGTTATGATTCATTTTATCTGTGTTCCAATGCATATCCGATAGAAAATATATTGAGAATGCGAAATGAATATTTTCTTCAATAAACTTATGTAATGATTTTTAAAAGTGGAAAACATTTATTTTTAGTAAAAAAAAAAAAAAAAAAAAAAAAACGCTACATTGTATTAAATACAAAGAAGGGGCCAAATGATATTCATAATTTATCTCTTTTACTAGAAGTCACGTATAAATAACAACTTTTCAACAGGAAATAACCTCGAGATTATATTCTTTTAGAACAAATAATCAGTTATATGTTCTTAAATGAATTACTTTTACGTAATAATTACATAAGAAATTACGTTAACTTACATTTAATTTATTTACAAATTATTTGATTAAAATTTCAAAATATAATATAGCCTGCGTTTGAAAATAGTCAGTTTCCAGTAAATTATTATAAATCATATTTCATTTCGTGTCACTGCTTTTTATTAAATCCTAAAGAAATACCCGGTTTAAAATTAGAATAAGGTCTTTATTTGCATGGAATTCTCAAGACTATAAAAGTAGATATAGTATTGAATATTTTATATCTATTTTTTATTGTGCAAAAAAGGACTTATAGGAATATGTCTCTAAAAAGGCTGCCTATTTAATAAGGAACACTAATAATCTGAAAATAAGTAATTATCATGATTTTGCAAACTTTAAATGGAAATACACAAATATTATTATGTGTTCATCGGGCTTAGGAATTAACGAAAAAGAATATGGAAAAATTTATAATTAAATATCTCATGCATAAAATACAAATGAAAAGATTTGTATAAAACTTATTCTGAGAAAATAATGTACATAATATGAACGTATAAAAAACTATTAAGCATATTTAATTTTTAAATTTAAGGCAAGATGGAATTGTTATAAATGTTGGATATATGTCAGTTCATGTAATAAGAAAATATCAAGTCTATATTTAGTTGTGTAAGAAAATATATAGTGACAGAGAATTGATATATATCTTACAGTATAATGACATTCCAAAGCAAAATATTTAAAACATTAATTTTGTTTAAAGAAAATACTGAAACAGATCTGATTTTGCCAAACTTACAATTGATTTTATTATCAGTTGTGATGTAAGAAACCATCTGAAATAAAGTATCCAAAAACATGACAATACTTTCACTCCAAGGCGTCTCAACGCCTCAATTAAATAAATTTATCTCTCAAATGAAAGAAATGAAGCATTCAGCCACTCAGTAGCAAAATCCCTCCCCCTTTCAACAAAGGCATTCAATTAATGCAGTAGGAGAAACTGATTGTGTCACCGACGTTATGGGTTTAAGCAGTGGAACAAATATTAAATTAGTTTTCTTCATTAGATTAAGCAAATGAAATACCGAAACAGTTTTAATAGAAGCCTGGTAATTCACTTGTAATGAACATATTATGATAATGGTTACTTTGTCAGGATTTATCTCTTACTGGTAAAAGAGAACTTTCACTGAAAAGTTGTATTTGTTCTTCTTTTTCCCCCTTCAACCCGCTGACTCGTTAAGGACTTATTCTCTCTCTCTTACTCCATCTATATTTGATTTCCAGGGATGATTTTATTCGCCTCACTAGTCTTTGGATGAGCCAGTAAAGTCGGAATAATAATGGATTTTTCAAAGAATGTTTTGATGAGATAAAATACTTTCATCTATTTTAAGGCTCTTAAATAATGTTTCTGACAGAGTTACGTTACAAGGCTGAGAGCAAAATTAAGATCTGGTATGTTGGGTGATGTAGAAGCAAATTTGGATGGGGTTATTTATCGCTGTGCAGGCGAAACAGAAGAAAATTAAGAATTTAACGAGAATGTAACATTAGTAAAAGTCCATGAAAATGCATCTGAAGTTTATTAAATAGAGTAATTATGCAGTTGCATACCTCAATACTTTGCTATTGATTTATTATAAAACAAATAACACTTTCAATTTATGTCAATTTTTATTCAAAAGATAAACTTTACTTTAATAACCCGAAAATTACTAATCATATCATGTATGAGGCATTGAATCTCATTCTTTAAATATTAAAATGTAATTTTGTATGATATGCTATTAAATAGTTGATGATTTTCTAACAGTTCTTAAAATTGTATATTGAATTATGTTTTTTATTTTATATTTTTAATGGAATAACAAAGAGTTAACCTTTAAACATCCTAATCTCTGTTTTTAATAAGGGAATTTCGAAAGAAATTGAGAAATGGGTGTAATTTACGTTATAAATGCAAAACATTCAAGAAATTAAAAAAAATCTTATTTTATATCTCAAAGAAATAAATTTTTCATATTAAAAAGAAAAGCTATATTTTTAAACAAAATTAGTATCTTATACAAAAATGTAGATTTTATTTTTCATCTTATTTTGCTTCTATGAAAAAAATTCTTCTGTACTTTATTATAACTTTTTTATGTAAATATAGTAATTTTTAAATCCGATGAAATGAATTTGTAAATTAAAAAAGTGATATTTATCACAAATAAAGAAATAAACAGTAAAAAATTCTAATTACTGTGGTAAACTGTGGAACAATTTTGGTAAAATTGTAATAAAAATACTGTTTTAAAGTTTCTACATAATACTACATATGTAATGTTTAAACATACGATGTTGATCTGAAAGGATATGAATATAACGGTTAATAATCTTACTTTTGTAATTAATTTGTCATTTATCTAAAAATAAAAACCATATAAAATGTATTTATTTTGTATCAATGTATTTCTGTTTTTATGATGAAGTAACCGGATATAGAAAATAATATAATAAGCACTTTATTCAGTCCACTCAGAGATACATGCTATTTAGATCGGTCATCTTTGAAATTTTGGATTTCTCACTTTTGGACAGGAATTAATATTTTTCCGTGGTTTTTGTTTTCTTCCCATTTAAACAAAGTTATTTTGTAGCAATTTTAGGCTTAAACGAGCAAGTTCTGTATTATTTTTCAGTTTAATTTTGAAATAAATTTTCTTTCACATGGATTTTAGTTATATAAATATCATGAAAGACACTTAATGCATAACTATTTTTTTTTATATTTAATTTCTTTTATTCAACACAAAGCCATTAAAATTTTAATGCACGATGAAAGCTAATTTCAAAAAATAAATTAGTAAACTATTTTCTGTTATTAACAATTATTTAAAAGACAATATAAATCTGCTTAATAATACTCCAGCACTTTGCAAAACACACTTATATGTATGCATTTTTTGAAGAAATAGATGAAAGAAACATCAAAACTTCTTGTTCGATACAGTTTGATAAGATCCAAAAGATTTACTCTAGTATCTCTTTCTTCTCCTTTTATATCCTTAAATTTTCTTATTTTTTTCTGCTTTTATACAATTTTCTTTCTTTTCTCGTTTATAGTGCGTCCAATGGGATCCCAAAAAGGTCCCAGAAGAATATCGTCTTGAAATTTATCACCACCAATAAGAAAACCTTTCCTTCTTGATAGATATTATTCTGATCCTATTATTTTTAAGCGTCGTTTTATATAATAAAATCGAAAAACAAGTTAAAAATGAATAATTCATATAATAGCAATTTTTGAAGAAAAACTGTAAAAAAATGTTATCAAAATATTCAAAATATAATAAAAAATCTCAATGTTTTTGTGAACAAAAGATATTTTTATATACTGTAATGGAAGATTTAAGTAATTATAGTTCAAAATTTAAGTTAATAGTATAATATAGTAATGTCATACTTATTGTAATCAAATAAAATTAATATATCATTACTTATTATTTAATGTTTGCTTACTTTATTTTTTAAAGTAGCCTTCTACCTATATTAAAAGTTACTCTACCTCTTTTTTTTTTAAAAAAAAAAAGAAAGAAAATAAAACCTTTTTATCTAATATCAAATTTAAGTAGCATTAAAATTTGAATCATGCAAATATGGTAGACATTATAGTACTTAATGTTTCACAAATTCTATTAATAATTAACTTTTGCCTTTTATTTCATTAAAATAATTCTGTCTTGATAAAATTCCAGTGTTATATATTTAATGTTTTTAAAAAATTAGAAACATAAATTAATTTGAATAAATGAAACAAAATAATTTTATTCAAATAGTCAATTAATTAAATTCTTATTTATTCCACAAAGTAAAGTTAGGTGGGATAGTACTAATCTAAAGGAGTAATAATTACCAAAAAGCATGCTATCGCATAGGCAAAAAAGAAAAAAAGCGGAAATGAATCAAGGAAGAACACGCACCTCAATGGTCTAGATGGAGTACAGGAGCTTTTAATCCCAACCTGTGAATGACCTATGATAATCGGTTTGATTCCTATCGTACACTTAGAAGGTTCAATATTCTTACTGCAAGTCAATATCTTGCAGAGTTGTCAGTACTTACAAGCGAATCATGAAAGATAAAGCAATACGAATCTTATGTCACTAATGTCGTTTTGTGCCTTTCAAGTTTGCATATCTCCTAACAAAGTCAAGGATTCAACAAATATACATTTCCTCTGAGAGGAACCATTTTGCTCTTAGTATGTTTTGGAAAACGCTATTCAGAGCAATTTTTGTCTTTCGAATATGACATTGAGTCATAATTTCAATTATTTTTAGAAAATATCGTCGGAAACATTTCGAGACTATTATTGGCGAGTACACGTTAGAGCAATAAGCAAATATATACCTTAAATTTGGTGAAGAAAATAAAAAAGGATGTGAAAAACTAACAATTTATAAATAGCATTTTCCAAATTTTCATATTCTAAACCATCTTAACCTTTTCCAAATGATAACCTTTTGATGACTGCGAGATGAGGCTCATTTTGTCACCTGAAATATCAATGTAAAAATTTGAAAAAAAAATTACAGAAATATAAAAGCGAGTTTTGATTAAATTCAATGTAAATGTACTAACGTAACTAAAATTAATTAATTTTACAAATTTGCTAGTGCAGTATTTGAACTGTGAACTTCTTGCGTTATTAGTATGGTGTATTTTAAATTTGGACTGCATCCTACCCTACCACTTGCAAAAAGTGTAATCACTGCGCTCGGAATGTTGTCCTTACAGGACAGATTTTGCGCGGTTAATTTCAGGGGTGAAGAATAGAGCAATCCACGATTTGCTGCATTAAAATTATTTAGTAGTGAGGCAACATTAACCAAAGAATGTATTTCAGCATTCGCAATCAGAATTTTTGACGGCAATTGCTAAAATATTTCCAGGTATCATTCTTTCATGGCTGGTTACAACAATACAGATAGATCCCTTACAACAATTCAGATTGATTGACAGAGCAACATACAATATTTTCTTTAAAATGTGCTTATCAGTTTATTGTATGCTGTTCGCTTCCCATTCGGAAAAGTATGAAGATTATACTCGATAGCGCCAATGTACAGTTTTCCTTCATGATCCCTAAATTTTTGAAGACACATTCCTCACGACGGATCGGATGTGGAAGATAAGTGGTATGACCTCTTCTCACAATGAAACTCAAGCTACTAGGCATTTATTTCTATGCATACATTTTATCTTTAATCTCTAAGAAGTTGCAAATTCAATTGAAGATCTCGTGGTGGTGAATGTGGTCGTATACTAAATTAACACGACACCATGCTCACCAAGCGTCCTGCACACGCGGACCACCTTTTGAGCACTTACTATGACTTTTTACTAAACAATGAAAAAAATAAATCTAACTTTTCAGCTTTTGGTATCATTCATTACCTTTCTCAACATTATTGTACAGTCACGTAGAAATATCAAGAAATTTCTTTTATGGCTTCACAGAGTGAAAAACAATCAATCCTATGTATCCATCCATGTTGTTATCATTAACCTAGATATGAATACTATCAAAGCATTTAACTCGTAAAATTATGATATATATATATATATATATATATATATATATATATATATATATATATATATATATATATATATATATATATATATATATATATATGATATTATACATAGAGAGATAAATAGATATACCATTTTTCTTATTGTTGTTGAGCTATGTCAGTCCTCTACCATTGGTGCTCGGGTCTTACGATTTGCAGAGGCTGTATTTTCCCCCACCTATGAGTCCACTCGTTTTAGATACATTAGCTTACAATCGTATGGTCAGAATTATTTTGCAGTGTTATTTAAAGTCATTTAAATGCAGTAGAGAGCATTCTAAATTACTTTGTTATTTTATGTCTAACTGTTCAATATTTTTGATTAAATTAAAAATGTTGAACAGTTAAACATAAAACCAGCCTTTTGCAGACCGACAGCTTTCTTTTCATAACTATAAAACAAATCATTTATTAAAAATATTCGACTAATTTGTTACTCATTTAATTTACATAAATTTTCTCTGTTTTATGTACAAAATCTTATTTCTGTTTAACTTGAAGTATATTTGTATTTTTAGGGCAATTTTTTTATTGTTTAAACATTTTTATGTCTTTACATTTTTATTCACTTAAATGAATAAATATGAGGACCATCAAGAACTTTTTTCGAGTTGATAATTTTTATATATGTTAATGTTTCGTGTGTGTAAATGTTATTGTGGGTAAATATTCCTCAAGTAGAATACTTTACAATTTCTGAATTATATACTTTAAAAATACTCAGATAAATTACATCATTTGTGTGCTTGCAATCATCAGATTTTAATTAAAAATTTTTGAATTTGGTAATGCTATTTTACATAGACAACTATAAATAGAAATGACTGTAATTTTCTTATTATTTTAATACTATTCTTAATAAAAATGAGAATTATAAACAAATATACTTAATGAATCTTCTGAGAATTTTAACTGATATGCTATCACATATAAATATGAAATATGATTTGTTATTTCACAAGGAATTCTTATTTTCTTCTTTTTTATGTAAAATGACCATACTTAAACTTTTTAATATTATTAATCCCCCCCATCTGACTTTTAAAAATTAAATTCGATAAATACATTAAGATATATAATGTTCATTGAAGACTTCAGTTAATGAAGAACATGATTTTGATGAAAAACATTTCATATATTTTGAAGTAATGTAAACTTTAATTGATTGATATTTTTATTTTATCAGAAGATTATTAATTACCTGTAATGAAAATATTTGGATGCTGAAATTACAATATTACAATCAGTTACATTTTTTATATTTTCATTTTTTATTTCGCTTTTTATTTAAATTCATTTTTCGACTGTAATTTTATTCTTCTTCATATAGAAAAATTAATTAGATTTTGCGTTTTTATTCTTTTGGCACTTAAAGTATTTCAATGTTGAAATTAAAATTGGAAAATTTGTATTAAAAAAATCTAGTATTACTTTTGTTTATAAATAACATATATGAATGTATAATGC
This sequence comes from Latrodectus elegans, assembly GCA_030067965.1. Taxonomy (NCBI): domain Eukaryota; kingdom Metazoa; phylum Arthropoda; class Arachnida; order Araneae; family Theridiidae; genus Latrodectus; species Latrodectus elegans. The sequence goes on along the minus strand of CM057811.1, from coordinate 46,254,457 downwards.
AAAGAATACCTTTTGTTATAACCAGTTAATTAATTATGGATAAAAATGTTTTATTAAAAAGTCACTAAGGATTTATTGCATTGTTTATTCCTTACAATTTTTATTGAAGTTTAATTTATTTTATGTTTATTTAGTTTATCTATTTCATACAATATTTAATTAGGTTTAAATCTCGTTTAAGATTAATATTAACTGTATTTTTTCTATGCAAGCAATCCTTTTTATATATATTTAATTTATAAATTAACTGACTAATGTACCAGTACTTCTTAGAATATAATTACATATGTGTAATTTCTACAATTTAATTTGTACTAGTTCCCTGTAGGAGTTGCAAAGTTCATTCACAGAACGGAAGGAAAACGTTTGGCAGTCCACAATCGTTAACCCACCTTGACATGCGTAATAAGTAAGATGATGTGTTGCAGGAAAGCCATTAAGACTTAACGCAACCCTTAAGTTTGGCGGTCAATTATCTCATCCTGGGTAATAAATCGCCAGAAATGGTTACCCACTGCGGATACAAGCGAAATCTGCTTAACGCTCTACGTAATGACACTGACAAAACGAAAAGAAAAACTCTATAAGAATTGTTTACTAGCCAAGAAACTAATGGTCAATGCTTGGAAAAGAAGATGTTTTTACGGCGTCGGGAGGATTTCGAGTATAAAAATCTAACTAAGAACAAGTTAGAGCTTAAAATGTTTATTTCATTTTCTTTTAAAACAATCGTTGAATGTAAGAATAATTAGGTCTCTTTTTTTGTCCAGAATCAAACAAATTCGAACGTATGTTTGATAGATGGAGTAGAGCTAATTAAATTGTCCTTTCCTTCTCAGAAGAATCAAAAAAAAAATTCGTATAGGTGCGCATTGAGGAGAAAAAAAGTGTCTAACGAGTGGTTTGCTTGTAAGTTCGGTTACTTAAGGATTACTGCCGCGTACTTTTACAAAAAGAACAACCCCATTTCTAACAGAATTAAATTTATTTAAATATTTTATCTGTAATTGCATTGTTCAAGATTTTTTCGCTTCCTTTCAACTGGTTTAGGAGGTCATTAATTGTGTTAAGTACTAGGAATGTTTATAGTTTGTGTAGTATATTCCAAATACTGTTTTTCTTAATTTTACCCAACCTCTTAAATAATTGTTTCCAAGTCGGAAGTTAAATTCCTCCAGAGCTAATTTATCATAATTCTGCTGTATGTCTATTAACTTAATTATTGCTGGTTAAATATTAGCCAAATATTTTAAGTTACTTTAATGAAAATATTATTCACAATATAAGTGTACACATTAATTCTTTTTATACTCAGATTATAAAGCTTGTAATATTAAATATTAAATTTGTTTTAAGATATCAATACAAAAACTGAAGAAAATATGTTATTTCTTTCAATCTTTAACCCATGGCTTAGGGTTTTTTTCCAAGAAAATATTATAAACTTAAATTCACATATTTCATTGATTTGTCTGAAAGCACCCCCCCCAAAAATGTATAGTAATATTTTCACAATTTATAAAGTAAGTGTTATTTCAACTTTATGCAAAGAAATTTTGAATAATTTTGTAGCTAATTGTTTGAAATATAAAAGTAGCTCATTTTTCTATATTACTTTTCTATAAAACTGAGTAAATAAGTATATTAATTTTTGAGTTAAATTTTGTTGTTGATTTAAAATGCATTATTAATAATAATTCAAGAAAAGTCTGTACTTTTTTTTCAGAAATGTTATCAATTATTAACTGCGGTTATATATAAAACACAAAATTAAAAAAAAAATCCAATACCCATTTCAATAGATTTTATAAAAAAAGCAATGGAGAAACCTTACTACCACTCAATAGTTACCTTATTATAAAAATACTTTAGAAAAATATTTAAGCATTTACACATTGAGTTGCTTGTTATTTAAGAGAACATTTCATCAATAATGGTTGCTAAGGCGAAAATCTTAAAACACATCATAGCAACCACTCCAAAAACGAATGTATAAGAAAAAAACAAAATAATCCCCCGCTATTCAACAATGAGTTGGATCAAACCTAAATTATCCACTCTAAATCTATCACTGGGACTTTTATAGGATATACTAGTTCAATAGACATATTCATCGCTTGGACCAGGCTTTCATTCATCTGAGATTATTAGATTAGAACACCTAAATCCTCAATACATTTTAGTCAAACAAAGCTACGAAATTTTGAATAACATAACATCATACAAATTTAAGCAATATAATACATTATCATTTATAGGATTAATATACTCACATTTCAAAGGTAAAATATAAACAACTGAAATTAAAATTATTTTGATTATCAATTTAGAATATATCACCTTTGCAGGAAATATTATTTGGTTGCTTAATTTTCTTTTAACATGAAAAATACTACACAAAAATATGTGTTTAAATAATTATGTAAACCTTCATTAAATTAATAGCAATAATGTGATTATAATTATAAATTTAACAATATAATACCATTTATTTGAATAACAAAATTTTAACAAAAAAACTATTTTTAATTGTAGTTCACATTCTTGGGAAATAAATTTATTAAAATTGTAAAATTATTTAATACTTTATTTGTACCTTGAAGATATAATTGTTACAGAATATATATATATATATATATATATATATATATATATATATATATATATATATATATATATACACTTTCACACACAATGTGTGCGTGTTTGAGCGTTGAGTACAAATCAAAAATATGAATATCAAAAATTACATCAGTCCTCTTGTTTTTATTAATATAACACATATGTGAAATGATAGTATCTCATACTATTTTGTGGAAGAAATATTAGTTTCTGAAAGTCGTATTTATATTGAAAGTCTATAAACTATTTCTGGAATGGGATAAATACAATATTATTTCTTGAAGTTATATATTTATGTGTATTGTTTGAAAAAAATAATCTTATTTGTTTCCCAAATCTATTTACTGCATAACTTCTTCCTGAGAAGAATATTTTTAATAAAAAAAGAAACATATTTTATTAAAAATTTAAGGTTTTTAGGAAAATCAATTAAAATAATTTTCTTCATTGAATTTTTAACAATATTTGATGCAAAAAGATTTCAACGTGCTCTGAGAAGCATAAAAATATTATAGTTTATCCTCAAAGATATATTATTTAGTAAAGTTTATTGTTAATTTTCCTAAATTCGTAGAGAAATTGAATTAATACAAAATCTTAAATGTAAACATTAGTATAAGTATTATAGCATAAATATAAATTACCTTATTTGTATGTAAAGTGTAGCATGTAAAATGTGATGAAAAATACAGTAGCTGCCATTAATAAGTAATTTTTCACTATAACTAATTAATTTCTATTATATTAGGTTTGAAAAAAACATGCGGTGTATTTATAGTCTTTACCATTTTGTTACGAAGTAATCAATATTTATTTCTCTAAATTTTATATAAATGTGTCAGGATTGCATTACTTTGATTCATCTTTTATACAAGTATGTAGAGGAATCAAAAATATATTGAGCCAAAAAAGAAAAGTAAAAAATTATTGAGACAAAATTTTAAATCAACTGAGTTGTGGTACATGAATTTATTAGATTTATTGGATTACATGAATTTATAAAATTGTCAAATTAACAAAGTGAATTTATAATTTCAACAATATATTTCCTTTTTTTTTCTACAACAAAAGTTCTTAGAAATATATTACTTACATTGAATACTCTCACAAAATTATCAAAAACTAAACAACTTTAATTGCAAAATTTTTCTAATATAATGAAAAGTTTTATTATCTAAAACTCACAGATTTTATCCCACATTAAATTACTTAACTATAAATTGGCTATCATTTTTATTTCCTATGTGATCAATCAGAATATTGTATTGCTTGAACTCTTCGAATTAATCAATCAGAAGAATAAATAAAATCCTTTTTTTAATTTAGAACAATAACCAAATAATTGTGTCGATTGTCTATTGTCTATCTTAACAATAACCAAATAATTGTGTCGATTGTCTATTGTCTATCTTCATTTTATCATATCAAAATAAGTAAGATATTTGTTCACATTTAGCTAAACACAAATGATTTAATTATGATAATTTTATGTCTCAGTATAGTTTTTACTAACTGCAGTGTTTTATGGGACTTTATTATTATAAAATATTACTAAAGTAAACAAAATAATTTATAAGTGTATGATAATACAATTTAAATTAACAGTCTATATAAGAATAATAACTAAGTCTATATAAGAATAATAATTAATGATAAGTGTACATATATATATATATATATATATATATATATATATATATATATATATATATATATATATATATATATATATATATATATATATACCACAGAACTTATTTTAGAACCATAAGAATTTTAAATACATATCAAAGCACACACATTGAATGTATTACTTTTGAAGTTCATGCAAAACATTTCATTTGTTATGGATTGTGCTTAATCCCTTTTGCAAAGTGAGAACCAAAAGATTCTGCTCTTTGAACATTTTCTGTGATTTGAAATGAAATGAAAACCGCGAGCAAAAGAATAAGAACATAATCTCAACCGGAAAATCCACCTCACCCACCTAAAAAGTCTTTTGTGAGTTTCTGAATGAATATGCTATTGCTAGGAACAGAATTCGCCAGAACATTAATCAAAATTCATTTAGTGTTGTCAAGTCTTATGCAAATCTAAGCGAAAAAATTCTCATTTATTTCATCTTTATTTTATTTTCATTTTCTTCTGCTTCAATGCCACGGAAAACGCCTTATATTGCTTTTTCTTTCTTGTTTCTTCAATCTTCTTTTCCAGTACAGTTAAGAAAGGAAAAAAAAAAATTCTGGTGCCCTTTTTTTCGTTGCCATCTTATTGCGACCTCTTTAAAAACTTCTCCCATATTAGCTGATGCCACGGACCATACCCAAAGATGTAATCCTCCGGATTTTCTCCAGCTTTTCTTTCGCTAATTCTTGGTGCGTGTGTGTACATCCACATAAAAAAAAAAGAAAAGCAACCATAATAAAAAAAACTATTTTCCTTGGATTTTGATTCAACAAAAAGGAACACCTATGTTGTCAATAAGGATTTTTTTTAATATTTTTTCTGCGTTGATGTGTGATTTCAAACACCTTTATATGAACTCAAATCTTCGAAATAAAATGAAATTGAGTGGTAGAAGAGTATTGACTTTTCTCTCTTACTGCTGCAGTCAATTACGATATGAGCAATGAGAAATAAATTTTAAAAAAAAGACATAAACGCCTTCCTTTAAAATGTCAATGACAAAATTTTTAAATTTTCTCAAATCTTGTTTGACAGTTTTTTAATGTTTCGGAAATACTTGAGACTTTACTTTGCTTAGTAAAATTGCTTAGTAATATTTTGCAAATCTGACAAATAGGAATTTTTAAGGAGATTCAGCTGCATAAATAATGATTTATTAATTAAAATTTTCATAAAATAAAATGTCAATCAAACTCAAAATTTTTTAATGATTTATTATATCTGAACAGTAAAGGATAATTTAGATATGATAAATAATAGTTAGTAAGTGATTAAATATAATAAATGAAAACCATTTGAAGATAAGCAAACACTTTATCTTACAATTATTAATAAAGGAGCATATTCCATTTTTTTTAATTTAGATGGTGGCCATGGAAACGGAAAATAACGGGATATAACTGTATCCCCAAGAACTGTTGAATTAAGACATATTTGACTAGGGACTTTATTTGTGGAGGAGCACCGTCTTGCATCTTCGCAATTTCAGATTGAGCTTTTTGCCACTGCAATGAAAGAATCGCTCAATAAATTAACACGTCAAGATATCAAGCTTTCTTTAATGTACACGTTTGCAGTTCACTATCAGTATCTTCTTCAAAAAAAAGTAAGGACTCCTGATGAACAAACAATACATTTCACACAATACAGTCATTTTCCCATGTTTTTTCCAAGAACATCAAGTGGATTATTCTCTGCCCAGTGCATACAATTTTTCGAATTCTCGTTATCAGTTAACGATAAATGCACCTCATCAATCCCCAGAATGCGTAAAGATTAGCTGCTATCTTCATCATACCGGATAAAGAATTGATACGTAAAATCTAGTCGTTATTGATGGTTCCCCGCTTCCAAAATCTGGACATGCTGGAATCAGTAAGGAAACATGTGTAGAACTGAGTATAGAATCTTGCGGACCGTTGAATTCGGAAGAATCAGAACACGTGTAAATCGTGTTTATTATCTGATGAACTTCTACTACAGCTTATACAGGAATGATAAGTCATCCAAACCGAGGTCGGAAGCATTTGTAATCAGTTTCTGCAAATTTATAAACAAAGACCCGTACAACATTGTACGGGGCATCTCCGGAATCCAAAGTTTCTGAGATAAACATGCAATGTCTTTTGTGGCATTTTGTCTATTCAGGTAGTAAATCTTTACCATTACCTAACATTGACTCCCTGAAAAAGGCATGTTGTTTGGAATGATCTTAAAGCAACATAAGCGTGGCTCGTATTTTTTTTTGTCCTTTTTCTTTCACCTAGTGTTACGAAACTACTGCTGACTGTGTGTTACGTAGAAACCGAAACCCGAACAAACAAAAAAAATATTATGAAGACAATATTGTAGGTTTCAAATATTACTAAATTTCTCAGATAAATGGAGCAAATTGTTTTAAAAAATTACACAGTTTAATATTAGTCATATATATATATATATATATATATATATATATATATATATATATATATATATATATATATATATATATATATATATATATATATATATATATATATATATATATATATATATATATATATATATATATATATATATATATATATATATATATATATATATATATATATATATATATATATATATATATATATATATATATATATATATATATATATATATATATATATATATATATATATATATATATATATATATATATATATATATATATATTTGTCGTCTTACAGTTAATTTATAAAGCTTGAAGAACTTTAAAATAATGACTGTAATAATATGTGCATAAAAAATTTGATAATTATAATCTTGTGAAAATTTAAAAATTGTTTCAATAATTAGCATATAAATTTTAACAGTATTCAAAATAATGTTGTGATTAAAAAAATATTCAAACTTTATATTAACTATTTATTATATAAAGTTTGAATATTTTTACTTGATAGGATATTTACTTCGCGTAATTTGATGAAACATTAAGATTTGGAATAGGAATGCCGTTCTTGTGTAGTCGTAAATGTCAGGTTTTATTTTAGTTATTTCTATTCAATAACAGATTTACATTTCTGATTTTGACTTGTACATTTGTAGGAGAGTTTATGTTTTATGTTTTTGGTTTCTTCATTGCTGCATACATTAATGCGGATTATTTTTTAATGAAATAACTACGCATTGTTAAAATTTAGAGAACATTTATAAGAAAGCTTAAATAGACTTCAAGAGTTTAATCTATACACAACACCGGAAATATATTTATCGAACTATCTAAGAGTAATATATGGTCTTGGTTAATAACTTTTGTCTTTGAGTTTCATGTGCTTTAAACTAATAGTTATTTAATAAAGTGAATTTTTTTATTTAATCATCTATTTTAGATTTTGTTTTATTTTTTTTAAAAAAAAGTATTTTCAGTAATGAAAAAAACCAATGGAATATTTATATTATAGTCATTTTATTTTTATGACTGATACAATATCAGAATCTGAACTTTGAAAAATATGATATTTTTATTGCCATACAGTAGGGATTAAATTAATAGTTATAATAAATCAATAAATCCCGAGAAATTAATTTAGTCGTTTCTGTCCTGAGTAATACAATACAATATTTGAATTAATTTCCCATTAAAAGAACATCTTAATTAATAAATATCTGTATAGTAATGTAACATATTTTATTAAAATTGAACTTCTTTATATAATTCGACTATTGAAAGAATTAAAGAAAATAATTTGTTTTTTGAAATAATTGATATAAATTGCTAGATCCTAATTTTAACAAAAATGGTATATTTCATAACACTATTGCAAATTATTTGTACATTGTATTTGAAAGTATTTTTTAGAAATATTTTCATGTTTCTTAAATTGATATTTATTTTGGTAAGTAAAATAAACTAATTATCTTAATATCAGCTTATATGGTAAACTTGACAAATTATATAAAAACAACAAATATCACAAATTATAATGACAGATTATTTTAATCATTATAACTAATTTATTTATAAGTATTATTTAGAAATTCATGACCACTTAATTACAAAATGTACTCTTCTTTAAACTGATATAATAATGAAGCATGATATACAGTATATAAAATTTTAACAATTAATTGAAATTTTTTCGTAACCAGCACATGCATAAATTATTCTTAGCTTAAATTTTCAACACAGTAATGTCATCAAATTTTAATATATCATAAGAGATTGGAAACATTTAAAACAGATTTTTAAACAAGTTAAATACAGAATATAAAATTTTGTGATTGCAGAATGATTACAATGGTTAAATATAAAATAATTTGAGAATATCAGTGGTTCATTTTGAAAAACTATATCATTTAATTTCTATTAAGCATTTCAACGAAATAACTAAAAAAATTGAACAAAGGAAAAAGGCAGGTTAAAAGTTACATATAATACCCCATAACTTTGGAGTTTGTTTTTTAAAATTGCTAAGCATCATGAGAATAATTTTTAATTAAAAAGTTATGATTTACATTTTATCATAATTTTTATAATAGTTTATATTCTATTTACCCTTGATTACGCGTGACGATAAATACAGATAAATAATAATAAAATACAAGAACGACTCTTACAAATCTTATGATTGATGTAACCCCATTTATTTGTCACCTCCAAAAGGTGCTACAAAACGTCATAGATGATTTCACTTTTTCATATGAATCAAAATAATATTTCTGTGTAATTCAATATTATTATTATTATGTTGAACACTTGAAAAAAATATATTGTATTTTTTTCAAATAATTGATGAATGTAGGAAACTCTTAAATTTCCATGTAACAATTCCCATCATTTTTTTCTCTAACAATTATCTTCTATTTCTTTAGCATATTAATGCACTTTTTAATACAGTATCATTATTGTCGAAATTTTTTATATTATTTTATTTTTTATTAAAAAAAAACAACTTGTTTATAATATATTTTAGTGACAGTTTCATCCTTACAAAGTAAATAATCTGTGGCAGAGGCAGTTTATTGATAACATCATATTGTTTAATTCATAGTAGATTAATACACTTAATAGTATATTTGAATATCTTAAACGTAAATAGGTGATAACTTCTGTAATTATAAAATATTTTTCGGTAACAAACAATTACATTTACTAGCATTGGTTTCTTATATATCTAATTTATAAAATACAAGTTATAGTAAAAACAATTTAAGTAGTATTTGATACAGTAAAGATATTGTCGAATTACATTGAAATAGATTATTCTCTCTAGTAAATTGGCAATATTTAATATAGCATCTGGAAATACTTTGCAGCATTTTTTATCATTTTAAATTATAATTTTCTCTTAAAAAATGGAAGTAAACTAATTGTAGTTTTCATCAAGCGAAAGATGTAACTTAGCAAAGGTATTCTCGTTAAAAAAAAAGTGAATGAATAAAAAGTCAGTCACATACCAATGTTTTTATAGTGAATTCTGCGTCATTCTAATTTTTTTTTTTTTTTTTTTTTTTTTTTTTTTTTTTTTTGCATTGCATTAAAAGTTGTGGATTAATTTGTTTCAGCAAATTTTACGACTCGACTGTTTGGTATGAAAGGATCTTTCCTCCCTTGTTTGATCCTTCTCTTTTTGTTTGAAAATTCTTTCTTGGTATTTCTCTCATTTTTTTTCTTCTTCTTTCTTATCTTTTCTAACTCTTTTGCATGAAAAATAAGAGGATGATATTGTGTTCGCTGGGTTTTGATTGTATTCATTATTTGAAGGCAAAAATAGGAGAATGGAAGTGAAGAGGATAGAAAAGAGAAGGAAAATTCCTTCTTGCAGGGGGAATAAATGCTGAAAATTTACTTTTACTTTTGGTTTGGTAGACCGAAACATGAAGTAAAAGGAAAAAAAAAATTCTTGAGTGAGGAAATGGCAGTAAGACACTGCAAATATGAAAGCAAAATATTGCTTCCTTTGTTCCTTCGTAAACATCTGGAAAATTTGAAAACAATTCAGAATATAAGAAAATGAGATCATTCTTTGTAATTTTGAAAGAAACTACTATCTGACTTTGCTGTTTAGATACTATGATATCTAGATAAAAGAAATGACTTAAGAAATACATACTTTTATAATTAGATTTCTGACTAAAAATGCAAGATTGCATTTTTATTCATGTTACTGAAATTCTTTATTTTATGATAACAGCATATTTTACTTATAACAGGAAAGTTTTTTCATGTATTTTAGTCAAAATATTATATAATTTGTTTATAAATTTGTTATCGTGCTGTTACTTGTATAATCAACTGAGAATTTTACAATACATGCATTATTTCTATAAAATTTATTTCAATATTAATTGATGAAAAGTTGAAACGTTGTATTCAAAATGAAATGTTAAAATTAATTTGAATTTAACTGAAATAATTAAGTAATTAATAGTACTAAAAGCAAATTCCTTACTTTTCCTATTACAAGAAGAGTACATAGCTATCATAAATATTTTCAATCCTAAAAAAATCTTAGTTTTTAAAATGGAATAAAATGTTAAACAAAAATTGATTTATTAATATTGTAACACTTTAGGTTTAATTATAAATCAACACATAGTATTTGGTTGCTTACTGAGAATTTTATTTCATTGTTCACCGTTTATCTTAAATTTTTATGCCTGCATCAGTATTTGGATAATGAGATGATTTATATGGAATTAATTCTGTCATTCAACATTGTTTTTAAATCAAGTTGACGCTAATGGAAAGTGATATTGCATTTACGACGCATCTTGTGTATGTTATGACAGAAAATTATGATTGTGGATAATTACTAAATGTTCAAAAAATTATAATATTCACAATTGATATTTTATCTCAATCAAAAAATAATCTTATCTATTTCCTAATAAGAATTCATTTACACTTAAGAATGCTGTTATTACTCCCAATTGCTTTTTAACATTTACTTTTAAAATGTTTGATCTTCTAATGATATTTCATTGAAGAAAACATAAACTCTATGGACGAATTTTTAAAGAAATAACTTTACAATGACAACTGAACAAATTAGTATGTAACAACACCGTAATTTATTAGATTATTAAATGCAAGAATCACATCGAATTTCTTAATAAATCTAAAAAATATTCTGTTAAATATATTAACAAGGGAAACTTCAAGAGATATATTGCAAAGGATATTTTAAGTTAATATTGCGTAATATATGGTAGAAAAAACAACTAAATGTGCCTAAGTCTGTCTCACGAATCAAATATTTATCACATATAAAGTTCATCCCTATATTAATAATTTTGATACATTATATTGTAAGTTAGTAATTTTGATGCATCAGGAAGCAAACTATGGATAAATCTGTAGAATACTTAAACATGACGTTGTACAGTTACTATAAGGTGATTTTAGATCTAAGGGCCAAATTATATACATACATATATATATATATATATATATATATATATATATATATATATATATTGTCATACTCTCATGTTACTTATCCTACGACTGAAATAGAATACTTCGTCGAAGAAGTATGCCATTTCACCTGCTCATTGAAAGAATTTATTAATGAAAATAAAATTTTATACATTCAAAAATAATGGAATTCCAAGGTTTTTGAGAGAAACTTGATAATGATCATAAGGAAAAGATATCCAAGCAGGTAAAACCTCAATCAAAGGTTTTTCATACATTTCAACTATAAATTGCTTACACTTATTCTGTCTTACGAATTATTTGTTTAATTATTAAAAAAAACACTTAAATGATATAAACAAGGGTTTATATTGGCACTTTGTAAATAAAGCATTTCTCGGAAGATTTAAAAAAAAATTCTAGAATAAAAGATTTCTGATGTAAAACATTGAATTTTTTACATATCAAGTTATTAATAATTATGTAACAATGAGTTTTTTTAAGAATTTCAATATGGTTGTTCAGATATTTTTTTTATTTATAAAAAACATTAAATGCTGATAATGATTTACATAAAGATACCCATGACTGTGTAAATGATAACATTTTTCTTTCAATCTATTGATTTGAGTTAAAAACTGCATGTTATTAATTGTATTTTATTATTATTATATAACGGAGGATAAGAAGTACAATATAAAGAAAAAGAAATCTTAAGTGTGGAAATAAAATTATCAGGTTTAAAAATAAAGATGCCCTGCTAAGCATTTAATAAAATATTGGATTATTAAATCTATACAGAATATTCAAAATGAATGTGAAACAGGGATTTTTATAAAATATTTAAGTATAAGGATTTATTATTTTTAATAATTGAAAAAATATGACTGAAAGTATTTTCAAAAATGACTAGAAGGCTTAAGAAATTAATTATTATATTTATTATACTATTTTTTATTATTAAATATTAAAAGAAATATATTGCATTTATAAGTAAGTATTCATGATTAATTGTTTGAAATTTCTAAAATCCACTGCAATAATTGAAATTAACTATTCTCAACTGTTACTTTTTCTATCTAAAAGATTTAATTAAAAATACGTATTTACATTTAAAACTGATAAATCTTTGTTATCAAAATCAAGAAATAAAAATTAATTGAAATAATTTGATACAAAAATGCATAACACTATTTATAATACTTACTGTTTTTCTTAAAATTTAATGTAACGCTTAAAATTCTTTTAAAAAATATAATTAAATAATTGCATTTTCAATACGACTTTTCTATTGCAAAATGCACTTTTTTAAAAATGCAACCTTAACATTTAAAAATGATAATTTTAAATGCATTAGTTGAAATGTTTGTAAAATCCTTATGGTAAAATATATCTACATATCCCTTCACAAATGAAACATATTAATTTAAATCAAAATAATAATAACAAAATAGTTTCTCAAAATATACATTGGATACAGAATATTGAATTAATATTTTAAATACTAGATTTATAGTTTTTAATTCTTTAAAACGTTAAAATCATAATTAGCTAATATTTATCTAGAAAGTATTATATTCATTTTAAGTGAACATGTTGTGCGTAGTTATAAAATTCAATTACGCAATTTAGTTTTTAAACTAAAAGAAATTTTGTGTTACTTTATAATAATCAATTTTGAGTTTCCTCTCAACGTTTTCTTATTTTAATGAATTTTCTATAAATAATTTAAATTATTTGTTTATGCGTTAACGTAAATTGTTTTGGCAACAATTTAAGTTAACGCATAAACAACATATATAGAAAAATATTGTGGGAAAAAATTATAACAATAAATATTCTAGAAATTACCTAATTATTTAAAATTTAACAATTTTCCCAAAATAAAACTAGATTGATGTCTACTATTTTCATAAATCTATTAAAATTTGATAATTTTATGTATAGTTGTAAATATACAAAGCAAAATTTAAAATAATCATAAGCAACTCATGAAGCTTGCATTTTTGAACCTAAAATAGAAATATTTATCTGATAAATCAGAAATACCATATTTAAAATGAATGCATAATATTTATGGAACATGGAATGAAATAGTCATACGAAAAATGACTGATGATGATAAGTAATGAAGAATGAAATAGTGATATATATATATATATATATATATATATATATATATATATATATATATATATATATATATATATATATATATATATATATATATATATATATATATATATATATATTATATATATATATTCACTACCTTACGATAATATATATATATAAGCCTATTTATGCATACAGATGTATGAAAGAGTAATATACGTTATAGTGCTAATTATATTATTATATTTGTTTTATTTCAGAAAAGAAAAGTGCTTTCGCTGTGTAGTAATATATGAAAAACATCCAAATGTCCTTCAGTATAGAGAAAGTAAGTATGAGTATTATTATAATTTTATGTATATCAAACATTTTAATATAGGATATATATTGATTCACATAAGAAAAAAAAGTTATATTTCAAGCAGAATTATCGACTAAAATTAAGCAACCTAAAATAGTTAATAAAAAATAAGAGAAAAATTTATTTTAATTGATTTATTTTTAAGCATGGTTTATAATCAATATTTTATCTGTAAAAAAATTAAACATTTTTTGTTGGATATAATTTATCGTTATCGACATTTGAACCAATAACTCTAAATATAAATAAAAATATATTAACTAAATTTTAATTTAATTATTTTCTGTAAAACGTATTTTCCATTTAACTGAAACAAAAATATTAATAAGTGAATTTAAATTGCATTACTACATTATCTGGATTACATATCTTGCAACACATTCAATTGACTGAGACTCCTTATGTGTTTAAACCATCATTCCCTGTCCCAATTATGTTTTCTTACTTTCGAGTATGTTGAAAAGTTCTTAGACTCATTTAATTTCTAAACTCTTCTTCAAATAAACCCAGGGATATTTTTAATATTGATTCAGATCTCTAAAATATGGATAGGCATTTATTTAGATCGTTAAATCTTTCAAAATGCAGAAACAGTTTTTGTTCTTGAGAAGAAAATAAGCATTTAATAAAATTTAAGCTCATAACCAGCTATATGAAAATTAATTTCTTCATTATAAAATACCTTTTCTAGTGACTGATAACTAGGATCTTTCTTCTTTCGGCACAACAAGGGGTGGAAGGGATGGCACATTTATGTGGATGGGTATCCCACAGCATGCTCGAAAGTGGGTTGGTATTAGTAATTTAAATGCAAGTAACAACTGAAGATTTTAAGATATGGCTTATCACACTCAGTGCTATCATATCACCATATAAAGGAAATCGACCACAATACATTTTACATGACCAAATCCACCATTAGTGAACATAATATATCGTCAATTGGGTCACTGGATTCAAATTCACTACCTTACGATAATAGCACCTCAGAGAACCAAGCTTTCATGACCAAATATATATATATATATATATATATATATATATATATATATATATATATATATATATATATATATATATATATATATATATATATATATATATATATATATATATATATATATATATATGAGGTAGGAGATAATATAATAAACATCCGAATTGAAATTGAGTATTTTATATTCGTATTTGTAAATATTCTCACCCATGTTTATATCACTAATGGAAAGAATATTTTTCACTAAAAATATTATTTTTTATATATTATAATATATAAAAAATATTATAATATATATTTTATTTAAATATAAAATATTAAAAAATATTTTATTTTTTAAATTTAAATATATTTTCTTTAAAATATTTAAATTTAAATTTAAAGTTTCAAAAATATTTAAATATAATCATTCGTTAAGTAAAACTAATAAATTAATTAATTTTTTAAAAAAAAATTATCAAAAAGTGTATACTTGCAAATAAATGTCAATTTATTACAATATTTATGAAAATATTAAAATTTTAAGGAAAAATAAATCAATAAATCTTTCTAAATAAATCTATGAATTAATGAATATCAATAATATTATATTTAACGTTTTGGACCTGTGAAAAAAATATATAATTTTCACGACATTTTTTAAAAAAAAAAATCATTTAAAATATTTAAAAAACACGAAGAGAAGTGTTTTGATTCTATTTTAAATTTGCAATACATGTATTTTAAAGAAAATTGCTTTTAAATTTAAATATTGCCTTTAACACACTTTCAATTTAAATATAATTTTTATAAAGAAATATATGAAGTCAAGAAAATAAAATATTTTAACATAATGGTGTGAATTATAATGAAAACGGTGACTTCAGAAATGATGTTTGGAAAAACGAATAAAAGATATTAAAATCACATAAAAAAAGTCTTGTGTACATTATTTCTTTCTATAACAGTGCTGAGAAATCATTTTATGTCCCGAAGAAGAGGCGGCACTTAGCACTTTTTATGAATTGTTTTAAATGCATCAACTCTGAGAACTACCGTTTATTTAGAGGAGCACTTGATGAACTTTTCATGGAACATTTAGAAAGGCGTTAATACCTGGAAGCAGAGAATGTTTTTACGAACTCTCTTGAGTCAGAATAACATGAAACACGCGAAGTTTCCATTACTGTTGAAAAAAGTAAATATATGTAAACACACATACCTTAAGCCAACAGTGCCAGACACCGAAAAGAAAAAATGTATTTAGCTATAGAGTTCGGGATTTTAATATTTTGTAATGTTTCAAACTTACTTGAAGTATTTCAACTGTGGAATATATTTTTCGTACGAAAATGATTAAATGTGGAGAAAAAAATATCGACTTAATCAAACTTGGATTTATCGAAATGGCACGTAAAGGAAAAATATCAGAAACAAATTGTTAATTACTGAATTTTTTTTAAAAAATTTATAATCACTGATGAGATACCATTTTATTCTGTGAATAGATGTAATAAGTAATTAAAATGCGTATACTTATATTAAGTTAAATATTTATAATACAAATATACGCATATTATATAATACAAAATATTTTCCTTTATAGTCTAATGGAGAATGTAAAGTTGAGAATTATTGCATAGTAGAAATTTATGTAACACATCATAATAATTATACATAATTATCTTATATGTTTGCAAAACTGGAAATAAAGTTATGTTGATAATATATAAATATAAAACTATGTACAAAATATACTAATATATTATCTGCAAGTATGTTATCTAAGATAGGTTATAAATATAAAAGCGAAACTGATCATAAACGTATTAGATAGCAATTTAATGACTGTATACTGAAAGCAAATATTTGATATAAGGAACAAAAGTTTCAGTTAAAATATGCCACATAAAATATGTATATCTATATAACACGTCTTATTTGCATTAAACAAAAAGATTATTGGAAAATATATATATATTTAAGAAAATAATAATACTTAAGTTTTATTCATAAAATTTTTTTCCTAAAATTTGTCAGTGAAGATACTAAATATTAAAGAGAGAATGATTTTGTGATTAACTTTGATTATCTTTTACATTTCAGCGTATTGCGATGTTTACAGATCTCTCCACCAAGCATGCTCCATCATAAATGCAGATGCTCCCCTTTATTCATTGTTTAGGAGTAAGAAATCATTTTTATATCTTTTCCATATAGCTGATTTTCTTCTAGTTAACTTTACTTAGTTGTTAAATGTAAATCTGATTTTTATGTTTGCATTTCAGGATTGTTGATAAAATGATCAAATTTATTGTCTTTCATCAATAAGAAGATATATATATATATATATATATATATATATATATATATATATATATATATATATATATATATATATATATATATATATATATATATATATATATATATATATATATATATATATATATATATATATATATATATATATATATATATATATATATATATATATAAGAATGTAAATTCATATAAAACGTTCAAATTTTGATAATGAGAGAGTCAAATTTTTATATTGTTATTACAGGTTCACATGGAAAACAAAAAACATTTGTTTGACATCTTTTATATTATCTTTATTTTTTTCCAATGGCACATTGTAGATAGTTACAACTGCAACAGAGTCTATTAATTATGCCAAGCATTTCCCTTTAAAAGAAAATATATCCTTTTCAATTTTGATTGGCTGGTGTATTCCTTATAGAAACCATGTTCCAGTCCATCGTGCTGGAATTTCACAATCTTGAGAAGCTAAAAATAGATATATTTTTACATAAATAAACATTTTTCAACAATATAATTTCAGAATAGAACGTTTTTCTTAGCAGAGTTTTAACATTTACATTACAAAACATAACGTAAAAATTCGTAAATATAAGAATTAATTTGCTGTTATAGAAAATATTATAATTCTTCAATATTCTTTCAAAAATCTGCACTTCACTGAAAACATGCATTTTAGGTTAAGAAAGCAAATGTACTCAATAACTTGAGATCATTAAGAATCTTTACTAATACACTGTATTAATTTTTTTTTCCAATGGTCGGGGTATATCGGGATGTATTCTTATACCCAAGAACCGGCCAGACACAGCAACCTCTTAGCCGCCGAGTCATTGCCCCCGGTGAACCACAGGGGTTGAGCCACCATCGCACCCTCACACGTGCCATAGGGACCCGTTTATAGGGTAGGCATCATTCATACTTCATTAACACACACAAAGAAAGGACAAAGACAGGATAGAGAGAGAGAAAGTACATCCATCCCTGAACCGGGATTCAAAACCAATACCTCCTTATCCGTAGTCAGGCGGCACCCTGACCACTAAACAAGTTGGCCGGCTATATTATCTTCATACTCTTACTTAAAATTTCGAAATTTAAATTGTGACTTTTCTTCTCAAAATGTCAATGATGTGGAATTTCAATCATAGAATTTCTTAACAATTATTTGATATATCCCATTATGATTTAAATTTACTTGTTAAAATCTTTTGTAAATAGTATTTTAAGCTAAAATTTTAAAATTGCTGTCTTAGTAAAATATCCATAGTTTATCTGATCAGGTTGCTTAAAATAAGATATTAAGCAAGTTGTAACATAACATCTGTGTTTAGGGAAATTTAAAAAACTATCTTAATGTGATCTTTTCACTTACGATCTGTAAGTTTTTTATATAATCGTCAGTTTTTTTTATATTTCTTCTGAGTGAAAAACACATGTTTATGTCTAAAATATGAATGACCAAATAAACATATTTACATACAAAAACAGAGCTTTCATCATATGTACTCGTATACATTCTATTTAGTTTTATTGTCCAAATTGAAGCATTTTTGTGCATTTGCAGAATATAATTTTCATATGGAGCTTTCATCATATGTACTCGTATACATTCTATTTAGTTTAACTGTCCAAATTGAAGCATATTTGTGTATTTGCAGAATTTAATTTTCAATAAAAATGACTAACTGATAACAGTTTTAAGTGTAATGAATCATAGAATTTCTTAACAATTATTTAATATATTCCATTATGATTTAAATTTACTTGTTAAAATTATTTAAAAAGAAAATAAACAACTTGTGTTTCTTTAATACAAAATGTATGAAAATAACGCAAAAATAAATAGTCTTTTGTTATTTTCTAATGCTGTGCATTCATGCTCTGGTTGAGAGTCTCAAAACTATATTAAATATTTTAAAGATCATTCAACTATTTATTTAATAAAAGCGTTCAAGTGGTTAGTTAATAGAGTCCAACAACATTAAAGAGTTTTGAAATGTTTCTAACTAATATCAAAATAATAGATAAACTGTATATCTCTTTCAACAAAATTACACAAATAATTTATCTCCGAATTTCTCCTAGAAATCGCTGATTGATAACAAAAATAGAATTTCTGGAAATTGTGGAAAATGATTTGTTGCAGTGAAAAAATGTTGCTGGCAACACAATGTAATTAGTCTTCACCACTAATGATCACAAACCAGGTGATTTGTAAGAGATGATCATCGTTTGAAACAAAGGAAATATAATTCCTTGATATATTTCATTGTCCCAAATTAAAACAGCTTATTTATGCATTATAAAAAATTGAATTGTTGATGTATATTTGAAATAAAAATGAGGATTTAAATAGATATAAACAACGTTAAAAATAATAATGCAAAACAATAATACATAAACGATGAATATATATGTACACAGCTTATATATATTTTCATGTTTACGCTGAAAAAAATTACTCATAAATATCCTTTTTTAATACAAGTAGCTTATAGTAGAAATAAAACAAGTAGCTTATAGTAGAAAAAATATTTTTATATTTTATAAAGTTAAATGATATTCTCACACACATCATTAATATTTCTATAGCAATTTTTGTTAACCAGATTTAAAGCTTATAAAATCGTGTCAACTTATCTCTCCAATCTTTGAGGAAACTTTTTTAAAAGATTTTTCTTTACATATTAAAAGATTGTAATGTTTATTTTAATAAAGTTTGTTTTGATTATTATAAAAAAGTAAAAATTTAAGTCACCATAATTCGTTTTTAGTCATTATAATCAATTTGGAAAACAAAATTTTTAATATGTAATAAAATGCATATCAAAACTTTAAATAAAACATTTCATGCGATAATAGCAAAGTCTTAAAAATTTTCTCGAAAAATATGTAATGCTTTGTAAAATTATAAGGTGTTCAACTAATTTTCACAATGAAAAATATTTACTTTTATAAGATCTTACGACGCTTGTTATTTCAATATATAAAATCCCCGCATTGTCTGTCTTAAAATAAAAAATGAAAAATAAACTAAACTAAACATTTGTTTACAATATTTTTCCATATATGTGTATATTTTGTTGTAATACTTTAAAGTACTATGTTGCCATTTCCTTAGAAATATTTTCAATTATTTATCATATGCACATCAAAAACCAGAGCAGACATTATTATTCATATTTTCAGAAATAGCAAAAATATGCAAAGCGTATATTCTCCGTCTGACGATAAATATACTATTCAACAACAATTTATTTTAAGTGAAGCGAAGAATATAAATTACTTTTTGAGACAAAGCTATATTTTCTCAGTATTATGTATGTATAAATGTATCCACACAAATATTGGTTGTAGTAGAAATGTATTCATAAAATAATTATTATTTTAAAATATACCAGCAATGAAACTAAAGCTTTTTTTTAGAATTATATTGCTTTTTTTTTATAAACTTGCTATTATTAATGAATTTGTAAATAAATGTATAAGTTTTAATTATTTCTAAACTATCCTATTTTGTGAATAACAGAAAAATGAAATGTAGTTAAGGAAACAATAAAAGGTATACATAAAGAGTAATCGAAAAATAAAAATTACATTTGAACTTTAATACATTAAACATTTATTAGAAGTAAATGGTTAAAAAATGTAGTATATAATTGAAATTTTGAATATATAAGGATTGCAGGTGTTTAACTGACATAAAATTTTTTTCATAATTTCATAACTTATTTTTAGCATTTTTAGTATTATTTTTATATTTAAGTTATGAATCAGTTTATGATCGTTAAATATATGAGCAAAACATTTTTGTAAATTATCAATATATATAGCATTGGTTTTAATTGCATCAAAATGTGATATTTATTTTAATTAAATATTTAGTGATACATTTTTTTTCTATTTCATTTATGAATTAGATAAACTTCAATGATCAATATTAATTTCTGTTACCAGTGCAATGCTCTTCAGAATATCAGTACTTTAAGTTAATAATATAAAGCAATATAAATTAATATAACATCCACAAAGGACAATATAGAGAAATACATTGATTCATGAATCAAAATTTCTTTAGAAATCACTTCATTTTTAATACTTTAATAATATATTTGTTACCACACACACTTAAGCATCAAGTCAAAAAATAAATAGATAAGCTTATAAAAATAATGTTGATTCATTATAATAATTACCATTTAAGGAAAAACATTTAATGAGAAGGGCGGGCAATAAACCACAATACATAAAGAACCAGAAGTAAAAACAGGATACCAAATTCAGATAATAACATCAATTGCCTGTCCTTTTAGTGGATGCCAAACCCGTGCCGTGTCAATTAAGGGGTCCTTTCACATTCACCTATAGCAGAGGTCATGGAGAGTGCCTGTATCCAATGTCGAATGTGGACTCTTGCACAGATGATTCTCGCCTTCTCTTCAGATTCCAAGCTTGTGCCGATGTTATGGGAACAGAAAGTTCTGGTAAGTAACAATCTTTAGAACTGTAACTAAATTTAATTTGATTTGTAAATTCTATAACTGGTTTATAAGTGAGTAAATTACTTTTCATTTTTGGCAGTAACAATTTGATGATAAATGCATTAAAATCTTATTACATGAACTAACCAGGTACAAACACTAGATGATTTCCTAATACAATCTAGAATAATCGACAATATTATTATAGAAGTTCTCACGCATTACCTAATAAGTAATACAAACAAAATATTTTATTTAGGTTATACACACATTTTGATATAAATTCCATTTTGGAAAGCTTATGGAAATAAGAATTTATAAGAGATAAGAATATATTTATTTCATGGTATTAGATAAATCAATTTCATCCAACAAATATTGTATTACTGTATTTGTTTTATTTTATTTAATTAAAATTTACTTTCACTTTGAATGGAATACATAAATGTCATGCATCTTAAGATTTTACTGAATAGTTTTTATTTATTTGGGGCTATTTTTTCTTACATTCAATTTGATAACATTTATTTGATATAATTTAAAACCAATGATGTGATTGTCCTAAAAGAGGATTGAAATATTTATAAACAATTTCAAAGTTAAATAATATTTAACTGCGTTTAGGCATAATTAAAATTATTTGAATATGAATAAATTACTTGTTTATAAATAGCATTATTTCTTGTTATAATTAGAAAAGATAACATAGTTTATTAATGTATATAATTCATTCTCCAAAATTATATTCATTATATTTTTAATATGAAACTTGGTAGCTTTTGCTATTTCAGTTTCAAATTTTAAATTTGAATATTTTAATTTAGGTCCTTTTAAACTCTTAAATGACACTTTTAAGTAATAAATGTCTGTTATAAAATATGTAATAAAAATGTCCAGAATTATCTCCGCTACTCAATAATATTCAAAGAGATCTGCGCCCCGCTAGTCCAAGTAGAAAATCATTTGGACAATAGATATATATATATATATATATATATATATATATATATATATATATATATATATATATATATATATATATATATATATATATATATATATATATATATATATATATATATATATATATATATATATACTACCTAAAATACACGTGTGATTTAAACAAAATTAGCTTAAATTAACACCAAAAGATTTCAAACGAGGTATTTCCGTAAAGGCAGTATACGCTTAAATCACTTATCAATCGAGAATCTACAGTTTTACACAAAATTAAAACCATAAAGACTGCACAATTGCAAAATTGTACCTGCAGTTTATTAAACAGAAACATTTTCTTTAAGTGACATTAATGACCAACAATTTTGTGCTCTAAAACTTTTCACTATGAATAGCATCTTGCATAACATTTGTCTCTATTCTGAAAATTATGCTTTCTACTGATGACTAAAAAGAAGCAACATGGATGTTCTGAATATGGCAGCAAATGCTGTTCTTGAAATTGGACACAGTTGTCCAAAATTTTAGATATGTGTCGTTCCACAAATATACCTATAACCAGAGGTTGCTAGATGTGAGATCGGGTAATCATCTACAAGAGAGTTATTTGAAAGCATGAACTGAATCAGCCGTGCATCCGTAAATGTACGCCATAACTGTTGGACTTATGTCTCGATGTGAGTAGCAATTTCATTCTTTTCAAACATGATTTCCTAAAGAAAGTCTCATTTCTGGAATATAGTAATTACTTGGGTCTGTAACATGTCATGATACCGCAGCTGGTTTACACATAAGTGTTTAGTATTTTAAGGGTTCATTTGTTCAAAAAAGTAGTGTATTAGAATTAATGAAGCTGTGTAAATCCCCAACATTAAGCCTATTTTGTACCATAAAATGGTTTGACATTTTGTGTGGGGAGTTACTGTCTTCCAGAATTGGCAGTTTTCAATATACAACTGTATATTAAGGGGAAAGTAGGCTTCAGAGACAAAAAAATTCCTTCAGAGACAAAAACATTTCATGGTTAAGAATCATCCACCGCCATTTTTCCAAGAAGTTGTAGATCACATATTATGTGGATTTTCTGGTCACGCTGTTTTGGTTGATGGACCTCTTAAGTCTTTGAACTGGTAAAAGCTGGTAACTGGTAGATACTGATAAAAGCTTTGAATTATGAACCTTATATGGTTGTCTGTGAAACAGGGCAAGTCAGAAATTTGCGAAATCATAGGTACATTGGCACTTCCGTGAAGTTGGCTGCCACGACCGTTTCAGCAATATCTTCTACCTAGGCGATGTTGACCATTTTATTTCCTCTTCAAGATAGAACACCTAACAATCTAATTCACGCGAATTTCACCATCATGTCACTAAAAGCACAAAAATACATCGGTCCATATGGTTGTTTCTTCCAAAACTCTCTTACAACTGCATCTGCATTCTCACCTTTACAATAGCACAGTTATACTAGAGCAGTGATCTCTGTATCAAAGTCGGCATTCTGCAATATTTTTGATTGTGGTACGAATGTCTTCCTAGTACCTTGATGTAATTTGCATATGTTGCTGTAAATGCTGGCCTAAAAGCAATCTAGTGATGCTATTTGGTCTATTTATTATATCAGAAATTCAAGCGCATTTTCCGATGTATCATTCATCAAAATATATTTTGTTCAGACTAGTCGAAGGGTCTTCAGAACCATTTGAGTAGTGAAAGTTTAATGTCGAAAACTTTGCATGACAATAGCTAAATTACTGGTTTTACAGAAACAAATTCAAAGATCATTTTAACCATTTTTAGGTAATAAAATTAAGCGTTGTTCTCGTTTATATTGAAGAAAATTTTATGCTTGATTTTAACTTTCACTACTTCATTATAAATCATTACTCCAATGAACTGTAAATTATTAATTACATTTTTATTATACCTAAATTTTTGTTGTAAATTTCGTATTTATTTGTAAATATATTCACCAATAATTAAAAAAAATCACTTTATATCAGTCTTAATAAATAAAATTGAATTTAAATTCTAATTTGTAGATTTTATAATTATAAGTATCAAGATTAAATTTTAGTAATTCATAAATCTTATACACATTCAACCTTTTAGTCTTTCTTTCCTAAAAGTGAATTTCAATTGTATATTATAAACTAACAATTTTGGATAAACATTTATATTTTAGTTGAAGAGCTGAGTTGCCTAGCGGTGTGGAAAGAAGGCTCTGCACATTATTTGGTTGGTAAAATGTCGAATGAGAAACATTTTAATCTACCATTTACTGACGACAATGCTTATCGTTGCTTTGTAAGTACTTGTAAATAATATTCTAATATTATTTTCATTCATATAATTAGCTGTTAAGATGTTGTAAGCATTATTAAATACAGAAATAAATATTGAATATGTCCAATACTTAAAAATTTTTTTTTAATAAAATCAAATAACTCTATGATTTAAAATGTTTTTCTTTAAATATCTATACACAATAATCTATATATATATATATATATATATATGTATAGTAATTGTTCTAACGTAAATTGATATTGACATTTTTGAAAAAAAAATCAAATTGCTGATAAGTGGAACAAAATAGTTTTTCCGAATATTTGCACAAATATCTTAAATCTAAAATTTTGTTCCTTTTTATGCTGATATATATTACTCTATTTGTGTTTTAAATTAGTTGCTCCTTATATAATTGATGAAAAATTTTAAATTTTGAGGATTAACAATGAATTACTATTTGTAAAGAAAGGATTATCTCTTAATTTTTAAAAATTAGAAGTTGGATGTTCATTGACATATCATATAAAAGTTGACTGATAGAAATTAATAAAACAGATAATTTGACCTTCGTTTGACCTTCAAACGTTTTCATATATTCAGAACTTTAATGTAAAGTCAATAAAGTTTTATCGATGGTTTCACAATAAAATGTATTTCTTTTCAGTTTTAAATAAATTAAGTGTTCAATAATTTTACCTCACTTTAGGTCTTCGATTATTTGCCAGAAAAGGGAGGTATTCAAATGTCACAGTCTGGAGACGCAACCTGTGATGGTTTAGTCTCACCATGGGAAGGTTCCAGAACAATGAGACTGATCAAAAGTAATGTTCAAATATTTTCAGAGCATAATTTTTTTAATAGGTATATAAATAATAGACATCTCAAATAATTGACATAAGCATATAATTGACATTGACATAGCATTAGATAAGCATAGTTTTGTTCATCTTACAAACTAATTTATAATGTTTTAACAAAGATTAATTAATTACAAAGAATAATGTATTAAAGAGGCATAAAAAAACTTTATGCGATAAAACTATGTCACATGATTAAGTTTACAGTGAGCAATATAAATATGTTATTTAACCAATGTTTTAGTTATAAATCAAAAGAAATTGCAAATACTATGTAATAAAATGTTAATGATTAAAAGAAAACATGAATAATGAGTATTATGCAAATCCGTCAGCCCAGTGGAATAACTATAATTTATTTCGAGAAGAAGGAAGGGAGATTGAGAAAAGTTGACAAAAACTCTCATCTACCTTTTAATTTTTCTAAGGCTTGGCCACTAACAAAATCTCACTTTTTGACAGTACTAGGGTCATATAGCCTTTTTTTGAAGCCAGTAAAAATAGTTACACGAGTAACGATGCATTATTACAACTTAATTTGCTATTAATCATTCTAGATACAATTATCTAACCTCATTCTATATAACAAACATTGTATTAATACGCATTGTTAAGTATTAAAATTCATTTCATTTTCTGCAATGAATTTGTTGTATATTGAAGTTTCTTAACACAAAATATTCAATATATTGTTAAATTTTGTAAAACTTTTATTGCATCAGAAGAATCTGAATCGTATAAATATATATTACTTTTTTCTTCATGCTTTAGGCAAGCATCCTACGGCCAACTGTCCTTTTCCATCGTGGGTAATTGCATCTCACAAGTGGCACACATTAGATGGGAAAAAGATCTATACATTTAGTCACAGAAACTCTTCTTTTAAACTGTCTCATATTCACGATCATGTTGACACGAAGTTTCTTTGCATTGAAGAGATTTCCTCGACACCAAATACTAGTACTTTTGTTACTTATAGTATGACGGGATGGTACGAAAGGATTCTGTATTTATTCATTCCATTCTGATTGTAACCTTAAATATTCATTGAATATTTCCTTAATTTTAACTTATATATTTAGCTGTTTTATTATGTATATAAATTTCATTTAAAACTGCTATTTAAAGAAATGTTTTGAAGTAAAGATAAAAGTTTCAAGTGACATATATATTCAAATCTTTTTTTTAACTCGCGTGATTATATAATAAATATTTAAATATTTTTTACAGCCAACTCTTTTAATGTTGTAAGAAATTTTAAAAAATATTTATTTATGAACAATATTCTTGATAAGCATGTATCATGAATTGTTTATCATATAATTTCTTAATCGTTGTTCAGAAAAATTCTTATACTCATTAGCAGCTAAGTTCATAAATTTCAATCAAAATATTAGTTATTTATTAAATACTTCGCTTAGGTAAACTTAAAATTTAGATAATTATTTTTATAAAAATTATTAATTATTTTTTTACTGATTTCTTTTATTAAAGCTAAGCAAAAATTAAAAAATGACTACTTTTTTTTAATTTAAAATCATATTCTGATTATCACTAAAAGCATTATAAGCAATGATGAATTAAAAGATATAGTATTTCATTTTTTTATAAAACCAGCTGAATAAAATTAAAATGTATTCTAATCACATCTTAAATCTTGAAAATAAAAGAAACAGAGATATTTTTTGCAACATTATACTTCATAAAAAATTCCTTTAAAAGAAAGCTTTTTATTTCACCAATTATTTTACATTTAATGAGCATTTTTTTTAACATTAAGCAAACCTCTCTAAAGCGCTTATTCCTGAAACTCTTGCAACATTTTTTAATTATCTTTAAAATCTATTTTAATAATCTGCTAAAATAGGTTTCTAAAATGCAAAATAATTATTAAAAAGACTCTGAGTATGGATAAATAAGCACAAATATATTTAGAACTTTATAAATAAGTGGTGCAAGAGTACAAATTAATGGCTTATATATATATATATATATATATATATATATATATATATATATATATATATATATATATATATATATAATTTTTAAATCGAATTTAATTGTGTATTTGTAGAAGAAATTTGAAAATGTGTTTTTTTTGACAATTATTTCTATAATCAAATCTAATGCTTTATAATTAATTTTATGATTTCTGTTGTGTCCAAAATAAATTCAGAATCAATTTTTATATTTTAAATATTAATTCATTTTAATTAATTGTCCTTAAAATGAAAACATTAAGCAAAACTTATTTTTATATGATGGTATTGGTGGCATTTTTCTTGTGTAAAATTGAATCTTTCTTAATAAAAAGAAGTATGATTTAAACCTTATGAATATGAAAAAATGTACTTTAAGCAATTAAACCGATATCTAAATAAATCCATAAATACATCGTGATGAATGTTAAATTCTTTCCTGCATGACCACAGCAAGCAATGTTTATTATTAATTTTTAATACAATAATTGTATTTTGATTTCACGTTGTTTGATATAATTCATTAAATGTTTTATAGAATTTCTCTTATTTAAAATGATACAATACCCATTTGAAAAATAGGAAATATAAGCAAAAATCTTTAAAATCCATGATTTTAGTACTTATTTTTTTATGCTCATCTGAAAGTTTATTTGCTTTGACTGATGTTAATACATAATGTTCATTAAAATTGACATTATCCGTCATTATTTATTTTTAGGTTTTTATTATTTCATCCATATTCTATGTTCCTAAAAATTTACAATTACATTAGCGAATAATAATTTTGATAATGACGTAATTTGTGACATTTTATATGCTTCTTTGATAAAAATATAAGAAGCTAAATATTCTAAGTATTTCTTTTTGTTAAATGCATATCAATATAACTAACAAAATAATGTTACCTTACTGATTTTTACAAAATGTATTTATAGCATGTAGTTATATTAGAAAATGTATAATGTATAAGAATAATATTCCTTTATTTAGTAACTGAGAATATTTTTTATGTTGGTTTGTGAAGTTTCTTTCTTTATTTTTTTTTCAGATAGTATTTATTTTTACACGGTTACTTCTGTTCTTTGAAAATATTATTTTAATGCTGTATATTGATTCACCTTTTAAAAAATAATATTTGCTTAAAATTCAGTGTTTAACATTAATCTAAATAACTCTTTGTTATTTAACATTTATAATTTAAAAATTATCTTTAAATTATGTTTCTAGCAAGAATGGTTATGTGTGTATGAAGTTTTATCACAGACACAAGCATATTATAGAAATTCAATTTGGTAAGGAATTCCTTAATTTCTTTTATAAATATTTTCAAATGAAAATGTAAACTTGATTTTTCTAATTCACAAGGATAATTTACTATTTTAACTTATATCTTGAAATATAATTTTTTTCTGATTAATATTTTTTTTTAATTTTTTGAGTAAATATTTTAGATAAGTTTTCTTTTAAAACATGTTGTATTTAAAATAAAAACAAATCTTTTATTAAATTAATTCATCCCCATAAATGTTTTCTTAACGTTTATATTATTACTTATCATATTACTATATAATAAAATTTTTTAAATACAACACGTTAAAAAGTAAAATTTTTTAATATGTTTTTTATTTAAATAATTAAATGATATAATAACACAAAATTGTTCCTGCGATGATTTTTATATCAATTGATAAATTAATAAAATATTGACTTCAATTTTTTATTATATGATTCCTCTTCCACTAAAGTTATTAATTGCAATACTTCATCATCGAGTATTTCATCCCTAACGCTACTTAACTCAAGTGTTCAGTCCAGATGGCATATCTTAAATATTTGACATCATTCAAGAGCTATTGTGATTCAGAATTTTTTATAAGAATACCATCCTTCAAAGTTAACAGATCATTAGCGAGATTTTCCCACGCATCCCACTACCTAACGACATTTTGACGTGCACCAATCAGAATAAGTGCGAGCATGACCTTGTCATTCTAAAACCATTACTCACTTATTCTATTCTCAAATGGCTGTGAGAAGCACGGCTCTTCCCATAAAAATGAGCTTTGAGTAACGGCATTAGTTGTCATCACGGATGTAATTGCTGATTCTCACATTTAATTTTGAAATAGCTTGCCCTAGAATAAGATGAAATTTTCTTGAATTTTTGTTTATTATAAAAATAGTAGATAATACAGGATTAAAGATAGCTTAGAATAAGAAAATGTTTCTTTCGTTTTTTTTTCCTTCCTGCAAATTGTGTGTGTGTTTTTTTTTTTTTTTTTTTTTTTTTTTTTTACCGAAAACAAATTTTTTAAATTTCTATTTGTATGTCAATGTATATCCTAATTGAATCTATTTCATCGTGTTAATGATTGATTTTTAAATAATTAATCATGCTTAACTAAGGGAATATTTATATTATTAGGTCTAAAATAATGTAATTTTTGGAATTAAATATAATGTTTTAAAAGATATCTAAAAACACTTTTAAATCTTAATCACTTTAATTTTTACAACAATATCTTCCTTATTTTAATGGTAAAGATAGTTTCTTGTAAATTATAATGCAAATTTTTATTGAAATTAATAAAGTCATTAGAAATACTGTTTCAAATTGCCTAAAAAAATATAATTTTTAATGGTAGAATGTGTATAAGAATAATTTTAAATTTCTTAAAAAGTATTTTTTATACTTGCCGATGGATGGCTGAGTGTTTAGCGTTTCTGTCTCCTGAACTGTTCGTCGCGGGTTCGAATCCCGGTTCGGACATGAAAGCTACTTCCTCTGTCTATTCTCTCAGTGCTTCTCTGTCTTTTTGTCTGTGATGATGTATGAATGTGGTCAACCCTATAAACTGGTTTGTGGTGGTATGGTACGGGTAACGCTACTTG
This sequence comes from Latrodectus elegans, assembly GCA_030067965.1. Classification (NCBI taxonomy): domain Eukaryota; kingdom Metazoa; phylum Arthropoda; class Arachnida; order Araneae; family Theridiidae; genus Latrodectus; species Latrodectus elegans. The sequence goes on along the minus strand of CM057811.1, from coordinate 46,223,515 downwards.
CCTCTGTGATTTGGTTCACATGTGCCCGCTTGGTAACGATTAATGAGTAGCAATTTCTAGCCTTGTTGTGGCATAGAGTTTGTCACCCAAGTGCCCGCCGTTGGAAAAAAATATACTTTGAAAACTGATATTTTATTTATAACAACCAATTATTCTTTTGTAATTAAAATATTTTCAACTGACCATATACTTTAACAAAAATCTTTGATGTTTTTTTATCATTTGTAAGACAGAAATATCATTTTTTACTCAAAGAAAATTAAGTAATGTGACTTTTTTTCTTAGGTGATCTGGCAAGAAGTTCACAAGAGGCGTGTCATTCATCCTTTACAGACGCTTATAATAACAAAGAATTTGTGACCTTAGTATGTAAGTACTGAATGTAGCTAATTTTTTTTAATTTTTCATTTTTAAAGCAAAATGCATTTTTATTCATATATAACTTATTTAAATCTGTAATGTAATTAGTGATATATGATTTTAATTCTTCATTCTTCCGTAGCACCATCGGCCACGTCTTCCGGTTGTCCGCAGTTAGTAGAGACCAATGGTCTTCGTGTCCAGATGGGAAAAGTGGTCACTTCATCTTTCAGGCCAGAACTGTGCAGGGATTCGACAGCAAGAGTCGTTGGATGCCGTTCCGATGATTCAATTGAATTCTTAACCAGTTGTGCTTCCTTTACAGATGTTCAGAGTAAGATTAAATAAATTTTAAGTAATTTTTGTAAATTTATAAATATAATCATATTAATTACAATTGGGTACTTTTGGAATAAATTGTGCGTAAAAATAGATACATGTATTTAGATAATGTTAATCATAAAAGATAACAAAACAATGAGATAACTTAAATTTCATAAAAAAAATTAATAATCATTAAAACAAAAGTATATAAATGTAACTATGGAGATATATAAAGGTTACTCTGAAAATTTTGAGATACGCGCAGACGAAAATTTACAAAATAAAAATAACGGTTTAATTTCAAAATACAAAGTATTTCAACACAGAAGACGATTTTTACTGACTTACTTCAACTTGGTTAGCATAGAATAAATTTTAAACAGAAGAGAAAACGGAGTTGACACGAAAACATTTTCGCTCTATGATTTTCTACGATTTTAAAGCAGTATTAAATCAATAAGAATGCGTTGCAATTAGCATTTGGTGATGAATCTTCAGCTTGTGCCACTGTATTCAGATGGTTTAAGGAATTCAGAAGAGGTCGCAATTTTCTTCAGGATGAAGAACAAACAGAAAGGCCGCTGTTGGAAGTAATTCCGGATAATGTGTCTGCCAAACGAAAAATGTTAATGCATGAAAATCGCTGAACCTATCAAATGATACAGAAGGAACTTAACATCATATCCGCAGCCATAAACAAAATCATTCATGAAGAATTACATATGAAAAAAGTAGTTTGTCGTTGGGTTCCCCAGAATCTAACTGGGCATCAAAAAGAGGAGCGTGTCAGAATCAGTAAAGAAACTCTTAAATTGCTAAATGGTGGTGGCCACCGCATCATTTCGAAAATTGTAACAGGTGATAAAACATACATACCGTTTTAAGACGTTCCAACACGTCAAGAAGACAAAGTATGGGTTTTTGAAGATGATCCCACGCCGACAATGGTGAAAAAACATCGCGCACTGAAAAAAGTGATGTATGCCGTTTTCTTCAGAAGTATGAGATTTTTCAAAGCCAAATTCAAGTCAAGTTTTTCAAAGTTGGAAGGACAGAAGACAGTAAGAGCAAACTGGTATACTACTAAATGTCTTCCAGAAATTTTACAAGAACTGAATGTTAGGGGAATAATGCTTCTCAATGACAATGCATCTTCACATACAGCCGGATTAACAATTGAGTTTCTTAAGCAAAAACAAATTAAAGTTATCGAACATCCGCCATATTCACCTGCCGAGCTGGCAGCCGAATGGTTAGCGTTCTTGCCTTCGGTTCAACAGTTCGTGGGTTCGAATCCCACCTTGGGCATGGATGTTTGTAGTGGTTCGGAATCCACTTTAAACCGTAGGTCCCGGTCTATTTAGCCCTCGTGTGCAAAAAATGACCGTTGAGCGACAAACAAACCTAACCTAACCAGCCATATTCACCTGATTTAGCTATGTACGACTTTTGGTTATTCTTGAATCTAAAAAAGAACTTACGTGGACGTCTTTTTCATCAGAAGAAGAGCTTGATGTGGCTATAAATGCATTCTATTCATCTATTCCAAGAAAGAAATGGCTTTAGACATTTAATCTGTGGAAAATTCGTCTACAAAAGTGCATTGATGCTGGAGGAGGCTACATTGAACACACCTACAATTTTGTAGGTATAACTAGTTGTATCTCAAAAATTTCAGAGTGACCCTTGTATACGGTATTATGCAGCAATTTTTTTTCAACTGTTCACAATCTTATTGCAAGGAGTCTTGTAAAATTTAAAACAAATTGTATCCATATATTTTTAACAAATATCAGATATTAACTGTTTAATATTTTTCCATACATTAGTATTGTGTAATTGTTGAAATAACAAATGAAATTAAAGAAAAATCCAACAAACAATAAATATGTTATCAACCAATTTTAAAAATGGATATATTAATACAGTTTTGAGATTAAAAATATGTTTGAAAAATAGTATTCTGTCCTTTTACCCCTCTTTTGCTTACTTTTATTTTTATCAAAAAATTGTAGAATTTATTACGTAATAAAATATTTCGAGGTTTTTTTTTTTTTTTTTTTTTTTAATGTTTAGCGATATACGTTTGAGAAGTTTAAAAGTGACTTCATTTAAATGAATATCAAATTCCATATTAGATGAGTAATTTTAAAGTTATAAAGTTAATTACATTATTAATTAAAATGTATGATCTAAATCATAAACTAGTTCATGTCTCTATAAAAATATAAATTATATTTTTTATTCCATTTATTTGGAATTGATGATATACTACTTGATCAAATATAATGTTTCTTTTACAGGTTTTCATTGCCATGGTGATTGGGAAGAAAATGGTAGAAGCTATCTGGTTACTGGATTGAGAAATTCAAAAAATAAATATTGCTTTGTAAGTTTCCATTTTACATTTTAAAATATATGTAAGATATTTTCTTAACATTGCTCCTAATATTAATGTATACGAAAAATGAAAATAGTGAATATAGTTCACAGTAAAAATAATAAAAATGGATTAAAATGGAATTCACATATCCATTTTGTACCGTTGTCTTTAATATATCGCAACATAGTTTTTACCGAATAATAACAGAGAAGAAGAATAAGAAATAAAATCGCGTGTTCTGGCAGGAAATTCTAAGAAATAAATAAACAACAAAAGAATTAATTTTAAACATATTCTTAATACATGTTTTGAATGCAAGAGAACTTCTTTCACAAATATATGATTCTCGGAATTCTAAGAAAATATAAAACACTGATTTACCTGAAACTGCAAAAGAAACCGTCTTTAAAATATCCTAACATAATTAATCTGAATTCGTATTCACATACTTTTTGAAAACAACTCGGTATTGGTCAATTTTGAGTATGAAAACTAGGTCCCTGATGTACTCAATTAATGAGGTAATAACAAGCAGTGTCTCTACGAAAGGAACACTCTCAATTTTTTGGTGAGTAGTAAGGTGGTAAAGTCTTCATGAGAAGTGGTTTTTGTTTCAATGGTCCAATATAACTACAGAGCTCTGTATTTTTAATGCATCAGAATCTATTGTCAATTTAAATAATTGTCAACTCCAATTTATTGAAAATTACTCGATTATCAGTAGAAGTGTGATCAACAAAATGTAATTTTACACTTGTTAGATGCAATGAAACATTAATTTTATTTCCTTACTATATTCTAATTGGATTTTCTGAATTTAAACAGCTCTTTAAATTCATCAAGTTCAATTGAGATAAAGCGTAGTATTTACAAATGATATTTAGAAGCAACCTGGAAAATATTTATCTGCATGTATAATTTAGCTTTACTTTATCCTCTAATCTTACGGAATTGATATTTGTTACAAAAAAGTATATTTTTAACCAAGAAATAACAAAAACACATATCATTTTAATAGAGATCTATATTTGAGGTAATAAGAAAGGAAAAAACTTATATTAAAAAGAAACGATAAAGGCCTAATATATTTTTATTATTTAAATAAATAAAATCTGAAATTTGTTTGGTAATGGTATTTTATTTATTTTTTTTAATAAATTCGATAACTATTTCTTAAATTTAAGCAGAAATAATATTTGCGATAATAAAGCATCATCGTCGGAATTTTAAGTATATATTGGTCAGTAAATCAGATTTGAAACTATTTTTTCTGTTTCTTTACGTTTTGACTCTCGGTGTAGTAAAAAAAAATATTTTTTATTGATATTTTGAATTTTTTGTCTTCCCACCAAATCACAAATTCAATATTTTTCTACATGAAATAGTTTTCCTTTTAATCACCTGATATATTGGTTTCTACGAAAAATTTATTTCAATCAATCAGATTATATTATATCAGAAAAATCTATACCACCAGACCGATATTTTTCCCATGCATTTTGAATCAAACATACATATAACAAAAAATGTTTTTTATATAATTATTTACTCTAAGAAATTAGAGTAAGTTATTATGAAGAAAGCATTTTTTTGTTTATGAAATTTGAATTTAAATTACTATTAATATCATTTAAGAAAGAATTTCTCAACAAATGTCAAGAAAGCAACCATGCTACAGCATTCAGCCTATTATTAAAAAAGTTCTACTTTGGACACAATAATGAAAAATTTTATTCTAAAATTTTAATGACAAAATATTATCGTAAAATATAACACGAGTTAAAGGAATAGTGTTCTTTAACTAGATTAAATTATTCTCACGACTCATTTTCGAAAATTATCTAAATAATAAATTGTGTTCAAATCAAACAAAAAAAATTTCATCTGATTACGAAAACAGAATTTAAAAAAATTAAATTTACAGCAATTCCAGAACTTCTATCTGAAAGAAATAATACATAAGTTTTAATAAAGATGTTGATCATAGCCCTTTTATGAATACACAAGGCACTTTTATTTGATAACTTCTTTCAAGAAGTGAAATAAAAAAAATTATTTTGCTGCAACGTTTTCTTTCTGTGATAAATTATTTATTTATTTACTTTTTGCATCCTGATAAAACACTTGAAATGATGAATTTCTAGGGATGATGAATGGAAAGTTACTGATAAAACTTTGACTGAAATCTTTCTGAGTGAAAATGCGAAAAAAAGAAATATTTGTAGGTGTGGAATACATAAACATGTTTTTTAAAAGTAATGGATATAAGCTATAAAAGTTAAATATTGCTTAATCATTAGTTATGAAATCTCATGCTACATTATGCTCATTCAGTTCAATAAAGACAGACTGTAAATTTTTAGTACCCATTCAAATACTTATTTTAGATAAAATGAAAATGCTATTATTTCATTACAATTAGAGCAAATTTACCCTTTTATATTGAAAAACATGTCGCTAATCATTTTAGTAATATTGAAATTCCTTTGAAGGGAAATTTTTGGTTAAATATTACAAACTAAATATTTCTTATAACGTCATTGAGTTTGGCATGGCTATTGAACATCGTTTATTTTTTGCACTCGAGGACTAATATGGTTCCTACTGTTTAAAGTAGATTCGAAACCCTCGAACATACAAGCCCAAGATAGGATTTGAGACGACGAGTTATTAAAAGAAGGCCTGAGCACTATCAATTCTGCTACCAGGCTGCATAGTAGTGTTGATATTTTTCTTTTGTTGGATATTTGAGATATTCATCAGACCAACGAATAAAGCTCAAACAATCCGTGGCTTAGTACGAACTTCTATACTTTAATTGTTGCTAGTTACATTATCTAAATATCACTTTGCGCTTATCTGTTACAAAGTGAATATATACTAATATCTTGATTCTTACAGAAATATAATAAAGTTTGTATGTTAGGAAAATTTTGTATGTAGTAATTTTCTTCTAGATAACAATCAGAATAAAGAGTAGAATATTGTAATTCAATTGTTTTTATCAGGTAGTCATGTGCTTAGTATATTGTAACTTTTAAATGTAAGCAACAAGCGCATATTGACTAAATTTTGAATATTTTCTGAAATAACGTATTTTTATTTGTTTACAAGAAATAAAAAATGCTGTATATTATCATAAAATGCTAATAGTGTCCTTATGCAAAATATATGACATATTTAAATAATCCTGTCGATCAATAGTTTTTTTAATTATTTAGATATGTAAGAGACTAAGCAAAATATTTTATTGCTAGGTTTACTGGAACAATGAAAAGACAACTCATCTCACCGGAATACATGATACTTGCAGACGAACCATAGAACCGGGTATAACGGGCAATTTCACCTTTAATATATCTTCAGCAGGTATGTCAATATACATTTTGCACAGTTTTATTTATTTATTTTTTTTATTTATTTTTTTTAAACAGAAAATTAAATACTATTTTTAATATTTCAATATAAATTAATATTATTACATTATTAAATATTATTAAATTAATTATATAATTTATATATATTTACCAAAATGTTATATATAGTTTTTATATTTATGATAAAATAGCCGTCAGTCATAGAGAATGATTTATGAAGATTTTAAAGTTCGTCTTTAGATGCTCATGCAAAAAAAAAACTTTCATTGCAATTTTAAGTGCATAGATAATTAATTAAAATGTGTTAAAATCTATCTGAAATTGAGAACCCACATTGTTTTAAATAATAATCGATATTTAATTATTTCAATATGTGTGTGAATTGAAGTTAAGTTTTTATCGGTAAGTTTTTAATCTGAAATTCAAATATTATAATATTGAAAATTAAATTTGTGTTGCTTCCTTCTCGTAAAATGCAATCTTAAAGTATATGGAACTTTAATGTTTATAGAAGGAAAATTATTTTAAAATAATTTGCATTTCTTAACTTTGAAAAAATAGTAACATTTGTTCAGAGTGACAAGAAATGTTGACTTTAAGTAAATGCATCGTTTTATGAAATATTATCTGTAAGAAGTTATTATAATACACAATTTCAATCAAATCAAATGGCTTTGATTTTGAACAATCATGTTGCAAGAATAACTAGCAGAGCCACTCCTTTAAAGAAGTACACATTTACAAACTACTACGTCAGAGGGAAACTAAAATGGCAATATGAAAAATGCTTAAGATAAGCTCAAAAATAAACAAATAAATAAAAATAAAAAACTAGGATATTACACTTTACTAATATCTATGGCAAATCGTTGTATGTATAATGATCTAAGCATTCTATAAAAATTCTAAATCAGCTATTTACTTATTAACTTACTGATATTAGCTGTTCTATCGATAACGATACCATTAGAATTTCATGGTTGATTATAAAAGGCTGTAAAATGGTTCAAAGCCAATCCCAAAGTCCCAAAATTGGACTGAAGAAGTCAGATATTCAGATGAGTACTTGATAGCATCTTCCATTACTACTTCAAAGAGTATATATATATATATATATATATATATATATATATATATATATATATATTATATTCACGTAAGCTGCTTTATAATATTTCGATTGATGTCCCAAATCATGCAATCATACCAATATTAGTGAAATACAAGTCTGCTGAACCTAATATACATATAATCTTGGTTAAATATTGACTATATTTAATGAGAAAAGACTAAGAAAATGTAGTTGGGATGTAATTTTCATACCTGTAGAGAAATTAACAAATTGTTTCTTCCAGCATGAACGAAATGAATAGTAATATTTTGAGAAATTTTTGAGCAAAATTTGCTTAAAAATATATTTGTCATTATTTTTTAAAACTCATAGATATTTCCCAAGTTAGTATAGAATATTATTTAACAGTTGTTTTAAATGAGAAACACTTGAAAGTTTCCAGAAATTCTTAGTTACTCTAAACTCTTGCCCATAAATATATCAAAGAATTTAATTTAAATTTGTTAAAAGCACACAAATTGTATTAAATTATAATATATAAATTCAGAATATTACCTTGACTAAAAAATCAAGCATCAATTCATTTACAAATTTTGTTAATTCAACTGAATTGCTTGTATTCTAAATTCTCATCTTTTTCGCTATAACCGTACCTCCTACTGTTAGGAGTTTTTCTCTCTATGCTATTAACTAAAACCTTTTCTTTTTTAACTCTACATATAACATTTGTTCAAATTCGAAAAAGAAGACAAACATATATATATAAGAATATATAAATACTTAAATATGTAAATATATATATATATATATATATATATATATATATATATATATATATATATTTATATATATATAGAAATGCTTAGAATATAAACCCATTTAATTTTTAAATTAGTGAAATAAGAAGTTTTTCACGGCATTGCCTTGAAGGAAAAATTAAATTGATATATTTTTGTTATTTCCATATATATATATGTTCCTCTATTTAATACATAGTTCCACGTCTTTAATTTCTAAACTTAACTTCCCTTCGCTTTTCCGAAACATTTAGAAAATTCCTTGTAGAGTTTAAGAGGTATCTACATTCATTTTCATCAAAATCACACGAGTTGTTATTCTTGTCCTTTCCCTAAGGGCAGAGGAACGGGAATTCAGAAACTATGTATAAACACGCTCTTACACTGTTCACACCATGATCCTACTGAATTTCTAGATGATAAAATGATAATCTATATAGGTTTTCGTGTATGTTGCTGTGAATCAGTAAGAGATTTGATGTATACCAATATGTATACATACATAATCACTCTCAATTAGTCATATTCATATGCAGTGTATGCGTATATTTAAATTTGGTTTGAAAACACTATAATTATGAAATATAATATAATACAAAATATAGTGTATATATGTATAAAAAATTTACGAAAGACGTATTGTGATTTTTAAAATAATGTAGGAATATGAATGATTATAATCTGTCGGAAATGTTTATAGCATTAAAGTGACATTTTCTTAAATAACAGATAACCATGTCCAATTTATCTAGTTTGTTCATTATTAAAGAATAATTAATATTTCAAATATATATTGACTTTTGATATTTTTAAAAATATGATTTTTAGTAAACTTTTACAGTCATTACACGGAATATGATATAAGAAATCCACACACACACACACACACACACATACACACGCACACACGCACGCACGCACACACGCACACACACACACATATGTATATGTGTTTTAGATATTTTTTTCCATTCATTTTTGAAGTATTTATTATTTCAGAACATTATTAACTTTACGTTATATATATAAGTATTTATATAAAAGTAAATGCAAAATCTCCATTGTATTGACGGAGTACTAAATTTTAGAAAAATATTCTTACAGTTTATTCAATAGTAGTTCTTTGTGAAGAATATAATATTTTTTTTAAAAAAAGAAACATTAATTTTTAATCTATAATATCAACTAAATTATTAAATCTTATAAATAATCATTGATTGTACAAATCAATAAAATAAATTATTCTTTGCTTAAGAATTACCTGAAATTACAATTTCTTCATAATATCAGAAAATAATTTATTTATTCGCACCCAATATGGTGGGATTATATATATTTCAAATGTTATAAAATTTTCAGAGTTATGTATATTTAAAATTTTTAGAATTATTACTAAGCATAAATTGATCATTAGAATTAATAACTGAAATAAAATCACTTAAATGTTTTGAAGTTTTTTTAGACACATTTTCACAGGCAATATAATTTTTCATTAACATTTAATAACTGAAAAAATTAAAAAACTACGATTAAATTCTTTTTCTTAAACATTTCAATTTTACCATATGTGCAACGTTCAATAGAAAATATAGAATAATTGATGTTTTCATTAAATCAATAAAAAAAGTTTTCCAACATTTTTAAAAAAAAATAATTTCTGTTTATACAAATTTAATTTCAGGTTTGTGCGACAGCCTGCTTAACCACAGTCAAAAGGTTAAAACAGCGGATATACTTTTTACAATTATCAATTCAGTGTACATCTTTCTACTTCCCCGGTTTTTCTTCCGGTGATAATTCCTAACATTTGCTGGAAGGGAACAATCTGGAACCAGAGCAGCAAACTTGAGGGGATTTTCATGCAACATCCCTCAGTGCCTAGTCAAATATTTTGGCAGAAGAAAACAGTTTTGCCATGCAAATTTAAATTTAAAATATGGGTTGAACTTGTAGCTGCCTGGAAGAAAAGGACCAAAAAACTGAAGAGTGTCATAAATATATGGTAATAATATGCCGTTCTCTATGGTTGATGTATACATATTTTCCAAATGATGATTGTGGTGTTTTTGTATTTTATATATCATTCCCAGTAAGTAAGCGTTTTTCAAATATTTAACTATATTTAATTCTTATATGTACATCTTTTTCAAGTATCAAATGGAAAATATCCTTTATTATCTTTAACACTAATCAAAAATAAATGTATTGGGTAACAATATCGTAAATTTGAGATGAAAATGGTTTTTTGTTCAAAAAAGAAGCAAAATGTTAAGCACAAACAGTATATGATTATCATTAACTTAATGTAACTGTTTTCAATTTAGGCATAAAATGATTAAATTCGTTATTCATAATTCATTAATAAAAATTTATTCTCTTTCAAGAATGTTTTACAATAAATTGAATCAAGGATCAAATATAATATGAAATTTGAATGGACATTCAAATAATAAAATTGGTAATCTCTGTTTAAAATTTTGTGGTGATATTCTCTATTTAAAATTTCAGGTTAAGAGTAAATGCATAATTTTTACTCTCTAAATAAATTTCAATTTTAAATTATGATTTAGACATCATTATAAAATGCAATTAAGTAATAGTTTCTTTTCGTTCATATAGTTATCAAAACTTTTTTCTTCTTATTCTAAATTTTTCTATGTTAAGTGAATTATTTTTTATCCTTATAATAACGCGTACTTACCGTATGCAGGTTTCCTTTTAATGTAAAAATCTTATTACATCAAATTTATGGTTGCTAAATTTATTTAGGTGCTGATATTTAGTTTAACGTTTGCAATTTTGTAATCTTTGCTTACATTAATTTACATTTTACAGTATGTATTGCATAGACAATCTGAAAATTTTTAAAATAACTGATAAAAATAGAATTTCTCATGAAAGAAAATTATGAAATATCTTAAAAAATATTTTCCTCTTAAAGCGCCTCATATTTAAAAAAAAATGTAAAATTATATAAATATTTACGAGTTATAGACTTTATGGCTTTGGAGAAAAATTATTCTAATTTACTGTTATATTTCAAACTTGTTAGTGAATGTTATTAATCTAATAAGCGTGTATTTGATGTCAACTTGTGATCCAGGCAGCATTGTACATATTACACAGAAAATTATAACCAATATAAATGCCACTGTGATGTTGTCCAAAATGTATCAGAGTGATAATTTTGGATTAAAAATTATTGTGTCATCAATTTTGATTGACTTGTGTTTTGTCACAATATTTGTAAAATATCTGTTATAAAAAATTTCATTGTCTATTAGAAATTGGAGAAAACCATCCGTATATTATGGATGGAATGAAATTTTATGTATATTATATGAAATATCTGTAAATAATAATAAATATACTGTAAAAATATATTTTGTGGGACATTCTCCCATAACTCTGATATTAACTAGTTTTTCTTTCTTTTTCTCTTCATAAAACACCTCAACACTTGAAGCTCCACAAAATTAAAGAAATTGTGAAGAGATAAATAGATACTCCTTCATAGATGAGTTGAAAGGAAAAAATTAATTTTTAACAGAAAGCTTACATGCAACATAGAGACTATTAAATTATCAAAGTTAATTATCTGTTAGACTATTTTGAATTAAGTGATTTACATATGTAAGTCTACAAAAAATATTTTATATGATTACAGGGTGACAACTTTATTCTGTTGCCAAAAAACATTGTATTAAGCTAAAAACATCAAATTTATATTCAAAAAACTAACTTTACTTAAGTCACTGGCTACTTAGATACAACATATTTAAGTATTTTCAAAATGGCTCCCTAGGACATCGATACAGAGTCTTAAGCGTCACGTAAAATTTTCTGCTATGGGTGGCAGTTCATCAGGAGTTAATTTAGCTCATTCCTTCTTAAGAATAGCTTTTAGGTATTCCCAAACTTCAATGTGGCTTAGAGCATACTCTTGATTGTAGAATAGACCAAACCCTATAGTACATTGGGTTTAAGTCAAGTGACTAGGGGGACCACATTCCCACTATCTGAATTTCCTTTAATCCAGCCTCAAATAAAGCAATTATTTGCCGTCCTTAATTTATTCATATTATCTCAAGTAAAGAAATACAAACTAATTATTTATTTTAATAACATTAAGATATCTTTAGCAAATGAACTTTTTTTTTATAAAAAGTGGGGGACATGAATTAACCCATTCAAAAGCAGTACAATTATGTCAACAGTATACAGTTGTCACCCTGTAACACAATCTATAAAATGAGTAATCTATTATATATTCAATTACATCATCGTTCATCTACAACAAATCGATATATCATGCGAAAGGATAATTTATATATAATATGATCCCGCTTTATTTAACAGTGCTTCACAGAATGAGAAGAATTACTAAATTACAATATTCAGAAGTATTTTTCTCAAAAAATAAAATATTTGAAATTGCATGGATTGCATTATTTCAGCTTCTAAAAATCATATTTCATTCTGCATTTTTTGAATGATAGATTTATTTTATATTGGCAGACTTGTTGACTTGAAATATCTACTATGGCGTATCTCTACATTTATAAAAATAAAAATAAATTCGTACAATTTTTATTTTACTTCAAGTATATATGTTTGTGTTTTCACATCTTGAATTCCCAGTAAAAGATTTTCTTACAAATATCTTTAAGCAGAAACTTTCAATTGCGAAATTTAAAAAAAAAAAATGAGAAACGAGGTTTTGCTGCATAATTAAACATCATATGACGTATATACGAGGGTCACTCTGAAATGTTTGAGATAAAACTAGGCTTTTAAAGTTATACTTACAAAATTTTACGTTTGCTCAAAGTAGTCCCCTCCAGCATCAATGCACTTTTGTAGACGAATTTTCCATAGATTAAATGCCTCAAGACATTCATTTCTTGAAATAAGCCATTCATTTCTCAGATAAAAAAATGCGTTTAATCCACCTTTATCTCTTCTTTTGAATGAAAATGACGTCCACGTAAGTTCTTTTTTAGATTAAAGAATAACCAAAAGTCACACATAGATAGATCAGGTGAATACGACGGATGTTCGATCACTTTAATTTGTTTTTGTTTACGAAACTCAACTGTTAATCCGGCTGTAAGTGAAGATGCATTGTCATTGTGAAGTATTAGTCCCTTAACATTCAGTTCTTGAATTTCTGGAAGATATTTAGTGGTATACCAGTTTGCTGTTACTGTCTTTTGTCCTTCCAACTTGATGACTTTGACCAATCCCGTACTTCTGAAGAAAACAACATACATCACTTTTTCCAGTGAGCATACTTTTTTCACCATTGTCGGCATGGGATCTTCTTCAAAAACCCATATTTTGCTTTCTTGACATGTTGTAACGTCAAAAAAAGATATGTACGTTTCATTACCTGTTACAATTTTAGAAATGATGCGGTGGCCACCATCATTGAGCAATTTAAGAGTTTCTATACTGATTCGGACACGCTCATCTTTTTGGTGCTCAGTTAGATTATGGGGAACCCCACAGCAAATTACTTTTTTCATTATGTAATTCTTCATGAATTATTTTGCGCATGGCTGCGGATCCAATGTTAAGTTCCTTCTATATCATTTCATAGGTACAACGATTATCATCCATTAACATTTTTCGTATGGCAGACACATTATCCGGGATTACTGCCGACGGCGGCCTTCCTGTGTGTTCTTCATCCTGAAGAAAATTGCGACCTCTTCTAAATTCTCTAAACCATCTGAATAGAATAGAACGAGCTGGAGATTCATCACCAAATGCTAATTGCAACCGCTGAATGCACTTTTCTTGATTTAATCCTACTTTAAAATCGTAGAAAATCATAGCGCGAAAATGTTCTCGCGTCAACTCCATTTTCTCTTCTGTTTAAAATTTATTCTACGCTAAGCAAATTGAAGTAAGTCAGTAAAAAGTCGTCTTCTGTGTTAAAATACTTTGTATTTTAAAATTAAACCGTTATTTTTATTTTATAAACTCTTGTCTGCGCGCATCTCAAAAATGTCTGAGTAACTTTCGTATATATTTCATAAGATTACATACTTCTATCAACCGTTTTGACATTTTTACCAACCAACGTTTCTATGTTTTTAGAATTCTAATGTCAAAAAAAATTTTTTTAATCATATTTCCTTTTTTAAAATAATTTACAGACGGAAATTATTTTTTTATGTTTACTCAACTTAAGTGGAATGGAGATTTTTTTAAGAGAATGATATTTTTAACTTAATACAAAGCTGTTCATTCAATTAAAATATTTATTGATACTTAGGAATAAGCAATTTTTCAAGTAATAAATATTGTACTCAAACTGGGTTTTGTCCTTAAAACCTATATTTCCTAATGAAAGAAAGATTATAACCAGATAATAGTTATGTGAAATATGATATATTTTATCGAATATAATAGTTTTGTTTCATATCAATAATCACAAGATTCATGTGAATTAATATCTGAAAAAGTCATCAAATCCAGCAATTTTCTAAGAAAATATTTACACCAACTAAATAAATATCATTGGAGCTCTCCAACTATTAATAGAACTTTAGAATTAAATACTATCTAAGATCTAATCATCAGTACCTTGTACTTAAAAACAAAGATTTTCCTTCAAACAAATAATAAAAAAATCTGTTGTTTTTAAAAATGCATTTCCTTAAGAAATTTCAATGGGACATTCCAATTTTTAATGCTTGGTTTTCTTAAATTGGTTAAGACAAACTTCATGCAAACATGGTATACATATTTTCAAACATGCATATTCCAGGAACATTAATTGTATTCTCAGCAAAAATTAGGAATAAAATTTTCTTCCAACAGGATTATTATTTTACCATATTTCCATTCCTAAAGTTATCTTACTTTAATTTATGCAAAATTGAATGAAAAGAACATAAATAATATACTCACAAATGATAAAACTCATGATTTGGATGATATTGTATATAACATTAATTTATGGGAATTTACGAGCTCCATTTTCGGAATTTAACATTGGCAAGTTAACAATGTATGGTAAGATTCATACCATTCTAAACCTGAATCAAAATTAAATCTAAATTTCTAGTTAAAATGGTTATATGATACTGATTACTGTCACAAATAAAAAAGAAAGTTGTTCCTGAGAAATAAAAGAATATGAATAAAATATTAAATTTAAAGAAAATATAATTTGCGCATGCCATTTACAGAAAGAAAAATTTGTGGTTCTTAATATAAAATTTATCATTTTATGAAAATAGTGAACTAATGAGAATTCAGTAATTGTGAATAACTAACTCAATACCAGGCACGTAAATCCAATGAAAATTGTTAAAATCTTCCAGAAAGGATTGAATAATCTCACTTGAAATTCATACTGTAACATTACTCACTTGAAATATCAAATTCCGATATGCTTAGATGAAATTGAACAAGTAATAACGTTTTTTCCTGGGTAAATGATTGACTAAATTAAAATTATACACTTTCATAAACCATATTCAATGCTTTTGTAAAAATTACAAAGTTATTTATGTAAGAACAAACTCATTTTTAGTGTGATTTATGCTTTTTTATAATCATGAAAAAATCAAATGATTTTTTGAAAATTTTGTTCATTTAAATGCAAGAATTCATTTAACCGAAATATTAGTTAACGTAAAATGATACCTATATAAAAACGATAAGAAGATATCACTTAACTAATAGTGTGTTTTCATTAGCAGGCCATATTTGATTTATAGCTAATAAGTGTGTAAGCTAAAGGATATGGCAATCATAGGTGGAAAGACATTGGATCATTCTAAAGCTAAATGAAATAAATGGTTACATATTAGCATCGAGATGAAATTCAGGAGATATATACACATATGAAGATCATGTGATCTGATCCAGCAGTGTTCATCACTTCATCAGATTGTGAATGAAAATAGTCAATTTGCAGATTTCATCAATCATTAGAGTAAAGCAATTCATACCAAAAATAATTTCTGTATTATGGAAAACTTTTCTGATATATTAGAAACTTTTTCATGTTTATGCCAAATTGATTCTAAAACACAAAATTTAATGCTAAATTTACAATATAGTTTATATTAGATATTCCAAGTATTTATTATTAGAGTTTAATCATTATGCAAATAATAGCTTAAGAAGCTATCATGCTGAGTTTTTAATGCATGAATTTATGCGTTTAAAGAAAAATTTCTTTTCTTATAGTTTAGTATCTCTTATATATTTTATGGTTCAGTATGAATTATAGTATCACAAAAATATACCAAATAATATTAATATACATAATTTAACAATGTAATTAAGAAATTGCCGTAACTTTTAATTACAAAATACATTCCAGATCGTTGAGAAAATTAAAGATTGATAACGTTATATTATTAAAAGTCCTCGATGACCTATCAGTTTTAGCAAACATATATTTGGCTTATTAAAAATGAATTAACATCATCAGTATTAATAAAAAATGTTCATAATTTTCAGCCATATCTTACATAACTTTATAACATTAAATAGGTCAAGTCGTGTAAAACAAAATGTCTATCAATTGCAATGTATTACATCAAAGCGACTTGAAGCTCTCGAATCGTTCATGTATAAACGATACTTGTCCTATTCCAAATAATAAAAATGGTACAATATATTGGCAATTACAAAATTGAAAAATATCAGTGATATACTTATAAGATATTCCTAGCCTAAAATTCAGTTATAAATGGCGAGAGTAAAAAAAACCTGTAAAACATTCGATTTTCTGTATATTTTAATGTTCTTTTTAAACACAATTTGTCATCAAGAAAATTATTTCATGTAATGATATCATTAGTAGGAAAAATAATATACAAGTATTTCCACCGCTCACATACACCATAACTGAGTTCCATCCTTGGGGAATATTTGAAGCTTGTAGATATAACTCCTGTAGTTGTTTAAATGTTACTGGATTTATTAGTGACATAGAAAAATCTGCTTTATATTCAACAGAGGAGACAAAAGCATAAAGCAAACTAAGTAGTCCTTACAATAATAAATAGCGCAACATACAACTGACTCGTGGGAAAAAGAAATATCCATACTACATAGTTAGTTTTCAGAGAATTGAAACAATTCTCGAAATATATCAGAGTTAGTTTTACACATTCGTCTCCATAAATCAATAATCATGAAAGTTCAGGCAAAGAAAGAGACAGAGGCAAACAAAATATGACTTAATTGAAAACTCTATTTATTAAACAAAAGATAAAAAGCAAAAAAGACACTATATGTTTGACATCATTCATAAAAATTGTGGTTTTTACTTTCTGGAGCAAATTAAAAGAAAACAAACCTATTTAAAAAAAGAAATATAAAATGGTTGTTATGATAGCTTATACAAAGTAAGCCCTCCAGACGATGCAATATAGGCCGTACAATGCCTAGGCATGCTGAGTATTAAATTATCGATCTGATCATAGGGAATATTACAACACTCATCAAGCTTTACTATCCGAAATTCCAGTAGACATGTGGAGGGGTATGTGAGCTGCAATTTGTCGGTCAAGAATGTCCCACACACGCTCGATTAGATTCAAGTCCAGTGAATATGCTGGTCAGTCCATACGGGTTATATCTTTCGATTAAAGGCATTCGTCTACAATGTTTGCACGGGGAAGACGGCACGGGGAAGAACGGGGGGAAGATGTTATCCATAAACAGAATTTCTGCAACCATGGTGCCCCGAAACAAATGTGCATGTTGTTCCAGAATGACATCCCGATGTATGTGACCTGTCATTGTTACTTTCTGAACATGAAGGTTTGTTCTGGAACTCAGAATAATTCCTCCCCAAACTAACAATCCTGCACCATCGTAACGAGGTGGTTCATTGGTGTTCTATTAGTGGCAACGAGCACCTCGCCCTCTCTATATGAAAGTCCGGCAAGAATAAGACTGAAACCTAAACATGGACTCATCGGAAAACATGACACAAAACCGCTGTTGCGGTGTCCATAATGCATGCTCTCTACTCCAGGATAACCGCAAACGACAGTGAATTGCTGTAAGCAGAACACATCTGTCAGATGTGTTCAACTGTGGTATTTTATAATGAAGAATATTGTGCGATGGTGATGTGAATAAAATCATAATTGTGGAAATATCACATTTTCATAATATAGACTTTTCTATAAGATCAAGTACATCTAGGAAACCCATCTTCTCTGTAAACTCATCTTCGTGACCAATAGACTAGGATTTACAAGATAATTTGGAAAAAGTCTAGTTGTAATGTATTGCAACATTGTTTGTTCGGATTCTCGGTTATACGAGATAGAAATGAATGCATAGTTTGAATTCATAATAGTTGAATCTCTTAAACTCATTATTTTTACTTAGACTTAATAACAATATTTGCTGATTATTACTATCAATCATAGCGCAAAGGAATCATGGTAGGTTACATTGTTGATCATTCAAACAGAAATCTACTGCCTAACGTTCCTTGGTAATATTGTGTGATTATTTGACAATTGATGCATAGCTTAGACTTCAGAACATCTACAATAGATAGAGGAATAGAGTGACAATGTACAGGTAGAACTATATCGATCAGAATAACTTACAATTATATATATATATATATATATATATATATATATATATATATATATATATATATATATATATATATATATATATATATATATATATATATATATATATATATATATATATATGAGTTCTTTCTTCTAATTCTCCTTCAGATATGGTTATCCATTAAAGTTTGATACGGTACTTTTATAGACATCTAAGCCATATGTGTTTTATAAGGAAATCATAGCAGTATGTTTAGGGATTTAGAATGCATATTATCTTATATATCTTTCTGTTGCGAAAACTGTAGAATGTTTTTGTTCCAACGTGGTAAAAGATAGGAAATGCACAAGCATATCCTCTTTACGATACGTTAAAGTGAGGAATAATCAATGACTGTGTCTATTATTCACCCACAAATAATTGAGCTTTTTTGCAGAGCAACCTTAAAGAATATTCTTACAAAACTCATCTCAAAATCTGTTGAACATCCTAGAGTACACAACAGATGGTTATTCTTGCATGCTTCCTAATATATTCCTAAACTCATAATGTAAAATGTGTTCAACATAAATTGCTTGATTCTTTCTGTTCGCTAGGTGATATGTCTCATTTAGAAAACCAAAAAATTCATATTTTTAAAGTTTATTTTGTTGCCATTTAAATTCATAGAAGGACGTTAAATTTTTAAATCCCTAATTCATAGAATCTTTATAGAAGAAAACATAATTTATATTCTATGAGTTGCATAACACATAAAACATTACAATGCATTTTAAATTGGTCATAGCTCTCAACGATGCAAAGTTGTTGAGAAAGAACAGGAAATATTTTGTGAATTATTGCTTTTAAGGGGTTTATGGTAAAAATATTAAAAATGTCCAGTACTTATTTTAATTAGTTCTATATTCTAATACTTTTTTATCAAAGATTTTAATACATATGTATTGATGTTACAAAACCTAAAACATTATTGCTTTAAAATCTATCAAGGAACTTTTCAAATATTAAAAAATAGTTTTATTGTCAAAACAATTAACGTTTTATCATACACACACACACACACACACACATATATATATATATATATATATATATATATATATATATATATATATATATATATATATATATATATATATATATATATATATATATATATATATATATATATATATATATATATATATATATATATATATATATATAGATAGATAGATAGATAGATGGACCACAAAATGTTCATATAGATGATACATTATCACTTCGGCAGAACATATAGTCCGGTTACATACCTGTATGAGGAACATGACCCATGTGGCTCATTTGACTTATTCTGAATACCAAAAATATCTGCACATTATTGTGGATTTTCTTAAAACTGCAGCTTATTCTGGAATGGGACCAGTAGACTACTTATGTTTTCTGACCAATTTTAGCTATTTTGTACATTTTAAGGACATATGTACGAAAAACATTCCTTGAGGCAGACTTAATATCGACAAACTTTTTTCCTCATCTAATGTTTTTGATCTTTAATAGGATAATAATATCACTTAAAAAATTACATTAAAAATTACTTTAACTAGTATGGGCAAAAAATAATTCCGAAATTTCGGTGTATCAAACATTTTTTTGCGGTATATCTGCATACAAATCTAAAATCATTTTGATGATATAAGACATATCCATATATTAATCATGTTGTACAAATCATTTTTATTTAGGGGATGTTTTACATTTGCTCTCCTTTGTGATTTTTTTAATAATTTATTTGATAATTGGTTTTAAGTAGATAATCATGAATGAATAAAACTTATTTAACTTTCAATCATTATGAGAAGTAAACTTTGTGTCTGAACTAAACTCTCATAGAATAAGCAGTCTCACATATTATTTAATTTGTGGCTAAACTGATAATATTTAGATTAATATTGAATGCAGAATGATTTTGCGTATTAATATTTCTCTATTTGGCTCCCAAAGAATTATCAAAATTGATACCTAAGAAATAAAAATTCGAAATGAAAATTTCCCCTTTATTGATGATTTTTTTAGGTATAATAATTGTTAAATGAAGATAAATTCCTAACTTGTATATACAAATATTATGTGCATATTAAAAGTAAACACAAATAAAATATAAAGAAGAAAATAAATTTCGATTTAAAAAAAACAAAATAAATGATCATAGCCTTTATCAGTATAAAAAATTAAAAACTAAAAACAAACACATTTCCTGCAATAATTATTTTTACTTAATGTATTATTGAAAATTAAAGGTTTACAATTCTGAACAATTTTATATTTATTTTAATAGTTCGAGTATATCCTGGGTAACATTTCACTTAATTACAGCAAATAAATGAAAACACATATTCCTCATCACATAAAATAAATTGTCGACAAAGATAATTTACAAGATTGTATTTACATAGCAACTAAGTTTTTCTGTCTAGAATCTCAACAAATAATTTCCTTAACAGTCCATTTAGATTGATAATAACATAATTTTCTTGAAAGCACAATTATACTTTTTATGAATGACTCCAAAAATGAATTCAACAAATTTCATAATTCCATTAGGACATTCACTGGAATAACTCAAACAAGTTTATTAATAAATTTAGAAAATATTTGAAAAAAATTCATTAAAATATATTTAGTTTAAAGATGCTGATTTGCAATAAAAAATGAAGTCTCACTTTTGGATCTGATAAAAATGGATTGAATAACACGTGGAACACATTAAAATTTATTTTAAGTACGAGGTGAAAAAATAAACAATTGAGATTTCTTTCATTATTTTTTTTCATTTTTGATCAGGGTATAATAAATATCAAACACAAATCCATTATAATGGGGAAAAGCGACATTTTTTCAAGAATTAAAATATATCACTATTTTTCTTTAAAAAATTACAGTGTGGCAACGCATAACAGATGAAAAGAACAGGTACTATATATATTTTATCGGGTAAATAGAGATGAACATTTTAAAAAGTAACTACTTATTTCATTTGTTATCTCATTGAGCTCTGAGATGGTATATATCGTGGCATAAATTGAGTTCAAATTTGCATTTATCACAATGTAAATTAATTACAAATGTTCTTGACAAAATTTTGAAATGAAACCTATGTCTTAATTAAATGAAGACTAACATATTGATATAAGTATTACTCCATTACTTGAAACCAGTCATTCTCAGACAAAAATTTATCACAACATACAGAATGATTTTATTTATATAGAATACTGTGCTGACTTTCTTAGATTTGTCTGATGACTCTAGAACTATTTATAAGTTAATGAATCAGTTGTGAGCTTAACGTAGACGTGTTGTATTACAGTCTTTGTAGCATAAGGTACCAGTCTTCGATACCGGCCATTACTGAAACAATCACAGATAAATTTTACTTTTCTGACCTCTGCATGTATGTCTGTTAGAGTGGTTGTTTCAGAATTTCTCTCGGGTTTCCTTCTTTGCAATGCATGAAAAATCTACAAAAGTTCTCCTGGAAAATAATCGATGTTTAATAAAATAACTTGCAAACGATTTTGACCGATTGGTTGCCCTCTACAAGTCATCAAAATTTCAGCCTATTATTCTTAATTAATAACTTAAAAGTATACTAATTTAGTCTTATAAAAAGAATTTGGCTTCTCTTATTTTTCGAAAGTTGTCAAATTTCATTTCTAAAAACCAATGATTTATTTAACTGGTGATGAATATGAAATCTATTCGTGTAAGTTTAGCATACGATGTGTAATTTATGCATAATTCATTAAAATGTAACGCGCTTTTAAAATATCCTTACTTACAGTTTTTGTTCCAACTTTTTACATTCCTAAATAATAAGATTAAGAAGACTAATTGCAACCTTAAAAGCAGTTTGATACATTTAAAGAAAATTGACAACTGTCCATCATAGTCAAACGATTTGACATAAAAAGGAATCTTAATATTTCAATTAAAATACTTCGCTACACAAAATAAATATAAAGTACATGATATCCTTTATACACTTTAAACCCCTTATATATTGTAAGGAACAAGCATAAGTTTACGTGTACATTGATGCAAAAAACATTACTAAAATAAATGCTTAGAACAAAAATTTAGATAATGAGATTAGAAAATAACGTAATTTATTGAAATTGAACACATAGAAATATGAATATAATTAGAATCCAAAAAAAAAAATTTTATTGATTTAAAAAAAAATCTCTCATATTTTGTTTTTTAGTTTTAGCATGCTATTAAAGTCATTAAAAAAATGAATGATAATTCAATAAGAATAAGTATCAATTCTATTAAGACTGAGAAAAATTTTAACAATTTGATTTTAAAGAATTTAAGACACACACAGTAAGAATTAACATCATGAGATAACAGACACTACTGTAATTGAATGTGTGAAACTTTATTGTAAATGAAACTGTAATGTAGGTGAATAATATGCAAATGTTCAAAAAGTAAAAAAAATGCAAATTATGTAAATCTAGAAGTTTAAAATTCTGAAAATGCCAAGAAGCAAATTTTTTTACTTAAAATTATTATATGTATTAATTATATATATATATATATATATAATTAATACATATAATAATTTTAATTATATATATATATATATATATATTAATTATTATACTGTATTTAGTAATCAATTATATATAATTTAATGCCTTTATATTAAATAAATCAATCATGTAAAACATTTGAAAACTATTAATTTCTTAAAAAGTTGGCTCTATAAGCATTTTTAATTCATTAAAAATACTTGATTTGCTTAGAGGATTTTAATTCTTTTTAAACTTTAACTTTTGAATTTAAAAAAATGCTAACAAAGAGCTCTTTTCTGATGAAGCAGCTGTAAAACTAATAAGGTAATTGCATTATTAATTAAATTTTACAATTCATTTATTATTGATGTTGGTTAGGATCACTATGTAATTGCTCAATAATGAATTTTATACCCATTTCATTGAAATTAAATTTACCGTTATCAATAAGTTCAAAATTACATTTCCTTCAAGCGGAATAAATGCAATTAAACATGAAGCCAATTATCTTCCATTTGAAATGAGGCGTATTTTATTTTTTTACTGATTATAAAACATTAAATTAAACCTAAATGTGTTTATGAAAAGAATTATAAATTGTTTTTAAAATATATGGAAGAAAAATCCAAAATAATAGTTAGAGAATTTCTTTATTTGTGTTGTGTTTGCAATGAGTATTTTATGACTCATAAAAAAAATTTATCAACATTTATTTGTAATCAATATTTATTCGAATGAATAAATTACTTTATGATAATGTGTTTTACTGATTATGAAAAACGCATTTTTTTTTTGTAGTAGTATTACGTATTAAAAATAATTATTTCATAATAGTATTACGTATTGAGTAAATGTTTCTGTTATTAAATGAGAGTCACTAAACAAACAGTGTAGGATTTAATTATTCAACAATTGTTTTTAATATAATATATAAAAATAAGTGTTAAAATTGTTTTTCTTCTTAGAAATATTTATTTCTACGAAAGCGATGCAGAAAGTAAAATGTATTTATTTATAAAAATTAACAATATCATGTTTACTGGCAAAAATCATTTCATATTATATACATAAATTTTCCGTCAAGTTTTTACTTAGAATTATGTAGCTGTTTTTCTCACATCCAAATCACTTAATATCTAGAAATTCTGTTTTTAGAAAAAAATAATTTGAAATTGCAGAAAATACTTCAAAAATGCGTTTAAAAATAGATAAAAATATCTGAGGCAAGATTTCAAGGCTCTTTAAACCCTCCAAAAGAGTCCAAAGTTAATTTACCGTCTAGAAAAAATTGATGTAAGCCAAATATGCTCTAATAAATTTGTTTCGCAATTTTTTTTCGTGTATTCCTTTTAAGTTTTGATCATTGTTTAATTAATGATTTTATAATTGCATATTATGTTGACTGAAAATTTATCTAATTTTATTGATGAAATATTATTCATTGAGAAAGATATTTTAATTTAACTATTTGAAGGACGCACTTATTAAATTTCAAGAAATTTTTATCAAATTCGATTTCTATGCTTAAAGTACACATTCTATAAATTTCGCATACATTATTAAGTTTTTATAAATTGGTTGATAGTTTAATAATCTATACAAATTCTTTCATACTATTAGTATATTACTTAGTATTTAATCAATTTATGAATACTTGTATGAATTGTTATAAACTAGCTGAGTAACTACATAAAAATGTATATTCCTAGAAGTGCATTTTTATCTATGCATTAGTCTTTCTAAAACATTTTTAAAAATAAAAATTTATATGCAGCATTAAGAGAACAAATTTTTTCTTGAGCCATACCCTAAATAACAACATTCAATACAATGAAACAATGAATTCATTTTCCTAAGTCTAAATAAATTTTAATAACTCAATGGATGAAAGAGGAAACTACACATAAATGAATGTGCTTTCTTGTGTGTATTTTTTTATTTAAAGTATTACTTCAATTATCGGAATATAACAGGGTATTTATTTTGCAACTGTAACAGTTGAAATTTGTAACGTATACAAACTTTAAAAAGTTTTGAAATCGGAAATGTATAAAAAAAATCTCTTGATGCAAAATTAATGTTGATGAAATCATTTCCTTTTACTTCGTTAGCATAATTTATCAATACATATACATAGAATTGATTTCCATTCTGGAGATCATTGATGAAAAATTCAACTTTAACATCACGATGTTAAGCAGACTATGCCGATGAATCTATGAAATAAATAAAAAAAATGAACCAATCAAGAAACAGCTCGAGATCTGTATGTGTAAATAAATGATAAGTAGAATCATCAACGGTTTTCATCAAGTACATGTATTGTTTACACTATAAAAGCAAATATTAGTATGAATGTTATATTTTGCACTGATTGATAATCATAAAACACTTATTCTTCTTTAAGATCCCAAAACGCTTTTCTGTATTGTAATATTATTTAATGTCTTCATTAAATAAATGAATAATTGACTGATGTATTGTTTTATTGTTTTGCCATTATAAGATATAAAACACAACCATTTAGTGCAAATTACTTTAAAAAAAACAAGTAAGGTTTTGGTACTGATATTAAAGAAGTATATATATTATTATGTACGTTAAGATATTTTTCTCTGATGCACTGGAATCACTTCCAAATCACTGATGCTTTGCAATATTTATGAATATTACCACCTTTATTAAAAACCTATTTAGCAAGAACTTCAAGTTTAGAGTCTGATATTGTGTCGATCTGTGCAGAAACAACCCATTCCTTTAAATTAGTTAGTTGTTCTTTAATAAACAGTGTGTCTCCTTCTTTTATTAACAAAAAGTATAATTAATTAAATTTTTAAGCAAAAATTTCATAATATATTGTTTGCTGTTGTATACGCTGTTTTGTGTAATAATAAAGATAAGCTACATTATATATATATCTTTCCAGATTTGGAATTTTAGTATTAATCTCATTATATTTTACAGATCTAGTACGATTTTTGCATGGTAAATTGACAGTTTCTATAGAATTTTTTGTTTCAACCAAATTTTTGCCGGTTTGTAACTATCATATGATAAAGAAACCAAATATTTGCTGATTATTATAAATTTTTATTTTGTTATTATGAAGAGTTGTTTTAATTGTTTCACTATAGTTTTATACGTTGTAGATTTCTTTTTTCCTTTCTGGAATCATCAACTTTCTTTAATTTGATTTCATCAATTTTCTTTAATGATTTCAAAATTATTTAAACGAAATCCATGCACATCTGTATTGAATATTTAGACATATTTAAGTAAGGAATAAATGAATGAAGCATATATATATTTCAGTGTGTATGCTTAAGCGTCATAAGTTTCTTATGGCAAGTAGTCCACATATAGGAATAGAAGAGTCCTAGCAGCTTACAACTGCACACAGTTTTCCAAATTATAAGCAAAGTTAAGCATTGCTTTTCGAGGGCTTTGATGGAATAGATGATCACATTCTCCATTTACTGGATTTATGGAAATTCATTCAGTGTGGTTTGGGGACTCGTCCACGTTCATCTGTGATGTACAAATTTCCTCCGCTGGTGTGGTGGGGAAGTGAAAGAGGCTTCCAATGCAAGCGGGAGCCTCGTTACTTGAATCTAGCTCAAAATTACCAGTTGTATGAGGATGGATGAGTATTTTAATACCGTTCACCCTTTTTATTTTTCGCAGTTCATTTGCAAAGTTATATATGTATAGTATTAGCTAACAAGGTAACATGTGCAGTCATTAAAATTCTTTCAAAAATACCACATTTCGTTTTAAAAGTAAGGACAAAAAAAAAGATTCAGATGATTCGAAATAGCTTTGTATAGTCTTACAAACTTTATCCCTTATGCAATTTTAATAGTATTCCAAAATTTAAATTATTTCAAAAGTAGCAAAAATCTTTGACAGTTAAATTGAAATTAATTTCTGCTTCTTAAACGAAGTAATAATGAATTTTTCTTTTTCTAAAATAATTTTCCTTTATAGTTTTAGATAGATATGAAGCATTAGATTTATTGATTTATACACATATGAATTTGACTATCACATAGGTAAGTAAATAAACCTTTATTGCTCTATTGTTAATATGTGATTGTGAAATCATACGATGAAATTAATTTACAGAACTGATAGACACATTTCTTACAATAGAATGACTTTATGTTCAGAAATATCTCATTTAATTTCTTAATTAAAATTATATTTATGCTTATTTATATTTATAACTTTTTTTTTCATTCAGGGATATTTTACACTAGTTTTAAATATAAGTGTCAAAAAATAATTCTTTGATGGTGTCTTATAAGGAGAAACTTTTATATTTTTAAATAAACATATAAACAACTACGAACAATACTTTTCTTTGCATAATATAGAATGTCAACAATTTCTTCTTTTGATTCCCAAATATTTTTAAGTTTTTTGAATAGAAAAACTTTATAATGAGCTTTATTTAAAATTTCACTTCTTTTATATCAGATATTGAATACTTTGTATACAATAAGGGGGAAATACTCTCTTATTTTTGTTAGTTCAGATTCACATAGTTGTTATTCCAAAAGACTTTAAAACTTTACTAAATAAATATATAGTTCTCGAAAGGACCAGGAATACCAAGGCATCCAGTTGTCCTCTTAAATTCATTCTTTTACAACGGCTGACTGTCATAAGAATATTTTTCAAAAGAAAACTCTAATGCGCTGCATCAACATTTCCATTTGTTTCTCTTGTCATTCTCATGACCTCTTTTGCGAAAAAGTATTCTTCTTAAAATGGGAGTAATGGACTCTAATACTGCCACCCAGAATCTTCCAAATGTCCACACATTAAAGGAGGGACTAGTAGCGCCACCGCCGGCAGAGGCTGTCACTTCAGTCATCCAGTTGGGAAATGGGTGACTGCGTCCCCAGGTAAATGGAATCTCTTACTGGATGATGTCTATCACTTTTTCTTTTGTAGCGTTTTGCTATCACCAGATGATAGTCCCAAGAGGAGAGAAAAATCATTACTTTTGTTTTTGTTATGTTATGTTTATTCCATTACGCCCTCTCTTCTTGATGGCCACCCATCCAAATGATTTTAGCTCTATTTGTTTGACACAATCACTTTGAAAGATAAATTGATGGCGTGATTTCCTTTAGATGTGCTGTTTCAAGAAGAAAGAAAAGAAGTTATCTTTACAAGAACCGAGTAACCTCATTAAATCCTTTTAACAGATTGGGACATCGTTAAATTTTTAAATGAGAGTAAAAGACAAAAAAAAATGAAAATCGCAAACATTGCAAAACATTTCAGAATTACTTCAACCTAAGCTGAAAATGCATTATAATTTGGTTTCGGGACATATAAAAATTGAAGATCATTCTTTATTTACATACAAAGTTATGTATTTATTATAAACTTTTTATTCCACTTATTACAAATAGTATTTATTTTTCTTACTTATAATAAAAAATATTTACTTTATTCGTAATATTCTTTTGTCAAATGCCTCCAAAATTTTAGAATACATTTTATTTAAATAATTTCGCCTTATAATGGTTGTTAAAAAATCGAGGATTATTGTCCGTTAAAGAAATCGATATATATTTTACTTATATTTAAATGAAAATTTGAAAATAGTTTAATAGCTTTGTACAATAATTATGAATAAAGTTGCATTCATTACAGTTGTAACATGCTGCAATGAATGGTATCATGTACAGCAGAGAGATTTATCTCTTTATAATTAAATAAATTGCTTTCACAAGTATAAAAATTAAGTGATTATGGCTTTATACACAGTGTCATTCTATGTGTATTATAATATGTAGCGAAACAATCAGTTTAGGAATTAATAAATTTCGTTGTATTCACTACCTTGTCCAGATGTTACTTGCATGAATTTAAAACATTGCGTTTCTTCATAATGTCATTTGCGAAAATGAAATGGTGGTTTAAGAGTCTTAGCGAATAAAAAGCAGACTAGTAAGTAATCTCCTGTTCATTAATGTTATTAGATAATAAACCGCATTGAATTCGATTAATTCCTTTGTGGTTGTAGGATAATGTGAAACTGATCATTTTAAATTAAATGAGTATCTGATTAAAGTCTTCAATCCTTATGAATATTATTATCTTTTCAGCTATGTTCATCACACAATATTATTTTCATACAATAAAATGCTATCACAATGGAATAATTCTGACTATTTTATTTATAGTATATGATAACATATAAATTTATTTTCTTAATTCAACTTTCTTACAGTTCTATATAACCCAGTACTCATTCTTTAGCTCTTATCAATATTCTATTAATATTTTTTGACTTGAAGTTTTTTAGAAAAAATAGGAAATAATTGACTTATTTTAGTAATACAAATATTTCGATTTTTATCAATTCGTAAAAATTAAATATTATTTAAAAACAATTTACTTACAATTTTAAATAAAAAATTTTTTGAAAATACCCCTGAATGTAAAGTACATACCAATTATTAGACATTGTTAAAATTATTTTATACGTTAAAAAATGCGTGTCACCAATTACTACAACTTAGTAAAACAAATTTTTAATTGGTAAGCTTTACTTAAATAAAGAATTATTTTATAATTTTAAAAACATTGATCGAAAAATAGTTCAGTTTTTCCCTTTAAAAGCTATTATCATTATTATTTAGTAAAACGTTTTATCCGATTTAAGTGGATCTCATTTACAACATTTACTATTTCATTGTAATTCAATTTTCTTATGATTTATATCTTGAAGTTATATTTCTTATGGTTTTTAAGTTTATTTCAATGTCAATTGATATCACATAAAGGTTTTTTTCTGTATTTTCATTAACGTGCTGTTTCTTTCTTATTATTTTTTTCATATAATGACTGTGACCTATTACATTAGTTCAATAAATTATATTACCAAATCCATAAATAAATTAATAAATGTTATATTCTTAAATATTATAAATATTCCATGTATTACTTCCACGTCTAAAAAATAATAATATTTAGAAATCAAAACAAAACTGAACTCTAAAGTAGAAAATTCTCTCCAGCAAAATTATCACGAGCATTTTCAAGTGTAAAATACAAATTACTGGATGTCACTAAATGATGATAAAATAAAAGGGAGTATTTAAAGATAATATTAAAAAGTTAATTTGTTTTCAATCATTTTACTTCTCAGTGAAGTAATCAAATAAACATGAAGCAGAGAATGCATGTATAGAAGTTTTACGTGGTAGAATTAGGAGTCTCCTGAAATGTGAGTCTTAAGATGATAGATTCCGAGAAACTTAGAATAATTCAAAGTGGCATCTCTAACCTGTGACACCAATTCGAATATGATGGAAATTCTAGAATTTAATAAAACCTACATTTGACAGTATCGTTTCAGCTATTAGCAGTCATGGATGGTTAAAACAGCCTTAAGATAATGATTTTTCAGACATTGGTAAAACATATTTCTACATTCTTGCAGGTCAGTCAAATGAATTCCTAGCGCAGCAATAAACTGTCACCAGCATTTAATTTAGGTTAGAGAGCCACTGGATTGGATATTGATGTAATGTTCTTGTATGATGTTTCCTGACGGGTAGAAATTTAGCTCGTCATTTGATTCATATCAGTCATCATATTGAAAATTTCAACTATCCATTACCACCAAGACAAAACTATTTGAACAATATTGTTACAGTGGCACAGAACTAAGCGTTTGAGGGGAAATATATTGCATTGAAAAACTAATCAGCTTGTTCAGATCGGAATTATGATAGAACACATTTATTAAGATATTGTTTGGAAAAAAATTCACATTTGATTTGCAGTGGCATTAGAATATAACGTTAACATTTAACGATGAAAGCACCACTTTCTACTAAGCAAATATTGTAAAAGAATATCTTCAAGTTGAAGATATCACCCGTATTAAATGATCAGCATTGTCACTTGACTTGAATCTATTAGAGCATGTATTAAATTTTTGTTCACTTAAATACGGTACTTCAATCATTTCCTACATGTATACCAATACATCGGGGGGAAAATGCTTGCTAAATTGCGATGAAATTGTCACCAATAATAGCACGATAATTTGATACGCAACATGAGTAGCTGAACAAATTGCATTTCAATGAATAGGAGACGTATCACATATTAACCATCAAATCAAGAATAAAGTATTAAGCTTTCAGTATGGAATTATTCCTTTAACCATTGCTCTTCAGGGAGTAAACATCATACCTTTTTATGCATAGTATCACACATACATTATCTGTTATTATTTTTCAGTTTTCGTTTAAAAATTGAGCTTTATGTTTAAGTCCCTAAGACACGTTTTTTGTATCTGAATCGATAGTTTCTTGAGTTTTCTTTATTCTAAGTTTATGGACATAAGTATACAGGGTGTCCCAAAACGACCGCATAAACTCTGCACAGCTAGATTCCTCGTTGTGAGTACATAAAAACTGCCTATAGAAGCGTTCACGTACGATCCTTTGTTCACGAGAAAAATACGAAAAACAAAGTATGACGTCACTGCCGGTGTAAGAAAAAAATATTGGATATATCGAAAACAGTATTTTCATATCTTTCCAGACGATAATGTTGAAAAATTTTCACCGTGCATTTCGCCCACCATGGAATGACGTTAAGCCATGAATGACGTGAACTGGTATTTAAAAGCCTGCATCCTGCAGTTACCGGTAGTCTTCGTATGGTGACCATGTATTCCGTTCGTGGTTAATGTGACACGTTTACATTTACATTACATATTACATTGCATCACACATTTCCATTACATTAGCCGTACGTTAGTATGGCTAATGTAATGGAAATTCCCTACGTACTGCTAGGGAGTATGCCCATCGATATCCGCTGCATATTCTGCTGTTGATATGTTCAATAAAGTTTTTTTTCTTGCACTCAGGCAGTGCCGTCATACTTTGTTTTTCGCATTTTCCTCGTGAGCTATGGATCGTATATAAACGCTTCCTTGGGCAGTTTTTATGCACCCGCAAAGAGGAATCTAGATGTATAGAGTTTATGTGGTCGTTTTGGGACACCTGCATTGGTAATAAAAATTTACTTATCATTTTTCTTTAAAGTGAAGAAGAAAATTAGTAAACTTTAAGCTTATTTTATTTACGAAATATGAGTTCTTTCTTTATTAATATTAGTGTATATTTTTACTCTGGAAAGCTAAAATATTATATTTAACCATATATTGCGAGCACAGCCTAAATAATTTATAAATTCTTCAGAAGAAAATCTAAATAAGTCACAATTTCTTTTTATATCTTTCTCATGATTACCAAGTACACCGTATATCATTACTTATAGTATTCATCCACTAACAATGTTGTTTTTTAAATGATTCAAATAAAAAATTACCACAAACTTACCTTAATAACTTAAATTTGTATCTTATTTGTTATTGTTATATTAATTAGGATTTTTTGAAAAATTACGAAATTGTTTTTTTTTAATTTGTGCATTGAGAGTCAACATTAATGAAATAAAAGGAGCTTAGGAGGCCCACACATTGATACTATGCACGAAGCTGCTAATCTTTGACGGAAAAATTATAATTAGAAAATACTTTTTATATTCCATAAAAACAGATGACTTTCAACCTAATTATATTATGTTTCCAATTGTTTTAGAATCTCACTGGAAAAAAGTATATTTTAAACAAATAAATTTATGTTGTATAAATTAGGTATTTTTATTAACCAAAATATATGAATCCTTAAATGTTATTCTTTCGTGTGAGAAATGTGTAGTTTATGATATTTTCAATTTTTTAATTTTTAGTAATGTGCATTTTAGGTAAAATAAATTAATATTAAATTGTTACTTAAAAAATGCATTTCATTATCTTCAAAATTCCTTAGTCATTAATTTATAGAGATATTAAGATATTTTATGCATTTGTTTCACTAAATACTTTTCTTTTAAACAAAAAAAGAAAATTGCTTAATAAAGATTTAAAAAAAAGAGTGAAAGTATAAAGACACCATTTTTGAGGATTTATTATAAACATTGTTTATCTTACGATCTTTTTTCACTTATAGTAATTTTAAATAATGCAATTTACAATAATTTTTGAACAAAAATATTCGTTATTGGCCATATGATAAAATTTCACTTTTAAAAATTAATACATGAGAGAGTTCGAAACAATTTTTAATATAAATCATTAATAAATTAATGATTTCTGAATATTACTCTCAATTTTTGCGTCATAAAAAGTGAACTCAAGTGACTCCGCAAGCTCAAATAGCAGCTTAAGAAACACCATACTCA
The DNA here is from genome assembly GCA_030067965.1 of Latrodectus elegans. Lineage (NCBI taxonomy): Eukaryota > Metazoa > Arthropoda > Arachnida > Araneae > Theridiidae > Latrodectus > Latrodectus elegans. The sequence continues at coordinate 46,189,772 of CM057811.1, read as the reverse complement.
TGAATCAGTCTTATCGTATATTGATTTGTCAGAGTCTCAAGCAAATAGGATATTACACAAGAAAAATAAGACAACAGCTAAAGAGAAGAAGTAGTTTTCATACTGATGAATACATTTTTTAATTTAAAATTTTTATTTCATTATGTTGTATATACCTTTCAAATTATTATGAAATCATTCAAATACACATTAAATACATATTTTCATAATAAATATTCACATTTCTGACATAATCAAGTTTTCATAGAACACTACAGTCTAGAAAAGCATTTGATTTTAATTTTAAAACAATTTAAATTAATGAACCAAAAAATCAAGTCATAGAATTAGCAAAAGTTTGAACAAACGTAATAATAAAAATATTTATATTAAAAAAAACAATAGAATAATGAAAGAATCAAATAGAAATAAGGAATTAAATTTATTCAGGTATTCAAAAGGCCAAAAATACAAATTACAAAATAAAACAACAAAAAATATGAATTATACAATAATAAATTATTTCAAGTTCCAATATCAGAAAACCTGATATTATAATAACCATAAAAATAGTTATAGTAAATGTAACAATGAGCGTATGGTATAACATAGTTTTGAGCTATAGAAAAACATAACTTACAGTAATAATAAAAAAATAGAAGTAATCAGTATAATAGAAAATAAAAAATAATCATTGTATACAATAGAAAAGTAGAAGTAAACGATGAAAGGGAGTGATAAAAGTGAAAAGAGTTTTAGATCATGTAGCTCAAAAACTGTTTTCTTCTGATGTATTTGATTTTGTATTTCTTAGAATAAAATAATGATAAACCGCTTACCAATTGATATGATTGAATTCACTATAACATAAATTATGTTTATAGTCGTAAATTTTTTAATCCTGACATTTTAATTTATTTGAATGTAGGACATATAAATTACAAAATGTCTTTTATATTTTTCTATTTTTAAATATAATTCAATTTATATAAAATTAATCGAAAATAAATATACAGTACCATCCTGCATTAAAATATTACATTTAATATTATTCATTACTTTCTAGCTATTGAATAATTATAATGAATTTATGATTGAAATAATTTATTGATAAAAATTGCAATAAATGCCGGATAGGTATAAATCAGCGAAAAAGTGTCTCGTTGACATCACAAAAAAGCGAGTTTTTTTCCATATCTTGAAGACATTTTATTTTATAAAATATTTAACACATTTACATGCATAGATTATGGAACATATTTGCTGATTTGTGAGTCTGTTCGAAGTTAGGAGCAAAGAAGCAAAATAATGTTATATTTTTGTCTCTGGAAACCAAAAATTGAATTCAGATTACTCTCGCTAAATTGTTATGTTATGTAGAAGATAAACAAGAAAGTTCTTGAAGTTTTCATCTTGCCATTGAATCAAATGAAAAAGAGTTTTCAAATTAATGCATGAAGTGATTAAGACACCGATAAGTCGAAAGTAGGAATATCGTTATAAAAGTAGGCCCACCAGGCAAATTCATCTATCCTACTCATACAGTAAGAAAAGAAAATGATAATGTCAATGGAGTTTGTTGAATGCTCTTTGCCAATGCGTGCGAATGGTGAGAAATACCATACAGCGATACCGAATAGTCGAAAATAGGAATATCTGTGGTTACAAAAGCAGGTCCTTGATGCATATTCATCAATCGTAACACGTTCAGTAGCTCAGTATCTTAAATGAATTGTTTTACAAATTCATGTCGCGAGATTTGTCCCTCAATGATGAAACTCCCAGTGGACAAACACAGGCGTCAGATGATGAAACCCTGCCATTGAAAAGGACAGTAGTCAAGCGTGAGCATAATTTACCAGATAGTTTACTTTTAAGGTAAAATGGTTAATTTTTATCTCTGCCCTTAAGTAAGACGTACAGATTCATCAAGTAGATTCCTCATATACTGTTGAAAGTGCACAAGCAACGTTGAGTGGCAACCTGTTTATCGTTGCTTTCTCGCCACCGTAGAGCATGCATATTCATCAAGTGCTTATGAAGGACGCAAGTGAGTCTTGTATGATACTCCCAAGAGTTCTAAACTTTGGTTGTCAACTTAAGATTCTGTCTCAGGATAATACCACCTTTGCAAACACAAGATTATTTGTATTAGGTCTATTGATCACAATGATTGCAGTGAACTAGTTCACAATGATCCGCTACCAAATGGCCTAACTATCTTTGTGGACCTTGCAATTGAATTATGTGGATTATGTGGAACAGACATTGCATCTGAGAATCTAGCACTGGTTAATCGGCCAATAACGTGAATCCACATGTCCCTCGGCTGGCCATAAATATTATACAGCCACTTGACTTGAAGCCTTTGCACCATCCGCCTTACTTACTTAATGTTGCACCATCTGGTTAACACTTCTTGAATTCTCTGAGCAATCCACATAAGAAATCCTTCACAAATGAGGCAGACTTTCAACCAGCACTCAAGGACTTTTTTGAGTACAAAAGCCTAGTCTTTTACCACAAGGCTGTTGCACAACTGGAAACAATTTGGCAAAAGCTTCTGGATGAAAATGTTGATTACTTCAAGGATTAACAAAAAACTTAGACTTTCTGCAGGTCATGTTCTTTTGAGTCATTAAAAATGGCTAGAACTTTCCTGTCTGTTATAGTTTACCTGTGTGTCATTAAAATATTCTTATACAGAATAAATCATGTAAAATGTGTATCATTATAGATAAAACTAATATATCAAATCTTTGATCTGGAAGATGTTGCTCATGATTTGATTTGATTTGATTCAATAAAATGGTAAGCATTCTTATATATGTTTAGTAAAAATTAAAAAAAATTAAACTTTTATAATGAAGTTTTGAAAGCAAATACAATAAGTCAATTCCATGTATTATGGATATTGATGTACGTTCATATTGAACTTTACATTTACATTCTACTATGGGAATGCTGTAACTCATATTTCGTTAAATACTTTTCACTGTTGTTAATATGTATTCCGTGGATATAGGCACAAATAGTTCTGAGATATTTAAACAAAAAGCTCTTATGATAATTCAGATATTTTATTTGAAGAATCATTCATGGAGGAATTTATTATATTTTTATTATAATTTATGATTTAACTCCTTTGTATACCTAATTATACCTTAAAGGAATAAAATTTGTTTTATTTATCAGTTTTGTATAAATTAAATTCATTCAATTTTTTTCAATATGATCCCTCTATCATCTTTATTTTTATTTTTATACATTTTTAAATCCACAATCGGTTATCAAGCTCAACTATATAGCTTTCAATAAAAATGATGTTTATTGATAATGTCAAACTATACCTGCTTTTTAGTTATTTCTTTATCATTATTTTATAGATTTCTTTGAACACATTATTTGCTACAGAATTCTATTCTCACTAAGTATTCTTCGGTAGTTAAATTAGTATTTTTTTCTTCAAGATTTATTTTTAAAGTGTTTTACAAATATTTTAAAATAATTTATTGGAAATTAAACCAATTATCTTATTAGAATATTAATTCAATAATATTTTTGAACTTATTTAAATTTCATTCAATAACTAAATTATTATAATGCATTTACAAGATTTATTTTTAATTAATCTTGAAAGCTCAAAGATATATCAGTAAAAACTTTAAATAATTGTATTCTCTTTCAATATTATATGAATAAAAATTTCAAACAGTAAGAGTATGTGCCAAATATGTTGCAATAGAAATATAATGGTTACTTGATACTTTTATCGATGGCAATAAGGCTGCAGATGGTGACGTGAAAATTCGGATCTCTTTTAACGAGTTGAATAAAATAAACTTACCATTTAACAGGAAGCAAGTATCTGGAGAAATATAAAAAAATAACTTTAAAAAAAATAAATAAATAACTTTTTTTTTTTTTGAGAAAAAGTATTTCTCTGCTATCAGAACTGACACGTGAAATAGAATGAAAAGTTAACGATAAAAATGGAAAGAAGGCAAAAATAAAAAAATAGAATTCGATGATAAGGGACATGATTCGAACTGAGATGGAATTTGCCAAGTTGAGCGACCGGAAGCAATCAATGAGGGTCAGGCGAAAAATAAAGTAAAATAAGTGAGATAAGAGCAGTAACAAAAAAATAATAAAATCGAAACTGAAAAAATATATATATAAAATTCGTAGAAACATCCAAGGTTTTTCTTGAAGAACGAAGAAAAGAAGAATCGAAATTAGAAATAGGCTTTAGAATTTCATGAACCTATCCTTCACCTCATGCAGGTGGGGAAATTGGGAACTGTAGTAGGGGTCCTCGAAATAGAATTTCATAGCCAGAAACTGTTTCCGGAAGATCTTTCTTCTTTGCCAAAGAGCGAGCGGAGGAAGTCGCATTGAGGCGTAGATGATACAATTCGAAACGAAATGAAAAGCGAGGCCATTCGTTGGAGCTTGGAAAGCAATATTTATCGCATACAAGAACGGGAAACGAATACCAGATCAAACACAGAGATATAAATTGGAAGGAAAGGGGAAAAGTATAGTGAAAGAGAAAACTATCGGTGCTTTGAAAGTTCTCAGTGCCTCCGACGGATGTGTTCCCATTTTTATTGCTAGTCAGTTCGGTAATTTGAAATTGAAGCGATTTCGAATAAACATCCTGCGGCTTGAGGGGTATATATGAAATTTTATTAGTTTAGAATTCTTAAACTATATCATTACTGGGATATATATATATATATATATATATATATATATATATATATATATATATACATATATATATATGTATATATATACATATATATATATAATTAACCTATATTTAGTACATTTTAATACTCTTGAAGTCTTACTCGCTTGAAAAGCTCCTTCAAATATTGAAAAAAAATTGAATATTAGTTGTTATCAATTCAAAGCTTTCCGAAATATATTCAAAGGTTAATGTAAAAAATACACTTGGACTAGTTACGTCCACTATGTCATTGGATATGCAAATTTAAGTCAGTAGGGTGCGTCTCTTAATACATTCACCTGTATTCAATACATTTAACTACACTTGAAGCCATACTTGTTTGAAACGCTCCTTCAAATATTGGAAAACAATTGAATATTAGTTGTTATCAATTCAAAGCTTTCCGAAATATATTCAAAGTGTTTACTGTAAAAAATATATATTGGCTGTACAAGTTACTTCTTACGTTAGATTTGAAAAAAAATATATAATCAAAAATATTCGTAAGTTAATTTAAATTTATGAATATTTATGCAATACACAGATAGATATGTGTATATATACATCTGTTGTTGTTACTTATGGCACTTGAACTAGCTAAGCTTGCTATGTCATTGGCTATGTAAATTTAAATCAGAACTTTCGCTTAACGAGAGCAGCATGAAAGTAAAAGTATGGCTTTACCTCGCTATAAACTTCTCTGATAGATGGCAACACCAGAGGATATACTTCCTCAATTTTGACATTTATCTGAAGGGGGGGGGATATAATCTCCAGACCATTATACCCATATAACTGATCAACTACCGACCACAGGACCTTCCATTCCACAGATTTAAAAAACATGTATAACACAGGTACTCGTTTGAACCTTGGTGGTAATAGGAATCGGACCCTGTCCTTCGGGACGGGAAACAAATGCCCAAACCACTAGGCTACCACGACCTCATATAAACTTCTAAGTGTATTTATGATAGCTTATCATATTTTCCAGCAAGATAGATATATTTCGTATCGTTATTAGAAAAGTTCTATTTCATAATTATTAAATAATATGAATTTTATACATAATATGCTTACTTCAGACTGGCCTTGACTGTTTGCATGATAGGAGAGTTTTTGCTACTTTGATTCTTGGTGAAAGGTTACTACGTAGGAATGATTTTTGGACTAACTAAAGACCAAGCAATCTGAGACTAAAAACACAACGAACATTTTTTATCAGAATTCCAGAGAATTTCCAGCTCACTTGGCACTCCAAGTAATAGAGCCCTTACAGCCAGACGCCCTGTCTTCCCAGGTATGCTGAAATATACCCCCCCCTGTCTTCGACCTTTTCCTTCCTGTCCAGAAGGGAGTCTCCCCTCAGGCAGAACTCAGGGCTGCTGCTCTTGCTACTATTAATGAGAGATACCCTCTTGACAATTGGATGCATATTTATACTGACGGATCAGCTGAGAGAAGTGCTGGGAGAGCGGGAGCTGGTGTCTTCTCCAAATGTTTCCAACTCAAAGATCCTTTGGGGAAAAACTCTGACAATTTTGATGGAGAAATGTATGCGATTTACATGGTTCTCCAAAAAATTTTAGATTTCTCGGAAATGAAATTTGTCCTTCTTGTTGACTGTCAGGCTGCCATTCATACAATTGCAAATTATACTCTCCTTCCTACATCTATAGAATTTAACTGTAAGACCCTCATTAACACTTTACTGTCTGCGGGAAAGGAAATTACTTTACAATGGATACCTAGCCATTGCGGCTTGCCTGGTAATGAAAAGGCAGACAATCTCGCGAAAGAGGCTTCTTTTTTAAACCCTCCAGATACTCCTACTGGCCTGAGAAATGTCAATCTCCTTCTTAAACGGGTTATGCATCACCAGCGAAAAATTTATTACGAAGAGAATGCAGTTGATGCCTCTTGGAGGACCCTGCTGACCTCTTGTATCCCCAGAGATCTACCTAGATCTATAGGGATCTCCTACTTCAGGTTACTTACTGGGCATGATTTTCTCCAGAAGCATCGATATCACATAGGGCTTGGGGATTCACCCAACTGCATTTTATGTAGGGAACATGTTGACATGGATGGCGAGCATCTTTGGAAATGTTCTGCCCTCCAGGAAGCCCGCTCTTCTTCACAATTCCTGGAGATATTTCTTTTCCTTATTGGACTGCAAGACTTATTATGCTCGAAAGAGCCAACATAAGGACGTAATTAAAAAAACAACATAATATGTTTAATTTATCATGGATTACATAATACATCCTTTTGAAAATGTTTTATATTTGCATGCGTAACAATGGTTCTCCGAACAAATGTAACAATGATAATGTGACTCTTTTTGTGAAAGTTTTTTTCTTTCGAAAAATTAAATATTAGGAATAACATAAGCTTTTTTTTTATTTGCTTGGTTGGTATGTCGCCTTATGGACAATTTTGTAACATGGACAATTTTGTACCATGTACAAAATAGTTAATAAATTTTAGTAAAATTCACCGAACTTACTGCAAGTTGAAATATTCAACAATCGAATGAGATTTATTATTTGACACCATTTCAATTTGCTTATAATAATGCACTAAAATTAAGAAACACATTCTAAAAGCCTAAGAAAAAAATGTATCCAATCATGTATTTTAAGAATAAAATTTTATATTTATGTACAATGAATTTAAATTTCCAAGAAAATTTAAAATGTAGAAATTTTTTAGATTTTTCACGTTTCAAAATTTTTAACTTATTAAAATAAAAATGTGGATGACTCAAAAACTGAAGACACGTTTTGCAAAAACTAATCTTTTGATTGGGATAAAAGAATGTAATAATAAAAATTAATCAACATTTGCCCTTATTGTATGGAATACGTGTTAGAAATATTTATGAGAAATGTTTATAAATCAAAACTAATTTTAATTAGTGTAATGTATTCTAAGTCGCTGCTCATGAACAAAAAACTTGCATATATATATATATATATATATATATATATATATATATATATATATATATATATATATATATATATATATATATATATGCATTCATATCATATAAAGAATTTGTTTCCTTTGTTTCCTCATATAACTTTCTGTAGCACCAAATCTAAATTAAGATGCACCTCGTAATGGAAAATAAAATAATTTCTTTCTGAATCCTTCAAAAATGCAAATATACATTATGGAAGACATGCGACCAAAATTCATCCTATCGAAAACCGCCATAATTTATCACCTTTCTCTTGAAAACAGAATATGAGCTTTCAGAAATTGGGTCAAATCTCTTGAAGCACATTGCATCTGTAATGCAAAAGGAAATATTAGGCGCTTTGCGAAAGCAAGTAGAATAATCCTCGAAGCAATTTCGAGAAAGACACTGGAAATTTTATAACGAACAAAAATATTTGTAATGTAAAACAGCATTATTCTAATGGCACTTCTGATTCACGCGAATCCATTCAAACATTGTTACCTAAGCTAAGAATCCTTACACTTCATCTTCCTTGCAAAATAATCGAAAACCAAAGGCAGAAAAAATTACATGCAGATACTTTTTATAGCTTGGGGCATTCACTTTTCAACTTTGAGTGTCTCAAAATAAATGATTCTGCAAACTGTTTCCCATAAAATCTGTTCCCCGGAGCCTAAGAGATTAAAGTTACCATGGAAACAGCCTTTCTTACTCTTCACCTGCATTATTTTGTCTAGTCTATAATTTTTCCCCCTTTTTTTTATCATCTTATGAATTTTTTCCACATTGCATTTTTATTCATTGTTTTAGAAACATTTTTTACAGAAAAAAAAGGTGCGAAACAGGTTAGGAAAAAAAACTGATTTCGTTACTTACTTCGAATTGATACAGGATTTCAACATGACAAGTTATTGAGATCACTAGCAACTGCATTGTTGCATTCGATGCAAGTAAATTGCTGCATATAAATTACAAATGAAAGAGGCAGTTATCTTTGACTTATGATTATGGACGTTGTTTTTCTTCAGAATGGAATGGTAATGCGCTTTGTTTTTCTCTGTGACCATTGTTCTTGCGTTTTTGAAACTAATGGACCTAAACAAATAGTAAATGAGTTCCTTCATTCAAAATACATTAAAGTTGTCAAAAGTATGGTGATAATAGACTAAAAAGGATTACGTGTTAACCCATTATATATATATAACACAAAATGAAATATTTTGTTGCATTAACTTGTGATTTCTTTAACATTGTAGAGATTTTATAAATTTAAATTGTTTTGACTGAATGCTCACCACATCTATAAATATTGACATATTTGAGAGCAGGAAAGGAATACCATACACATTCAGAACAAATGCTTAATATTAGAACTGTTAATTATTTTAGGGTAAACTTTTAGTTTGTACATAACTGAATGCAGTTTTTGTCTTTTTAAATGGTAGTCAATTTAATAATTAATTTGAATTTCATCCATATGGATTACATTTATTTGTGTTCAATGAAAGTTGGTGAAAATTTTGATAAACGAAAAATATATTTACTACAAATTTTAATTTCCTATCATAAATGTAAACTATGTTTAAGTTAATTTCCTTTTATCATAATATTTATCAAGTATTTCCAGCATATAATTGAAAATTTTTACCATAAAATTGAATTTAATTTATCATAATATGCGATACTTATACTGAAGTAGGAAATTAAAGGATTCTTCAACAAGTTTTATCTTGGATTTATGCAATTATTAACTCATTCTATACAAGGAAACTGCATTTATCATATCTTATATTTTAATGAGAGTTTTTCTTACTACTGAAATGCATGAAAGTATATTTTAAACATGTAACAACTTAAAGAAATCTGAATAATAAATTAAGTTATTCATATATATATAACCTGTTGAAATTAAAGCCTTTTAATATTAGCAATACCGCTGCCATTGTGGAAAATTAAAACAATTTTATAATGGAATATTGTCAGAATTAAGGAATGATAGAAAAGTAAAGAATCTGCTATTTTAAATAATTGATTGGCATTTAACATTATAGAAGAAAAACAGTTACATAATATACTAATTATGTTGCCATTTTTAAGATGATAACTTTATAATGGAAAGGAAATAAACAACTTCCTATGCGTATCGAGGAAGATAATGCCCCAGGAGTATTCTGGATTCTTTAATATTCTTACCTCTTAAGCACTGTGATGTTAATTTACAAATAAAAACATAAAGGAACTTGGCAAAATAATAGTTTCAGAAATTAACATTGAGATGGTTAAGATTAATGATGGCAAATACACTTTTGTTATTAAATAACGAGGAAACAATGATAATCTGATGTCCAAAATTCATGTTATATAAATAATCATATATATTCTACACATGTTTTACTGCAAACTTGTTTACATACCAGTTTTAATACAAAAAAGGACTAATAATAAATTGTACATAAATTTTAATATTTTAATTTATTGACTGAATCAGAAGAAATTTAATTGACTCTATCTTGATTCCAGGAAAAATATTTTAAAAATGGAAATTCCCAGCATTTAGTCAATGTTTTACAAATTGAACTATTTATAGCAAATTTTTAATTTTTATGTGATCACTTTAATAGCTCTTGTAAAAAGTACAAATGTACAAAATGCAAAAAGTACAAAATGTACAAAATGCCAAAAAATCATAAAAAGTACAAAATGCAAAAAAATCATATTTATGTTAAAAATAATTATTTATCCTTATTATAATAAAAACATATAATAATGTCAAGGATAAAAAACATTTTTTCACCTACAAACACGATTACTAAACTGAGTAATGTATGCAATTCTTTAACATTTTCCAATATCATAATAATTTGAGCTTATTGCAAATAAAAAAAGTCAAAAACTTTTGGTATTTTATTTATCATATCTGGAAATATAATGTGATATATGTATATATATATATATATATATATATATATATATATATATATATGTATATATATATATATATATATATATATATACGAGTATATACTGGACTACATAAAAATATGACACCGAGAAGGAGTTGCCGGAAAGTGATCAGATTGGACAAACAGAGTCAGACAGCAACGAATAATTAGTGATCTGTTTATCGAAATGATATGCATATTGCATAACAAAAACAGTGTTGGGTCAGTAGGTTGTTGGACCACCGTTGACGGTGATACACGATGCAACACGTCTAGTCAAAGAGTCAATGAGATTAAAGATGATGCGTTGGAGAATAGCTCTCCATTCCCTGCCAACTATTTGCCAAAGCGCGTCTTTTGAAAGAGGTAGTCACTTGCATATGACACCCTATCATACCTCAAACTCGTTTTCGATTGGTGAGATATTTGGGGAACACGATGACCAGGGATGCAGCTGTGCACTTGGCTGATGCCAGCTATATATGGCTGTTGATTATTCTACAGATAAAGGGTATTGGACACTCTCTGAATGTAAAGCAGCAGCATCTACCACAGAAAATGATTCACGTAACATTGACTTGTCATAGTGCCGTGAATTCGATCTAAGCCTGACTTGGAATTGCAAGTATTTGCGTCCCAGTCTATGGTAGCACGTTTTCACACGGTAGGGTGCTTCCCATTTGCCGCAGGATTGGACCTGTCTCCACGTCGACGCCACATTAATATAGGGTGACTATCAATGAAGAAACAAAAGAATGTCTCATCTGAGAAGACTATCCGTGTTACACCGTCATCTGCATCACATCCTGCAACATACCAGACATTGGCGTCGATGCTGTGGGGTCAATGTAAGTGTTCTTAACGGATGCCATTAGCGCAAGTTACTGTCAACCAATCGACGGTAAATTGTTCTGTTAGCTGTAGGAATATCTAGGGTGTCTTAGATATGCTGCAGAATATCGGTTGCTTGCTTTGCGAGGCTGCCACTACATGCTATCGAACTCGTCGATTCACGCGTGCTGACATCACTTTGACTGCAATAGCATTGTTCCACAGTTAAATATTTTAATCTTCTTTTGCACACAGCTGGAGTACTGTGGATATTTCCAGATGTCTGTCATCTATAAATTTGCCATAAAGACTAACCTGCCCTTCTCATTCCAATCACTATGCCCTTCGTAAGCTCGTCTACTTTGTAGTAACTCGATTCATTATTGATAGCTTGGCAATCTCTGCATTTACAGACGTTCTTGTCAACAAGAACAAACTTTCAACTATTATTTTCCAAACGGAAATAACAGGGCGAATATTGCTCACTCTGCCGGTTCCTCATCTTTATATATTTTATCGCACGTACGTTGGAGGACTGGAAAACTCAATTGTATAACATGGGAATATTCATAATTTTCAGGCCATTCCTTCTTGGTGTTGCATTTTTAATATTCGAAAAATAATTCAATCATCCCAAGTAGATCGAAAGATGTCATTATAGTTGATATTTAAAAAAAATCACTTTTCTTCCTTGCATATTCTTTATTTACTAAATTCTGAAAATATATTAGTCAAGCTGCTACTTTTTTTTTTTCTAGCATGGATTAGATCCATTTTTCCCCTTATTATTTGGTTATTTAGCCTTATGATGGATAAACTTTAGTCAGAAAATAGTTAATAAGTTTATACACATTATGTTAGTTTTTTCTTTCGTTAAATTATTTACATTACAAATTCACTAAACAATTTTATTGACACTTCTAATTAACTTTTTTGATATTTCCTCTTTAGATCATAAAATCCAAATAATAAATTTATAATCTTAAATGAGATTTAAATAAAATTTTGGTTTATATATATAATCAAGAAATATACTCATAATCAAAAATATGTAATAAGTAGTGTTTAATAACTAAGTGTGTTCATGTATAATTAATTATCTTGTTTTAAACCTTATTTTGCATTTATTTTATATTTAAATGTTTTTATACAAATATTTAAAGCTTCAGATTGAGGTTTTCTTGCATAATAAACCAGTTTATAATTTGATATTATTTATAAATGTTAAAGTAAACCCTTCCTTATGTATTTTACAATAAACATTAAAATTAAAAAACATATATTTTTCATTATTCATTTAGATTTAATATTTTGCTTATGAAAAAGGATAGTTTACCAAAAACCAGTGTAAAGTGAGTGTGTGTGCTTTTTCATGAGTGAAATATTTATGCTAAATCTACATGTATATAAATTATCACTCGTGAATTAAAAAACTTGATAAGCAATATGAACATTCATTCTTTCAATGCCTGAGAATATTATTCTAATATAGCTGTGCAATCAAAGTACCTACATTGAAAAGATTTATTTACATCAAACTACTTACTAGCCTATTTAGCAGAAAATAATATACCTTAAGAAGAGGGCATTTGATTCTCAATAAAATTAATTCTTTGTGAGAAATGCATAAGTTATCCCATTTTTTAGATGTTAATTTGTGTAAAACTAATTTATTGACTGAACTCAAAGTTATCATTAAATTAAGGATGATTAAAATTATCTTTGCGTATTTGTATCTACTAATCACATGTGTTCCTCTTTGTTACGATGGAAAAGGGCAAATACATTATTATAGAATATACATGTTTCATTGATTTACTTGTACATGGCTTTTCTCTGAACTGTTTAAGTAATTTATTTTCAATTGTTGCCAACATCTATAAGATTTGAATACAGCTTTAAAAAATTATGAAATGCAAGTATGAGATTTATGAAATTCTAAATTAGCTTCAGATTACGTTGCATTCTGGTGCATGACTCCACAATAATTTTAAGGTATGATTATAGAATATAAATTTATTTAAAATAAAGTAACATAATAAGATGCTAATAAGATGCATAGATTGGTATTATTTTAATACATATAAGAAAATAATATCTATTTTTTTAAATCATTCTTACCAGTAAAGTACAATCTTCATTAATATTGTTTTTATTTTGTATATTCTATTTATCATCAGTTAAAGTATGCATGCATCGTAAAAATGATGTTAGTGTTTTTTTCCAGTGTTCAGCTACTAAAACTTTCATTTTTAAGAACTGTAAAGCGCGGAATTGATAAAACATATTTTTTATATAGTTAGGACCCATTGGACATGTCATTGTGGCAATGACATTTTTCCTCGTAATTTATAAGCAGTAATAAAGAAAGAGATTCAGGAACTTAACGTGCTGCACACAGAGGTATCAATTACCCAAGGTGGAAATTGCGACCAAGTTCTATTTTGCATACGCAGCCAACATTAATGGAAATGGCACATCTTTTGTGTGTCTTGTTTATCACTGCATTTCGATAATAAGAATGAAACCGTAACCCACCAGGCATCCAAGGCTCATGAAACGTTTATAATTTAATCAAAAGTTCATTAATATCATGTATTAATGAACTTTTGATTAAATTATAAACGTTTCAAATTGATTTCACTTTTTTAACAATTCTAATGAATGAAACGCGAGTTGCATATTACTTACTAAAAGCTTTTGAACATGTTATTTATCATCCATAATCAATTTTGTTCAATTATACATTGTAAGACAATACAAGTTTTGGTAGTAAGAAAAGATTTTTTTCAAAACAAAGGATATCAAAGAAAATGTGGACTGAAATTTGGAAAAAAATTATCTGTTCTGATGTTTTATTTAGAAAATCTGAGCTTTTGAGATTCCAGTATACAAATTACAATTCTGTATTAACATTTTAATTCATTATTGGTCCATACATTCATATACATAAAAAAAAAATTTCAAGCAAAAATTTCTATACGTTATAAGCGCATACATATTATAATAAAAAATAACTTTAATGCATCATTCTGCAGAACTTTATTTTAAAGTATACTAGTATCTTGTTGAAGCTTCAATACAATTTTATAACTTATTGTGACATCGGGCAGTACATAAAAGCTGATTGCTAGGTAATAGTCTAGCAACCTTAAATGCTAGGACACAGATTCTCTTACATGCATTCACTATTTTCAAAATTTCATCGGATCAATAAACCTAAAACGTTGGTGACTACAACAGTATTATTATGCAGAAAAAAATAAAGAAGATAGCAATTTTTAAAAGATAAACGAATGCCCATGATTATATTCTCATAGTTGACAGAGTTATAAGTTTTTCATAAATATGTATGATCTTAAGACGCTTTTAAAAATGTTTGCAATTGAGTTTATCAGGCTCCAGTTGATTCATTGATATATTTTCTTTGTGCTCCAAGGCAAGTAAATTATTATTTTTTAAAATTTTCATTAAAAATAAATGTCAAAAACAGTGATTACTTGATTGATTATCAACACAACAATGAATTATCTGCCTCATCCATTTGGACGTAGCATTCACAATTAAATATTTATTAGTGCCAGAATTAGCATTATTCAGTGAGATAATACTTAATTACATATACATTCATGACTGGAATTTGTTAGAATTCCTTTTCAAATTTAAAATGTGTCCAAATCTTAAATACATCAAATTAGTGAAAATCCTATAGAAAAGGAAACTATTATTTATTGCCATATCTCAAGGAAACTGTTAAATTACTGACTAACTCTTAAAATTTTGTTGCAATAAATACAAACTCTTAGTGAACTTTGAGATTGTGAACAATATTAGCTTTGAAACTTTGCCTATTTTGATTTATTTGACTAGACACAATATTGTTGTATGCTATATTGGTAAAGTATTAAATTGGTGTGATTTAACTAAAAATATAAAAATAAATAAATAACATGGAATAAAATGTTTTGGAAAAAAATTCTTATATTATTATTTTATTTTTAATGAAGGTTTAAAATGAAAGTAGAAAATCCACTAACATGTGTAAAAATACGAAGAGGAAAAATTAGTATATATATATATATATATATATATATATATATATATATATATATATATATATATATATATATATATATATATATATATATATATATATATATATATATATATATATATATATATATATATATATATATATATATATATATATATATATATATATATATATATATATATATATATATATATATATATATATATATATATATGTATGTTGTATGTATATATATATATATATATATCAGCCATGCTAATGTAGCTATAGCCACCTGTTTAAGCCAGGATAACAAACTTTTACAGAGACAGAGTAACTACTGCTATGAGACATGCAAAAAGAGTTACATAGGTTTCTGAGAGAGTTCGTTGGGATGTTGAATCATGCCGATTCCAGTTCCATGGCCTGCTATTAAGTGGGTGAGGAACCACGCTGCGGACAACCCGATTGAGATGGACCCACAAATTCGCGATTGGGATTAAGAGAAGTTCCATCGAACAGATGGAAGTATAGGCCAACGTCCATTTGTTTGATGGAATATAAAACGTGATTCATCGAGAAACGCTACTTGTCACCCCTCAGTTGACATCCAGTTAGGTACTCACGTGCAAACCCCAGCTTTAAACGCTGATGACCAGCAGTCACAATATATGAGCATAAACCATGCGTCTGTTTTGGCTGCCCAGACAAAGCATCATTTGCTGAACAATAGTTTGAGAGATTCTGCATGTAGCCTCCTTGGTTCATTTGGACTATTTATTGCTCAAGGATAGCACATTTATTGACCTAAGCTCATCTGTCATGTATGGTTCGTGGTGCACTACATTTGCCACGAAGCTGATTTCATACTGTTCTTTCTTATCATGCACAGTATACTTTTCCCAGATCACCATGCGAACAACTCACAAACGTAACCAAAAGCCAATGATCATCATACCTTTTTGGACGTCGGATAAATCACTCGACTTCTGCATTACTCCAAGGACTGAAATGCTTTGCAAAAATTTTGTTTATTCTATATGTGCAACTTCACTGTACCAAAACCTGCTCTCTATGCTTGGTTATTTAATGTCAATGTCATAAGTACTTGCTTGGTCACATTAATATGACAGAACTATGTATACATGCATTATAAATATATTTATAGCTATTTGGTGTGCGTATAAATTATCAAGTATATTCAATCAATTACGAATTAGAATATATATGTAGGAAAGGAAATTGTACTTGTTAAAAAGTGTTAATCTCTTTCAAAATGAAGTATTATAACAGACATAACAAAACTTTCAGAGAGACATAAATTATTGCCTTAAAATAAGGATTGTATTTTAAAGAAAATCAGAGTTAAGACTAATATATACAACAAAAATGATACAGTAACGAAAAAGGGATAATATGTATTCTAATATATATATATTTCTATGAATTTGATGTATCTATAACAACAATCAAAATAGACTATATATTACTACAAAGGATGTAGATTCACAAAAAAAGAATATATGAAAAAAAATATTAAATAGAATTTGCATGTTTGATTTAAAAAGTATGCTACATCACTAGAAAAAATATATACTAAAAGAATGTAAAATCCTAATTTTTATTGTATTATTTCAAAAGTTAAAAACTTTCCACATTTAATGAATAAACAAGAGACTATGCAACAGAATTGAATCATTTGCTAATGTAATTGAGATGTGTAGAAAAGAGAATTGATTTCCTTAAGACAATACTTTCATGCTTGTATTGAAACAAATCCTTTCTAAATATTAAACACAGAACATTTTCCTCTGGCACCATATGTTGCCACGAAACGTTTAATTATTTCGACGTTCAGTTGTCCTCATTATGAGATCATTAACTGCAAATAAGTCTCTCCAAAATCTTTAATGGATTCTTTTTAAGGAAAATGCAAATCACATACTTGCAACCAATGATATTTCTTTTATTTCAAATGGAGCTAACTCAACGTTGCGCCTTCTTTTAAAATAATTCGCTTAAAAAAAGGAGTGAATTAATTACGTCAGCTGAGGCAAATTATTTGGATGATGAGGAAGTCATATTTTGCATATTCTTATTGATATATCAGGCAGAGTGAAGAGGGAATTATGCGAAGTATGAAAGAAACAATAGAGCATCTCAAGAGAAAAAAAGTAGTATTACTGGTCATTTTAGAAGCACGAATGGAATAATGAATTGTTAAAGTTTCAAAGAAGAAATTTGTTAAAAATAATTTTTCCTTTGGAGTGGAATGAATGTGAGAGTAATATTTTTCATCAGATTAACAATAATAATTTTTTCTTTGGAATTATAAGACCCTTAAGAATTCAGTAAAAAAATTAAGTGCTTCTTGATATATAAAGAGGTTATTAAAAATAAATAAATTGCTTAAAAATAAAAATAAAAATGAACCATTAAATATGCACACATAAGCACCCCCATATATATATATAGATTTTTTTTATATTATACTATATTATATTATATTATATTCGTTTTTCTTATCCTTTAATTTTTACATTTTTCACGCTTTTAACAAATATATAAATTACACTATCCCTGTTGTACAAATCTAAAATGTATATTACCATTATGGAATTTCAAACTGACCCATGATGTCATCTGGCGCTACTATTTCTTTCTGTATACATATAATATATATATACATACACATACATATAACGTATGCGTGTAAAACTGATTGTGTGTTTTCTACTAATCTTCTACTAAGCGAAATTAATCTTACTGGAACAATAGTTCCCATGGGTTCAAATCCTATGGTGTCAATAAATGCTTTTTGATTGACCGTCTTAAGGTGAAAATAACATGTCCGCTTAAATATGTTAGCCTAAGCTCGAAACCCCCATTTTAGTTCTCAAGTATGCTTGATAATCAAATTTATTGATTTATCGAAGGAAAAATGGCAGAGTGAAACTTACCCGGACCTCGGACAAGTGCTTTGGGAGCGAAAAATGGTACTACTGTTACATCGCTTTTAGATATTATATATTTTACATAATATTAATTCCGAATTTAAGGGCATCATGAAAGTTTAAAATTAAAATAATTGGTGATTGTGCCTTTAAAAATATTTTTATAGAGCTATGATTCAAGGTGGAATTGGAATTGCTGAATAATGTCACTCCAAGTTTTCCAGTTCTTTCATTTAGATTTATAGTTTTTATTTTCATCTTGGTTAAAACATTGATTGTATCATCTAACTATATTCTTTTGAATCTTTTTTGGGTATTTGGTTAAAATATTTCAAGTTAATAAAAGTTATTTCTCCTAAATGTTTTTTTTTTTCATTTGTTCTTTTAATGTTACTCAACATACTCGACCTGAAAATTTTATAAATCAAACTATTTTTGTTTCATCATTTGTAATCCTTTATTAATTGTTAAATGTCTTTCATGAAAAATCTAATATTTGACTTACTTTAATTTTCAATTTTAAATGCTCCGTAAATAAATCTGCATTTTGAAAATACTAAAAGTGTATGGACAATATTTACGAAAATTAGATTTCCTAGAAAAACATACACTATTTGTTTGATTTATTCAATCATTCAATAAGTTTATTATAGCCAATGATATACAACAGTGTTTTAGATTTCTTTACATTTAAAGTAGGTTCAAATTAAAAATAAAAAGCATCCAACGCAAAAATTTACAATAACTTGACGCAAAATTGACTCAAAATTTACCTGTTAATCTGACATCTAGAGGGATGAATAACCATTTTCATTAATGGAAATTGTTGACGCAAATTAAAACTAAATTCTTGCTTAACAGAAGATTTGAACCGAAATATTTATCACATTCTACGAAGTTCAGTCTTAAATCAAAAATAAATATAGTCTTCAAAAATGCTTATTTTTCTAGCCTAATTTGTTTTGATTGTTTTTTATAGTATTATAAATAACGATAGATTCCTGAGAAACTAAACTTAAAATTTTAATAGAAGAAATAATAATAATAGAAGAATAATAAATAATTAAAAAATAATAATAGTAGAAAAGTTTATTACATGAATGCATTTATGAAATTTATAATTATATTAACAATTCAAATTATAATGAAATGCGTTGCCAAAAATATTAAAAGATTCCCTTAAGTTAGACTCTAGAAGTTAACTTGTTCTTAAACTCAACGCTTAAAACAAATTTTTAACTCGTTTAACTAATTAAAAAAATTAATTTCACACATAAATATAGGCTTGCAAAACTATAGCTCACTAATTTCTTGAAATTGAACAATTGGGCTTTGTATGAATGGTTTTCACAAGAAAATACTTTCAAAGTAATTAAAACTTTAATAACAAGAAATTCTTTGTAGTTTAATGTTTGAAGAACAATAAAGTAATTTAACAATTTTGACTTAATTTCAGCTATTATTAGAGGAATTTTCATATCATGAATGAAAAAAGAAAGCAAATATCAAGGCGTGAATTATATAATGTGTGCGTGTGATCAACAGATTAAAAAAAAACAAACAATTTTTATCACCTATCAGTGATTTAAATAATTCTTGCTTAAAAGAAGAGAGTGTAAATAAGTTTGTCTATTTATTAATTGTTCTTCTATAAAAATGTCAAATTTTTCATTTATTTATGTAACAGCTGCATAATGCTAATATGAATATTTCAATATTAACAATAAATGCCTCATTTATGTATAATAATTAATTTTAAAGTATGTGTTAATATATTTATTCATTTTCTAGACAGTAATGAAAAAGAATATTTTGCAGATGTGAATCACAATATCTTTATATCTTAGTGTCCATCAGTCTAATTAATACTTATTTCTGACTTCATTCCATTCACTTAAACTTAAGATTTTAGAATAATTTTCTAAAAGTTTTTGAACAATTCAACAATATTAATTTTTTACTTAAATTTTAAATATACTCTGAAGTAAGCGATGACCTTATGTTTTCTTCTTTAAAAATATTTAAACTATCTTTGGCAAATGAAATTGCTTAATCTTGGTTTCTTTCAGATCGTAAGATAATATTCAGCAATAACTTAATTTTTGTTCTTTGCGTATAAAGTTAATATTTAATAAAAATTTTCTAAAATTTGACATTAAAGTAAAAATTAGATTAATATTAGAAATGCATGCATAAGCCATGCATATCCATAATTATATAAATATATAAAATAATCCATAATTATATAAAATTTAAGTGAATATGCATAAACCATGCATATTCACTTAAATTTTATATAATTTTGTGAGGAGCTGCCGAGCTAGCAAATGAATGTTTAACTCTCTTGTCTTCTGTTTAACAGTTCGAATCACACCTTAGGCATAGATATTGCTTCAGAATACACTTTAAGCCATAGATCACTATCTAACAAATATTTGTAAGCCAAAAATAACTATAGAGGAATAAAACAAACCCATGAGAAAAGTTATTGAAAAAAATTAATTTCATAAAATATTATTTAATCAATCAAATACAATTATATTAGTAACATCATAAAATAAATTCAAATGTAATAAATATCTCTTGAATCTTATAAATAACCAAATTTCTCATAGAATTTCCATGTTTAAGGGTCAAAAGTTTCGAGATTTATTCATTACATATACTCAAATTTTTTAAGAGTCTTACAAAGCAAACCAAAGATCCAATTTTGTGTTAAACATACACAGTCGGTAAGGACATTAAGTTTCGTAGGACATACACATTTCTTAAATTAATTTTATTATTCAGAAAACGCTTTAATTGTTGTTTTATGTAGTATTTGCGCATATTTTAAAATACTTCCACACATTTTAGTAGTACCTTAATTGTTTTTGATGGTAACGAAATGAAAACAGGAAATACTTATTTTTCATATTTAAGAAGTTTCTTTATGTATAATGTATACTTTTTAAAAGTTTACTAACGAGCATTTTCGCTTATGATCTTTAATAATTTTGTTTATCTTTAATCTAGTTTATCACAAAAATAGATGGGATAATTAATTTGTTTATTATACATATTTTACATTTGTATATATTCTTATTCTTTATAATAATTTCTTAAAATCGTAAAAATTACACTAATTTGTATACTTATTCTGATTTTATTCAATGCAAAACATGAAAAACATGCTGTTAATCCTCTGGGATGATCTTCTACCGATATTCTAAAAGAATATTTCATTTCAAATTATTCTAAAATTTATTTGCAATAATATCTTTTACAAGGATTGAAAATAATTGCACTAAAAATCAAATCCAAAAGAATACATTGTATATAAAAAAATAAATGATTGAAATAAAAGTGAAAATATAGAGTTAAAAATGTATGCAAATTATCCCACTTATTTATTTTAATATTTTCCCCTTCTTTTGAATAATTTCTTTGGGATTTTGATTAACTTTAATAATAACTGAAAATATAATCTGTATAATAACATGTTTGCTCAGAAAATTCTTAGCAGCTGTTTGCGTTATGTGCATACTTAAACAAATCGATTTGCACTAGATTCTTAATTAATAAAATAATTTTTAGTAACATTTCGTTATTTCCTAAGTGATTTCCATTAATGTAGCTTCATTGAATTTATAATACCTTTTATAATAATAAAAGGTGCATTTGGAAAAGTAAATGAGATTTTGCTAAGGAATTTTTAGAGAATAAACTATCAAATTTTATGTTACATTAAAATTTATAACCAAACATCCCTAGTTAATGCAAAATATACATTTATAATTGTACAATGATCATGAGAATAGTAAATTTTATTTGTTGTGGTCTCAATTTACTCGTTTAGTTTAAATAATTTTTCTGCAGTTTCCTATTAAACAGCAAATCAGCAATTGTTAGCGAGAGAAAATTGTATTTTTACTATTAGGCTGAACATGTTATAATATCGACAGAATTTATTTTAGTAACTTGAAGTTAGTAATTATACTTGAAACCTATGCTATTCTAAGTTCCTTGCAGCCTAACTCCGCTGTTGTGAAATAGAAGTAACGTTTTTCTTTTACTGCCAGTAAAATATAAAGAAAAGTCACTCTTTCTCTTTCTGTTAAGGAAAATTTATATCAATAGAAATTCGTCTTATAATCATTTTATCAATATTTGTATAAGTGACTTATATATAATTGGTTTGAATTTTGCATATTGCGGCTGAAAATATGTCCTATTTAATTGAAAATATTTATTGCAACATATTTTTGTTATGCAAATCAACAAGTTAGTTATTCAAAAACAATATTTTCTTTAAAGAAAATAAAAAATGACTACGAAATGAAATAAAATAATCAAGTTCTGTAAAGTATTTTCAGCTTATTGTCTTCTTAAAAGAAAGATTTTGTCTTTTTAGAAAAGAATGCGGAAATTTCACATTAGAGCCACATCCATAATAATACAGTATCCCTTTATTGAGAGAAAAATGCCGCTTTAAGATGTTGTAATAAATATTAAGAAAAATATTGAAATTTACATATAAAGATGCAACTATTCTGCAAATATAATTTTAAGTTCCAAATCTGAATATCATGCTACAATATTTGAGTGAGTGTTGAAGATTTAACAACTGACAACCGTAAATTTAGATTTGTACTATTTTATCGTGACGAGAAGTGATTTACCTTTTTATCATTAAAATTAGACATTCCTTTAATTTATCTTCCCCTTTAAGTGCATAAATATTATTAAATGTTTATTTAAATCATGAAATTATGAAGATTGATTACCTTTCTAATATGAATTGCGATCTATTTCTCACTTTCCATCTCATATATCATTATATAATCCTTATAAAATTGAAAACTACCATAGAAATCTTTTGTTAATTAAAGCGATATAATTTAGAATAAAATAGAAATAAAGTTTTAATGTAATAAAACAGAAAATCTGGGTTCATAGGAATTTGGGTAATATTTATCAAGGCATTACCGGTAAAAGTAACAAAATAAGAGAATTTGTGTGATGAATGTTTTACAAAACAAAAAATATCTACAACTTCCATTATAAAAAACATGATTTTTTACAATATCCGAAAAAAATACGAATAGCATACAATATACATCTTTCAGCCTATTTATTTAATATCTGAATATTTTAAAGAAATTTTAGGCAAAATAATTCAAGGTGACACTAATATGTAAACACATTTTAGATTACGTGATAATTATTATCATTTAAAGAAAGTGTATAAATTATGCTCATTTCCAGTATTTTTTAACTAAGTACATTTTATATTTTCTGTCTTCAGCATCTATTATTACACCGTCTTCACAGTTATTGGCAGGAATTTTATAATAGTTAAATTTAAATCCTCAAATTAATTGACTAATTGTCTTGGAAATTTCGAATATTTATGTAATAAACTTATTACAACTTTTTACAATGATGAGAATTTTAAAAATTAATCACTGTGTGACACATGAAACATATTATTGAATGCAAAAAAGGTTAAACTAATAATCACATAATTTTGTGAATACAAAGGCTCCAAGGTATAAAAATATTTATTTTATTACATTACAAAGCGAATCTATAGAAATAAAGCTGATTTTTAATATAAAAATATTTATTTTATTACATGTTACATTAGACAACTAAATTTATACGATGGAATTTGACTTCATCGACAACAGACATGGGCGGGCTTCAAATATTATACAGAAAATGATAAAATATTATTCTTTCTTTTTTTTTAGGATTTTGAAAACTTCAGGAGCAATTCTTGCAATTTATTCTGTTTATGAAAATAATTTTAATATGAATTTAAGGAAATGTAGTTTAAACAAATCTTTAGCGAGTAAAGAAAGCTTTGGGAAATAATTTTACTAACATTTAACAATAAACAAAGCTATAAAGTAAACAACTATAAAGCGAATCTATAGAAATAAATCTGATTTTTAATTTATACATTTATTGATAGCAATTAATAAATTCAAAAATTATTTAATAACCAAGTAAAAATTAATTTTAATCACAACGAATTTGTTTTATATACGTTAATACAGAACAAATAAAGGTGTTATATTTTTGTAAAAACGTATGTAATAAAATTGTTCATTATTTTAAGAAATAACAGAAATGGATATGAAAATTTACCACTAATATAAAAATATATACATAGATGGCAATTGTCAAGATTTAAAATTTTCTCGACATAAGTGATTTTCATGCGAATAATAAACTTTATTTTTCTCGCCTTGCTTATGCCTGCTTATAAAATCCCTTTACTACAGTATTTATTACATTTGAACACATATTATCTTGACTTTCTCGACACAAGCAACACAATAATTCCTTTTACTCCATCTTAAGAAGGCAATTCATCATGTGAACCCAAGAATCTATTTTTGTGAGGAAAGTTGAGGTATTCATACCAACTCGTACGCACAACAAACTTTTCTATCTCGCCACTAGCATAGATAGGACAAGCCATAAAAACGCTATTGCTTCGGGCTGTCTATCTAGATAGCTAATAAAAAAAGATGCTTTTATGAGCACAACCCCACAAAAGGCCAGGAAGCTTACCCGACTTTTATTCCTTGCTCCCGGTTATGATTAAACAAGCACCACTACTCCCCTTTTGCAAAAAGGGCGAACAAAAAAGGGTTGCAGCATCTTCAAGATCTTTTGATGCCACGTCTTATCCATTACGTTTAATGTGAGATTTCATTACAGGAAGATGGTAATAAAAATCCATATGGAGCAGATACATTGTCGTTTTTTTATTTATCTGCAATTGCTTATAATGCTGTAGAAGATATTAGTGACGAATAACTTAGAATGTTCTTATAGGATCGGGATGGCACCCTAGAGGAATGTCAGACGTAAGATGAGCAATTCTTGAATATTGGTTTACTTTAAATGCGTCTGAAGTTCTACGCTTTCTAAGAAATAAATAATTACTAATGCATTTCCATAGAAAATATAGCATGTCTGTCTTGAAATTGTTATTGAGTTTTTTTCAAAATGATATACTAAAATGGTAGGATTTAAATCCATAAAAAGAAAGGGAGAGCACCTCTTCTCTTGGAACGTCTAAATATGATCATAATTATTCTTTTAAACTAGATATAAAAAGCTTTTCAGTTGTAAATATCCAAACGCAATATGTTTCAAAAAACAAAAACTAAAACAAAATAATAAAGGAATCTTAAGATTTTTTTTTTTTTTTTTTTTGCAAATTATTTTGTGGTTACTGTGCATTTAATATTCTTTTTTATAAAAAAAATATTGTAATACATTTCAAAACTGACCGGGAAATTAATTTTTGTCCGAAGAGGAACGAAGTAATACGCAATGCAAAAAGCAATTTTTCATGATAAGACTATTTTCGTCAGATGTTATGGCAAAGAATCCATTACGTTTCAAACCACTCATTTTTCATGTGCCTTGAAACTTAAGATTAGGAAAGTCTAGAAATTCCATTTCACAAAACAATACAGAGCGTATGAAATCTAAAATTTATTCATACATATAATAGAAAAAATTTTGCGAAAATTATCATAAATATTAAAAAAAACTAAGCACCAAACATCATGTATATTTTTAAACATGTATAATATAAGAAAATAGAGCAAAATAATAAATGTGTGATATTTTTCATTTGTAAGAAGATATATATTCTAATCAAAGAGCTCTATTAATACTATATAAATATTTTGAAGTAGGATAATGGTATTAATTGTTTGCATTACATTAAAAAATATATTTCAAGCATTAATGGGGCCATAGAGCATCATCAAATAGTTTAATTAAATAGATTTTTATTTACAGATTTAAGTAGCTTTTTAAAATAAATATTACAAAATGTATATATATATATATATATACATATCAATTTAAAACAATAAGGAAACATTTTGATAAAAATATGCATAGTTAAATAAAGTTTCAATTATTTAAATATTAGTTATTTAGCACACACAGTTATAGATATTATTACAAAGTTTAACAGATTCTTTAAGGAAAATATGTTTGTTGATTATATTATGAATATTTTTCAAGCACAAAACTCTTCTTACAACACCAACATTAAATTGAAATACTAGTCAATAATGAGACATTTGGGAAATTTGCTATTGTAGATCCAGTTTTACTCATTTCACGGTCATATTGTTGAACTTCTAGTCAATAATTAGACATTTTGGAAATTTACTATTGTAGATTCATTTTTACTAATTTTATGGTCGGTCATATTATTGAATTACTAGTCAATAATAAGATATTTGGCAAGTTTTCTATTGTAGATTCATTTTTACTCATTTTATGGTCATATTATTGAACAACTAGTCAATAATATGACATTTGGGATATTTACTGTTGTAGATTCATTTTTACAGAATAAAAACTAATGCAATTTTGATTAAATTATATGACGTAGTTATTGATAATTAAACTTATTCGAAAATTCCTTAAGACTAATAAAATTTAATATTAAATATTTTCATTTCGTAATTAGTTTAATAATAAAAATAAAAAATAACATAAAAAGGAAAATTCTGTATTTATTGGATCTGAAAAAATAAGTTTGTCAATAAAATTTTTAAATAAAATATGACAAAGGAAAATATTTCAAAATTTTTGCGAAAATTATACACGTATTATCGAACTAAAAGTTAGCTAAATTGTAGCTTAGAGTATAAAACATACATAGTGGTTCTTCTAAACTTTTCTATTTCTCATTATATTAGAAATTTATATCCGAAAATGATTTTGACAACTATTAATAATAATTAAATTTCTAATATTGTATAAATTTCCTTTGTAATTAAAAATTTATTTTGTAATTCTCTTTGAAATAGAATTAAGATTTAAAACAAGATTATTTAATTTTCTGCTTAGATGTATTTAAATACACCAGATAAACATCCAATTCTTAAATTTTAGCAAAAATCTTCTTTCTTCCCAGATTTCATTTGAGAAACTCGCAAGAAGTCGCTGATCAATGCAAATAAATGCTAAAGACACAATGGTAGCTCATCTGAATACTGAATTCATTGCGAGTATTGCAAGAAAAGCGAGTTTCAATACTCTGAAATACTTAGTGAATTCTAGAATTCACAGAAGTGTTATCATATCTTATTGAAATCAAAACGCATGGGAGTTGATGTGATTTCAGGGAAAACCTCATTACAGGCTCAATTCTAGGTGCTATTCTAATTTTACTTCGAGAATTTAAGTACTTCGCAAACATGTTCGTGTTAAAATAAAATGGGTAAACGTCTGAGTTCATTTTCATTTGCAATCATCAGAATGAATATTAATTCTGAATTTAATATGATTACATTACTTTAAATATTTCTGATGTTAATAATTATGAATATGTCACACTATTAATCATCAAACATGCGTACTTTTAAAATGAATGAATTAAATTCTATAAATATTTCACATTATGAAAATATTAGTTGGTAGTCGATTATGAAATCTATAGTTAAATATATATTTAAAAATATACTATTTATTTACATTTTACTGATTACACAATAAGTGAAATTTAAATTCTTTTTTAACCCATTTTGTGTGTGAGAACATACTTGATAAAATCGTAAATCATACATTGAGAATATGTGAATTAAAAACCTAACAATTCATCACAATTCTTAAATAAATTTATCTACTTTCAAATCTAACACCAAAAAGGAATGTTAGATATTTGCCTTTTAAGAACATTACTCTCATTTAGTTCATTTATCTTTAATTTGTTAATGTATTATAACTAAATCAATTTTTTATAAGTTCTTAACTATATTATTTGAGAAAATTTATCTAACTGTACCTACATTATTAACCATATAAATCCATGAAATTGTGTTGACCAGTGTTAAAATTTAAACAATAAATTAAAGAGGAATTAAGTTAAACACACAGAATTGAATTTTCACAAAGTTTTTACGTATATGATGTCAGGCTGGGAGAGGTATTTTTATGCTCTCCATTTTATATATATATATATATATATATATATATATATATGTGTGTGTGTGTGTGTGTGTGTGTGTGTGTGTGTGTGTGTGTGTGTGTGTGACGTGATTAAAGAAAATGGAAATAAAATAAAATTGATAATTTTTCTTTGATAAAAATACCAATAAGTCAACTTTACTTTCACCAACTTTTAAAATTTTATTGTAATTGCTTTTACATTTCATTACAAAATTGTCAGAAAATTTCTTTTATTAAAAGCAATTGGGAACAAAAATAATTTTAGGTGAATAATTTTTTCTACAGTTATTTATACGTTATTAAAAATAAAAAGGAATAATTTTTATTGAATATATATATATATCTATACACACACACAGACAGAGTAAGACATACAGACGTTAATAAGTTTCCTCTATCCTTTCTGGAAATGAAACGAATAAAGTTGCGTTCTTGGAGATATATTTATAGCCTTTTATTTACGGTGAACATGACTCAAGAAGTAATGGAGCAAAATAAATTTTCTTTCAGAAAATAGTTTACAAAATGTTCTCAAGAGAGATGTGATTTAATGGTAATATGGTCTAGAAAGGCATTGAATCGTTGCCATTAGAAGTTCATATTATTTTACTTCAATGAAGTGAAATAAATAAAAAGAAATAAGTATTATTTGATGTAACTAACTGAGTTTTTAGTTTACGTGTTAAGAAAAATCTGGAAAGTTCTATTAAATGAACGTTTCTAGAATTTCTGACGCAGAAAAGTTATTTATGAAAAATAGAGTTGAATTTCTCTGCCAAGTCATATAATAATAACGTGATTTTGTAGATACATTTCAGTGTAAAAATAGTTCTCTTTTCTTAAGATATGTCCTATATTTAAATAAGCTAATTTGTAAAGCTGTTTTATATTTATTTTTCAATTCCGTATAAGTCATCTTATTATAGATACAAATGATATCATTATTATTTTAATCAGTTACAATTCCAAGTTCTTATTTTTTTCAAAAATTAACGTGAGCAGAATCACTATAACAAAAATGTTGTGAATAAAACATAAATTCATTATTCATTAAGACAAAAAGGAAATTATGAATTCACACTATGGAAAATTTGCATTCACACAGAAATTCATAATTGTATCCTACATTGTAACAAATATCAATAAAATTATTTCTGTACCTAAATTAAATTAATGTTTATGTCATTTTAAATTATTAACATATTTTATCGCGTAAGCATTTCGATCACACAATCAGCAATTGCTAAAATTGTTATAAAGTAGAAAAATGTTTTGTCTGCATACTTATCAGTCGTGAAATTATTTCTGTCGAGACAAATTACGAGGAAATAAACAATGATAAATATACTTTAAAATCATTAGTTTTAAACAGAAAAACTTTTCCATTGTCTTGGGACAATGCTAATTTATAAACAACCATTGTTGTTCTTTAAATGCAGTAAATATATTTCCATAATGATGAAGACTAATTAGTTTCGGAAATATGCTTGAAAATGCTGAGTCCCCTTTGTGCTTTAAACTTAATATACCGTTTTAGTTTCTTAAAATTAAATTTTTAAACATTGTAAATATATTTCAAGAATAGAATTTAGAGTTGAGTAAGTGAACTATTTTAAGCAAATCATAGCTACTGTGCCTGGGATGTAAAAGAATAACTTAACAAAGAAATTTATTCTGTTAATATACAATTAATACATCATATCAGATTCTTTTAATAAATTAATTGCAAAATTTTTATAAATTCGATGTTTTAAATGATATAGCATAAGAAAAACGTTAAATGATGTAAGCAAGTCTTGAAATGTCAATTCAGCCTAATATAATGTGTTAAAGTTACAAAGTTTGAAATGCATCTAATTATGAAATTGAAATATACTGAATTAATAACCATAAAAATTTCACCATATTAGAATTTTGCTCGCAATTATTAATTTTTTATCTTATAATTGTGATTAACAGTTTACGACCTTTTCTCATTACTATCTACTTATGAAATACGACTGTACTATATATATATATATATATATATATATATATATATATATATATATATATATATATATATATATATATATATATATATATATATATATATATATATATATATATATATATATATATATATATATATATATATATATATATCACTTCAACTTTATATATTTTTATGCATTAGTAATTCAAGGAAATGGAGTAAGAGTAACTCATAAGTTGTTAATCTGAGAATAAATAAATATGGATCACCAAAATGTAATGAGATCTAATGTTGAAATAAAGTCATATAATATAACAAATGTTTCAGGAAAAGCTTTTCCCAACGAGGTGTCTTTGTGAGTGTTGCACAGAATTATAAATTTCGAAAACTTTTTAGCACTCACCAAGGTTACAGAATTTTAAGTTGCAAAATAGATCGATTTACTTGGTTATTACGAGAAGGAGCAACTCATAAACTACACCTTCATTCAAACCTTATGACTTGAAACAGGAACATGCTTTTATAACGGATTCATAAACAAAACATGTTCTCATAAATACTTAAAATATGCCTCTAGAGTTTGACACTATAATAATGCAACCCTGATTCGAAAGTTGTAAAGAAATATTTAAATGAAGAAGACAACATTTTTAAAATTTGATGTTGGAAGTTAAAAGCATAAAAAACTTGAATTTTGAAGACATTCCAAAGAAATTTTCACTAATTCTGATTTTGAAAAACCATTTTATAGTTATTCTGATATTTTAACATTTTATTTATTACTTTAAGATTTATAAATTTTAAGCAATTTTTAATAATTTTATTTTAGAAATTGTTATTTTTATTTAAATTAATTTTTATTACTTTAAAGCAATTTTATTGAAAATCACTATTAAAAAATTGAGAAAAAATTTACATCTTATTGTTTATTATTAAAAGTAACCATTTATTTTTAGATATATATTTTACTTAATAAAACTACTATGCACTTTGCAAACACAGATACCATGATAAATTTTAATTACTTTATTATTTTTACTATTCATAATAAAATGTGTAAGAAAATTTAATATGACTGATAATACGTTGTTAATACATATCATTATAACAGCTTTACATTTACCGATGTTAAAATTCATCAACACTGTCTTACTTTTTTGAAAGCTATGGTAATAAGTCACTATCTATTGTAAAATGTTTGAAAATGCTAACGTGTAAGGGAATAAAACTCGTGATGAAATAAATTTCTAGTACATTTTCTTTAATTTATATACATTTTTCTATAATTTTTAGAAATATGAAGGTTTAATAGATGAAAATATATTTTATGAACTTGCAGCCTCTTAAAATGATAATTTATCGTGTATATATCAAAGTCATGATAATAACATTATTATTGTGTGTGAATCTTAGTATTTGTTTACCCTAGATAAAATAAGACTGATGGGAAATACTTCCAGAAGGCACTTTTAGGCATCCTTGTAAAAGCAACCGGAAAAGGCATATTTATGGAAACATTTATAAATCAAAAGCACCTTCAACTTTGAGATGTATAAAATAAACATGAAGTAAATCCTATGAGGCAGAAGAGTAGCATCGTCTCTCCTAATAGTATATAGCTTTCGTCTTTTCTACGACAAATTATAATTAGCTTACATTGAGAAGTTCTATAAAGGATTGGAATTAAAGTATTTAATAAAGTGAAATTTAGTTAGTTTTTAACTAAGTAATCAATTTCCATCTTAACTTTCTCACAAATTGTTAAAGGAAATAAATAGAAATAATTTGAATCTTTTATTTTACGTGTTTATTTCATAGGATTAAAGTATAATTTTGCAAATCTTTAGCTATGTTAAATATTTGAAACTGTTTTTATTATTGTTTAAGAAAGGAAATGCTATGATATTAGAAAATATCAGACACCAGAAAAAAATTATAAGTTATGTCAAATGAAGAAAAATTAAATATAGGTTATATATTTATAAATTTAAACTTACTTACTTAAGACGTATCATAGTTAGATTTATCCAACGATTTATATATTTAGAAAAATTTTGATTGTATCTTTTTTTATGTCAATCATATAGCTTATAAAATCAACTCATTTAATATCTAATTATTTTTGTACTATGTGTGACACTGATGTAGTATAAGGTAAATCAGAAAATTTTTTTAACCATTTCGACATTGCAGTTGAATGAAGTGATAATAATTCTGCAAATTGGTGTATCCAGGAGTAAGAATATCAGTCCTTATAGAAGCAGATTTATTACGCACATTTATAATTCGTAACTCATACAGTAGCAAAGAGAAATCGAGCTACCGAAGGGGTTCATTTGGTGTTGTTTGCTTTTAAGATTTTCTAAAATGGGTTAAACCGCTTTGTATCAAGTCACTGAATTTGTCAAATGTTTGGAGATAGTGATGTGAATGAAGGTAGGCAAGTTATAAGTTTCACAAATTCAGGTTGGGAAAATTGTGTTAGAAAGCTTGCAATATACGGCCAAAAGCCTTGAAAGACAAAGCGCTTGAGGTGGGTATTAAAGGATTGTAGTCAAACATGTGGTGAACTTATAGGGCAGTTTAGCTTTTCCGTGGAAAATATTAGATATTCACTTATGTGCGGGGTACTGGCTGGGCTAGTAGGTTATTCATATGCTGTTGTAAGCCAATAACAAAAAACTAGTGAAAGCATGATTATAGTTGCTTTCTAGCCAATGTAGCAAATCCATATACAATCAAGAGCTGACTAGTGATGAAAAATGGGTCTTGTATGATACTCCCAAGAGTTCCAAACATTGATTGTTACCTAAGGATAGTGTCGTTCATAGCGCAAGATTACCAATTCACCCACGCCAGATTATGCTTTGTGTCTAGTGAACTAGTCGTAAATTTGTTCCTTATTATCTGTTACTGATGATTGACACAAACAATCAAAATGGTCGTTCTCGCAGAAATTTGAATATGTGCAATAGGCACCATAATGAAAAAGCCAGTACTGGTTAATCGCAAGCTTGTAGTGATCTCGGGCCGATAACGCGATGTCATATGTCACACGGATGGTGAGGAATAACATACAGATATTTGGTTGAGAGACATTATGACCAGCTCCTTACTCACCTGTCCTTGTACCAACAGATTGCAACTACTTCCATTCCCAGGAGAGCCATCAGTGTAGAAAATCATTCCTCATTGAATCTGACTTTCTCCAAGCAATCATGGACTTATTTGTGTCCAAAATTCTTGAGTTCTACCACAAGGGAATTGCACAACTAGAGACAAGTAGGCAGAAAGTGCTGGATGTCAACGGTAATTATTTCGAAGACTAACAATAGGTTACTTTATCTGTAGATCGTGTTCTTTTGAGTTATTAAAAGCAACAATAGCTTTTTTTACCATATTTTCTTATCAGATTGTATCATTTAACTAATATTTAGTAGGTGAACAAGAATTTATACTGTAAATTTTAATTTGCTTATTACAGGAAATCTTATTCAACAGGGGCATTCAATTTAAAAGGAATGCCAGCACATAGTAAATATCCATACTTGCTAAATAAATCTCAGAACTATTGAAATAAGAAAAAAAATGCTAATCCATCAGCTATCTGATCAGCATTTTTAATTCAGATGAACTATTAATCATTTTATGCAATTATTGCAAATATAGAGCTGATAGCATTAAATTCTTTTCTTATATTGTTCTCTACAGGGTGAGACAGGCTAACTTCCTTATCCGTATTGCAATAACGCAAAATATATTAAAGATGTCTTTTTATTTATTTTCGCATACAGAAGTTACATATTTAAAGCTTTACTTTTCAACGTTTTATATAAGTTCATTCATTTACCACCGTTGTCGACATACTGAATGAACTAAGCTATAATGTTTGCCGTCATTTTCCCGAGCACATTATTAGACATGTTTACCATTTCTCTTTGCCCATTTTTTACAGATCTACTAAAGTTTGTATGTAGAAACAAGGATACAAATACTTCAACAAAATAAAGTTGAATAGGACTGAATCACGAGATCTTAATCTTTTTTTCACTAAATTGTTTTTCATTGAAATGAGGCGCCCGATTAAGGGACTTCACAGCACAGTCACTGATGCCCTTAAATTATAAGTTGTTGTTCCCTTCTCCTAAAATCATACTTTTTCTAAGTACATTTCATCAAGTCGCAGCAAAAACAAATCTTCCACTATGTACTCAAAGTGGTTTGAAATGACAATGCAGCCTGTTAATTTTCTTCTAAAAACCATAAGTCCACAATTCCAAGTAATGAGATTACGCACCGTACAAGTGTGAATGAAAGGTCTCTGATGGAGTTCTTTAAAGTTCTCGACAGTCCAATTGTGCATATTTTGTTTATTGACAATGATGTCGAATAAAAATGAGACTTTTCACAGAAAAAGGCAAGAGTGTCTTAAGGGTCAGGATTAAGAAGTGCTTCACATGCATTTCTTCAAATTCACAGATGGATAGTTCCTGCGCAATGACCAGCTTTTATGGATGAAAATTAAGTTTATCATATATAATTTGTCTTGTGGAATGACCTGAAATTCCAAGAGCAGACGCATGTTTACGCCCCGAACGCTACTGTGGTCACAAAAATGACACTCTTTCTTCTTCGAAGTTCTCTGATTAATTTTATGAGATATGTGTTTCCACTCTTCTTTTCTGCACAGAATCAATTTTCTTTGAATGTTGTTATTCGTAAAAGAAAAGATTTCCAATCCGGAACTGAATCAAAAGCCAAAATATTGAAGAAGTTAGGCAAAGAAAACTGATAGATTGAAATAAATACACTACCGTTTGAAAAGTAGGTCTCTACGGTACAGTGTTCATTATTCCAACTCATGTCGGCAACTGATCTGCAATGTCAAATAACATAATTGTTTCTTCTCTCGAACGAGACCACTCCCATCTCATTATCTTTACTAATATTTGTGTTATTGGAATTTACAACTAAGAAAATTAGCTAGCCGCACCCTGGTTTTCAGAGTTGGTGGTAGAGGGGTCAGCAATTGACTTCTTGGTTAAAAATAATATTAAAATAATATCTGTTTGGCTAATGGCTCTTTATAATGTTTCAAGATAAATGTATAGTGCATATTATCGGTCACACAAAAGGAAGTAAGCAGAATAGCTAACAAATCAAACCATTGTCATTATTATTGTATTTGTTGATGATACTGCAAATCCTTATGGAATTAAACTTATTTTGATTTAATTTTCCAAACGCTTGTCCATTAAGTTTTTATAATTATTATTAAAATTTCTGTTTTCAATGACTGTTCTAGGTGATATTTATGTCTAGAAGTATCAAAAAGTGTATTTAAAATATTATTACATTCACAGTTTAATAACAGAAACAATTTAACTTTTAATAACGTAATATTAAAATTACATACAAATCAAACAAATGAAAATTTAAAAATTTGGGCTGAAGATTTCTTTTAGTAAAATCGATTTTCTGATATTGGTCAATTACCTATGATAATTGATTAAATGAAATTTAAGCATTTGAATGTATTATTTTATAAAAAAAATATTGTGAACCAATTCTCTTTTTAAGTAATATATGGTTTAACATAAGGAAAATGAGTTCACGTTTATTGTTTGCTTATTTGATTGTGTTTTCTCTTATAATTCAATCCAAATCTTATTTATATTGGATATCTTAAAGTCAATTTCACTAACCTGTTTCACTAACTGTAACAATTTTTGCTCTCTTCTTTTGCACTATAATTATGTTTAAGAGTTGACTATTTTATAAAATATCATTTTTGATAATACATTTATAATTTCAAAAGCATTTATAAAAATTATTTTTTTTTATTTTGACTGCATTATTAAATAGAAAAGAATTCAACGGTATTTGAATTTTTTTCAAATTAAATTAATTAAACTTCGCTTTCCAATTATTTATGTTTAATGTGTTTTTACATTTGGAATACATTTATCTATTAAAAATTTTGTCTTCTAGAGGTTATTTATAATTTGAAAATAATCAACTATGTAAGAAAATTTTAATTTGTTAACACTTAAATAGTATACAAGTATCAGAGAAATAATCAAGTTCATCATCATTTTTATTAAATTAATGTTTGAAGTTTTAATCAGTATTAATGATTTATTAAATTTTATGAATTTAAAGAGCTAGTTAAACTGAAATTACGTTAATGAGGCAGACGTATGAATGATTCAAGTCCATTACTTGAGTTGGCAATAATTTAAGAAACATAATTATATGGAAGAAAGAAATAATGAAAAATAGTTACTTCTACATTTATCCCTATTCATAAATTATTTTAATCTCTCTATAGTTATTATTATTTGAATCTCCAGAATAATCTCTAATCATTTATTATTCTTGAGGTAAGAATAACACGATCATTAACATTGATTTGTCGCATCGCATTGTGAAATTAAATTCTCACACTGATAATTTACTCATAACCTTCTGACATTAATAGTTTAAACTAAAATTTCTTAATACATTACAAATGAATTTAAACATATTTCGAAATATTTTTTTAATATTTCAGTTTTTTTAAAGAAATTATCATTTAAAATATTAATTTCATTTTGATTTCTAATTTGTTCTTATTAAAATTAAGAAACATTGCATGGAAAAATTGTTATAAATATGGAAAGAAACATTCCAGTTTTGATTTTTAAGTAATTTTGAATGTTATTGTGCTTTTGCTTTTACACAATGTGGAATTGAACATGAAATTGTGTATGAATAAAACTACAATGTGAAATTTGGAAACAAGATTAATAGATATTCTAAC
Organism: Latrodectus elegans; assembly: GCA_030067965.1. Lineage (NCBI taxonomy): Eukaryota > Metazoa > Arthropoda > Arachnida > Araneae > Theridiidae > Latrodectus > Latrodectus elegans. The sequence goes on along the minus strand of CM057811.1, from coordinate 46,152,566 downwards.
TTATTTTTAATTTGATAAATAAAAACTCTTTTTTATATGTATGCATTCTGTCGTCATAAAATAATTATAATTCATAAATGAAACTAAATAAATTTAATTTTATTTAACCTGAATTACATGCATAGTTTTATTGACCGATAAACAAATATTGCTAAGAAAATCTCATACTGAACATTTAATAATTTGGTTACATTATAAGTAGCTAAATTTATAATGAAATATATCATTAAGTTGAACATTAAAGTTATATTGTTTAAGATAAACAATGACGTTCTTACCATTTTCACATTCCCATTAAAAGAAGTGAGAATATATATCAAATTAGTGTATGATGTTATTGAGACACCGGTCAGCTGAGACTAGGAATAGTATAGTCATTCTATAATCAGGTCTACTGCGCACATTCATCAATCGTAGAGAAATGGATGTGTTGAGGTTGTTTATTCGATGTTGTTCGTGCTTTATGGTTTTGAAGTAGGCTTATAAACTACTACATCTAGTTGCCAAATATGTCAATTGTTTGGAAATAGTGCGGTGAATGAACGTACAGCAAGACATTGCTTTCAAAATTCTGGTCGGTAGATTTGTCTCTCTGTGATGAAGATGGTGTCGTATAAACTAGTCGTCAAGTGAATCACTGTAAGCTTCTTTCAATGGACCAAATGCTTGATGCGGATTTGTGCAAATGGAACATGTGCAACAGGAATTGCCGCAGAAGTATCCATCATTGACTAATCGGAAGGGTGTATTGTTTTTGACAGAAAACACGAGGTTATATGCCAAGCGGATGGCGAGGAATAACAAACACCTATTTGGTTGAGAGTTATTAGGCTCTCTTCTTTACTCACCTAACTTTGTACCTATAGATTACAACCTCTTCCATTCCCAGGAGAGCCATCAATGTCGAAAATCCATTCTCAACTAAGCAGACTTGCGCCAAGCAACCATGGATTTCTTTTCATCTAAAGCTTCGTGTTTTACTGCAAAGGGATTAGCTAACTGGAGATCCTTTGTCAGAAAGTGCTATATGCCCATGATCATTACTTAGAGGACTAAAAATATGCTATACTATCTGCCAGTCAGGTTCTTTTCAGTCATTAAAAATAGTAAGATTTTCTTGTTTATCTTGTAATAAACCTTATAGTTGAAAGATGCAGATGATATCAAAATAATGAAAAATTTCGTATAATTTTTACTAATATGGCATTGATCTGCTCTTAGTATGCAGTATAACTTTCACTTATTTAGGAATGGAATCATATAAGCGATGATTAGTTTTGATGAAAATGCAGCATCATTTTTCGTAGAATTACTATAAAAAGTTGGGCAAAGAATACATATAATATATAATTTCTTGTGAGAGAATTTTAAAATATATCATTAAAGTTCTATTATATTGAGTTTGGGGAAGTATGCATTTTATTTCATGGTATTTATTACTCTGATTGGATAAATAACAATCATAATTGAATGAAAATGTGTATTTTATGTTGCTGAATACCCTAAATGATAGTTCTTCAACTATGATTGCTATTACGAATTAGACAAAACATTAATATATTTTTATATATGTGTTCCCTAACTTATTGTAGTGTAAAGTGTGAAAAAAGGATTCGTCTCGTTACATCATTGTTTTCTACATTTTATTAAGCTGATATTTTGTGCAAATCTGATTGAAATTTAGTATTATGACAAATAGATTGACAATTATCACTCTACCATAAATGTTCTCCTTATGAAGCTTCTTCTGAATTACAACTATTGACAGCGATGAATCCAGCGCTAGTTGTTTATTTTATAAGACATTACAGTTTGCTTTTAGGCTACAATTCTGAGTACATTAACTACATTCAACTTTGTATTTCCACGTAGTGCGTGATTTAGACACTCTGTTTATCTATAAATACCGAAATACTGGGATGTTTTGTGAGATCATAGAAGCACAAAATAGTCGTTATCTAAATTTTTGGTTTCATTAAGTCTAGAAATTGTATTATTTTATGCTTTTGATATCTAAGACACACATATACAACTTCAAGAAGGAAAGCTACTTTATATTGTTATAAAATATGTTTCGCATGTTAAAAAATCAAATCTAAAATTGTATTAATTCTTAGAAAATACATTAAAATTCATTGTTTATAGGAGTTTACATTATTTTATTAGCTACATGTATAGCTTTGTTAATAAACCTGTATATTTTTACAGTCCTTTCAATATATTACAATTTTCCCAGTTGTATAAATTTTCACATATATCACATGTTTAATTACACATATCGTGTTTACCATGTTTTTTCATTTCACACGTTTAGCATCTTTCTTGATGTAACCATTTTAATTGCCAGAATGATGAATATAATAGTTTGTTTTTCTTCTTTATCCAACTAATTGTTTTAATCTAAAGAAATATTTTCTGTCTCATCCAATTATAAATTAGTAATGATAGAAATTTCATTTCTACAAAACTGTCTTTAAATTATATATATATATATATAATGCTGTATTTTAATTACAAATAGTTTTAATAGTTTTGCTGAGAGAATATTGAATAATTGAATAATAAATACTGCATAGTAAATGTATTTCATTAGTTTTTAGAGAGAGAGAGAGAGGTTCAGGGAAAATGTTTACACTGTGATGTAAAATATATAATTAACTAATTTTTTATATATGTGTTCCCTAACTTATTGTAATGTAAAGTGTGAAAAAAGGATTCATCTCGTTATATCATGTTTTTCTATATTTTATTAAGCTGATATTTTGGTGCAAATGTGATTGAAATTTGGTATTATGACAAATAGATTGACAATTATCACTCTACCATAAATGTTTTAAAAAATATGCAATCAAGCGATTAAATTAAATTAAAGAAGGGCAAGAATATAAAGAAAATCTTTGATTTATTAAAATTACTTTATATAATCAAAAATGCATTATTGATAAATAAGTTATTAGTAAAACTGGAAATTCGCTTTTAATTCATATTATCAGATTTGGAATTATTTAATTGGCTCGAGATATATTAGATATTTAACAAGATTTTAAATTTGAAATAAATCATAAATTAAAAAAATAATTTCTGTACATTATAAAAAATATGTATTTTTTATAAATTATTGTAGATAATTTAAATCAGCCACACCTACCACAACAACATTTTGAGTAATCATTCACAGATCCTTCAATTCACACAATTAACTACATTTGCTTTGTCTATTTCAATCATAAAACCTTTAATAAACTAAATTTTTAATATTCATAAAATGATACATTTATAGCAATAATTTTATCGATGTATTGTTTATAAAATTATCTTACTTGTGTGATGAGGAAAGATTTTAAAACAATATTTTTACTGTAAAAATACTTTTTGATAATATTTTAAAATATGAGTCACATCAGTTTTCACTCTTTATTATCAACTTATCAAAAATTTAATAACTATTCTCATTTATTTGTGTCATAAATTATTATTATTTATTTGTGTCAAATAATATTTTTTTCCTAAAGTGTGAAAAAATTCACATTGATTCTATACATTATTTAAAAAATAACTTCACGTTTTTATGTTTTTATATTAGACATCAATAAAAACATGACATCATAAATTTATCAGGCTGCTTAAAACATTATTTATAAATTCTCATCTACACAAACATAAGCATATGATAACTAAATTTTCTGGAAAATTTTCACTTATTAAAATAGTTATTATGTAAAAATAAGATTGTAAGGAAAATAGTTAGATTTTTCAGTTTTTACAATTTAAATGAATTTCAACTAAGCACTATAGTAAATTAAGTTTTAAATTGATTTTAAAATAATTTATAAACTGATTAGAAGATATAATAAGAGTTTCTTCATTTTCATACCATGTTCTATAACTATTCTCATTTATTTGTGTCATAAATTATTATTGAAATAATATTTTTTTCCTAAAGTGTGAAAAAAAATCACATTGATTCTATACATTATTTAAAAAATAACTTCACGTTTTTATGTTTTTATATTACACATCAATAAAAACATGACATCATAAATTTATCAGGCTGCTTAAAACATTATTTATAAATTCTCATCTACACAAACATAAGCATATGATAACTAAATTTTCTGGAAAATTTTCACTTATTAAAATAGTTATTATGTAAAAATAAGATTGTAAGGAAAATAGTTAGATTTTTCAGTTTTTATAATTTAAATGAATTTCAACTAAGCAGCAATAGTAAATTAAGTTTTAAATCGATTTTAAAATAATTTATAAACTGATTAGAAGATATAATAAGAGTTTCTTCATTTTCATACAATGTATGTATATATATATATATATATATATATATATAATATATATATATATATATATATATATATATATATATATATATATATATATATGTATATATATATATATATATATATATATATATATATATATATATATATATATATATATATATATATATAATGCTTTTTTTTAAAATCGTATAACTTTTAAGGAAATATAATCATAAAATTCAAAATTAATTGGGAAATAAATCTTAAAAGAAGCTTAACCAAATTAACTGCATTTAATTTGGAACTCATATAGTAAATATCAAATTTATACAAAACCTTATGAAACATCAAGTATATAAAAGTTATTTTAAAATTAAATGTTATGCCTAATCTGAACTGTAAATGTCATTTAGTTCCAGATATTTAAATTGAATGTTCACCAAATTTCAAGTCGATCATATTAAGTTAGCACTTTTAAGTGTACTGTGCATATATTAGATAACATAACTTTGAAATTAGATCTTGTCTCTTCTCTTATTGGTGAGAAAAGCTCTCTGAGTAGGAAACTATTCAAACATTTCCCCAATTCAATGCTAATGGCCTTTCCATAATTTCGTTGACATTTTGCCTGACACTTTGAAATCAAATCTAAGTCTCATTATCGTAAGCATGAATTGCATTAACTAATCAAAGCCCTGAGGTGCACTCTGTCTCTAACCTTCGTGTCCTAATGCATCCTCAATTTTTCACTCAGCGTAACTTGTAATGTGATTTCGTTAGATTTCAGTTTTTCTTTTTCTTTATGCTGGAAAGATTTATCATTTATTTTCCATTTGATCGTAAAATTATTTTCTAAAATTTAAATGACATTTTCTTAATAATATTTAGCATTATATTTCCAATCTGAGTACGTAATTAACAACTTTGAAGTTTCATGTACTAGGAATAAATTTACAACAATTTAGCTATTAGAGTTTGTGTATCTTATATTATAAATGAATAAAAATAAATATTAATTCTTTCTAATTTAATTTTTTATTTAATAAAATAGTTAAAAATTCTAAGGTATTTTATAAGTTTATATTTCAAAATTTAAAAAAAAATTAAATTAAGATTTTTTTGATGTAACTGTAGTGTGAAATGCAATACATATATCGCATATTTATTCAATATTTTGAGTAAAAAATAAAATTGCTTATTTTGTAAGAATTTAAGAATTCATTGCAAATAAAATTCAACTGTATATTTAAGTACGGAAAAAAAAACAATTTAAAAAAATTTGATAACTATACTAATATAAGATTGCGTCTTGAATTAATTTTTTAGAAAAATATATATAAATTGGGGAATAAATGACTATTCTGAAGAAATTTCTAGATACTCTGTTCAAAATAATGTCTTTCTAACTCATCATATATATATATATATATATATATATATATATATATATATATATATATATATATATATATATATATATATATATATATATATATATATATATATATATATATATATATATATATATATATATATATATATATATATATATATATATATATATATATATATATATATATATATATATATATACATATATATATATATTATATATATATATATATAATATATATATACATATATATAATATATATATATATATATATATATATATATATATATATATATATATATATATATGTGTGTGTGTGTGTGTGTGTGTGTGTGTGTGTGTGTTTATCAGACAGATATTGCGCATATATAAATATTTCACATAAAAATGATCCTAACTTAAAAACTGAGCATAATTTTAAAAGTTCTAACATCATTTTTTTTAAATCATTCATGATAATTCATTTTTTGGTATAAAAGCCAAATTTATTTTTATACGATTTTATACCTAATTTATTTTACGTTTGCTTAAATGTCTTTTGTTAAATATTATATTGAAATATTGTTTATTTATTTTAATTATGTATTGGTATCAAAATCAGTAATTTCTAAATGTTTTACCACTGAAATAGAATGGTTGCAAGTTAATATTTCGTGTATTATAAAATTTTCTACAAATACATGACGTATGTATGTCAATTTTTCAGTAAAATAATGAGAACATTCAAACACAGTGAGCCTGGATAAATTATGTCAGAAAATGAAATAATATAAAAAAATACCTGCGTAGAAACAATTTATGAATATTTCTTCACATGTTTATCTAATGTTAATAATTACATCAGATTAAATTTGTACGGTATGAAACAGAAACAGTGCAACTAGTCAACCTAGTTTAAATTCTATATTTCCATATACAAAATTCAACTCTCTTTTGAGATGTAAAAGAATCTATGATTTTTAAATAAGAGATTTGTACATCATCAATGCTACTAAGCGAAATATTCAGTCAAAAATTATTTATAAACATTATTTTCGAACTAAAGTGGGCACGTTTCTTGAATTAAAGTTTTCTTTTTTAATTAATCACTTTCATTTAATAAAGCACACTATCCCTGTGACTTTGAACAAAATATGATTCAATTTTTATCTGAATATATTCTTAATAAGCATTGGATATACAAGAGTAAGCACGCGAACATGCTTATAACTTGTTTGCATAACTAAAGAATTAATGTAATGAAATCAATTAAGTAATGTTATTGCTTATGTACCTAGATGGAGACTATTAGCAGATAGAAATGAAAATTTTACTTTTATTAAAAAAAGCAACTAACCATACACCATGTGCATATCATCTAAAACCAAAAAAAAAAAAAAATTCGCAATAAGGAATGTACATTTTTTTCTTAAATTACTTTGATAAAGTAAATGAATTTGTTAGGAACTGCATAAACTGTTTATAATATTTTGAATAAAATGCTTTACATAAATATTTAATTTGTGTAAACATTTAAAAGCAAATTAAATTTTAAGTAAATAACAAGCCAGATGATATTGTACTGTTCGGATAAAAAATCTTAGTACCAAGTAAGATCTCAGAAATGGTATCTTAGTAAATCTAAAGTAATTATTTAATTAAAAGTTTTAATATAAGAATTTTGATAGAAGAAGATGATTTAAATCTTCTAACATTTTTAATGCATTATGAAAACTCAATGAAGCAAATGCAGTAAACTTTAAATAAAGACTTCAATTTTTTTCTTTCATTATAGTTTAAACACATCAACATGCGGCTTATTTTTATGGAAAATCTAAAAAATAAAACTCATATAATTTAAGTCTTTATGAATAATCTATTAAAACAACGGTTATAGTTATAATACGATAAAAAAATCGTAGGATTTTACACAGTTTTATATTTAAATTAAATTTATGATCCATACTATATTAATTTCAAATGCACTAATGTTACCTGTTTTTTCATTTTTTTTAAAATATCATTGGTATATAAATTTTATGACCATAAAATAAATTAAAAATTAGTATTGAGTGAATAATAAACTTCCTTTGCTTATATTTATATATTATTTTTGATTCGATTTGAAAAAGATTGCATAAAAACCCGTTTCATTTTATTGCACCTAAACTGTTATTGCCGAAAAAACGGTATAAAAGAATACAACCCTAACAAATTATTCTAATTAATAAGGATTATGACTAATAACTATTCATTTAGCTAAACACTAAAAAGTTCTTTCTTGCAAACGTTCCATTTAATACAAAGAAAAGATTATTTCATCAAATATTCTATATTAATCTGCTAAAACTTACAGTTTTCTGCTTTTAAAAGCAAAAAACAGAGCAAAATAATGGGCAGAAAACTGGATCATTTAACCCTCTTTATGGCTAACTTACTTTCTAATCACACAAAATGCAATTAAAAAAAACCTACTTTCCAGCAGTCGATACTTTAAAAATTAATCGTAATTTATAAAAGAATCATTTCGTGTTGTTAATAACATTCTTTTTTCTATAAATAAGACCATTGGTATTATCTGTTGACAGTATTTCAGCTCTCCTTTCATATTTAATTAGAAATAAATGTAAATTTATTACCCTTATCAGGGTATCGTGGTTTATTAAGAAAATACTTCCAGAACGTTAATTAAAAACAATGAGGGAAGTGTTGCCATTTGAAAAAAATAAAACTTTGCCAAAACCTAATTATTTTTCATTTCCTGTAACAGGGACTTTTATTTACCAACTAAGCTTATTTTTAATGCCTCGTTCCTGAATTAATTTAATCCCAAATAACACAAAATACTTTTTAAAAGCCTTTTAGATGTGCCATTGAGTTAAAGACAGAAAAAAAATTTAAAGTATTTTTCAATGAAAAAATAGTTGAGTCAATACTTTTAATTTATAATAAATTGATGATACTGCTTTAGTGTTAAAAATATTTTGAAAAAAAAGGCAAATATTTATTTTTTATACCTGACTTATCACTGTTTATTTATTTTTCTAGTTACATATATTGTAGACTTTTTAATGTAATTTGAGTAACACGTTTCTGAAAATTTTCTGTCAGAAAACTTTTTTATGATAAGTAAAGATTCTATTTTGAACTTTAAGGATATCATTAAATTATTTATTGCTCTAAAATTATGTCTAAAATTTTTTTAATAAAGATAAACTGAAAAGAAGTAATTAAGTTGTGCAATAAAATATGTAAATTTTAGGTATTATCATTTTTAAGACGAATTTATTGTATACAATTTATCAAATATTTAGATACTTTTAAAACTAACAAATAAGTAAACCATTGAATGAAACAATATTTTACTAATGCATGCGTTTGTTTATTTTGATAAATATATAAGAAGACAAACTTCTGGATTATATTTATATAATTAAGTAATCTATCCTGTGCATCGAATGCAGATGAATTTTCAATTTTCAATTTATTTTTTTTTCAATTTATTTCATTCAATTTTAGTTATAGTAGGTAATTTATCTAATTATGAATATAAATGATGCTGTTTGGAATAATCAAATCTTGATTAATTTTTAAAGCGCAAGTTCTTAAACTAAATGTAATTTTACTGACGTAAAATGGAATACACAATGGAATAATATACATTTTAGCATGAATAACAAAAACGGAAGTAAATATTTATTGTTTTTATATTTTAAAGCACAATATCTGCATATATATGTATTTATATATATATATATATATATATATATATATATATATATATATATATATATATATATATATATATATATATATATATATATATATATATATATATATATATATATATATATATATATATATATATATATATATATATATATATATATATATATATATATATAGATATAGATATAGATAGATAGATATAGATATAGATAAAGATAGATAGATAGATACATATTATACATGTATATATTTCCCTCCCTAGGACTTTTAATGCATGGAGGAAATGAGAATTCAAATTGTTAAGTACATATGTGTGGGAAGTATTTGTAAATATTGAAAATTATTTTAATACATTGTTTTTTAATTTTATACTTTAAATTGCTGTTTTTATTTTTACTTCGAATATAATAACTCTTGATTTAAAATTTCTACTCATGTGGTAACGAATTTTAATATCAAAAATATTGTTTCATTTGCTATACAAATTAAAACTATAAATGGTGGATAGATTTATTTTACTAAATTATGTAATCAGTTTTTAAAAGGTAGTAAAGTTTAAATTTCTTTAAATAATAGACCCTAAATATAAGTGGCTTAACGTAAAATATTATATTGATAAAGAACAAAAATTTTTAAAATATTAAAGATTTTAATTTAAACTAATATCTTATTGATTAAAAGCCGATTATAATTAATTTAATTTTCATCAAATTTTTTGTGAAATTCCCTCGAACGCATTTTCAGAAAATTAACAAAGTACTGGAATATAAAAAAACGCTAAAAAATGGAACGATATTTCAGCAATTTAACATTTTGAAAGATCTTCATTTTCGGATGATAAATAAAGTGTTTTTATATAAGGTAAATAAAGTTCAAATGTTAATAGTTATACTTAAAATGTTATTGAGTTATTTCTCTCATATTTTTACATAACCAATTTTAAATACGAAGATCTGCAACATCGTTATCGTTATTTTACTCCTCGTTTTATTCCCTATATTTTTCAATGTGTTTTTGGTAGGAAAGGAATACATAATAAATTTGAGCAAATTAATTTTATTTGTGTTATATTTTCATCATATTGAAGTATTTTATCGCCATGCTTTGAAAAATAGTGCAAAAGAGAGGATGTATAATCATTCTTATTATAATGCTTTCGATATTTTTCAGTTTTGATTGTTTTTAGGCTCTTAATAAGAATCTTTTAATGTCCAAAAAAAAACATTATTTTCTGACCAAGCATATTGTTAACGAATTTTATTTAATTTCACTATTTCATTAATGAATTATTCAAAGCTTTTGTATATTTATTAAATACATACATTTAGCGCATATTAAAAGTATCTTAATTTTTTATTGGTTTGACAAAAACAAATTTAGTACATGAAATATTAACTTTCTCTGCTATGTTGACATCGTTTAATTTTTTTAAGTAAATCTTATATTTTAAAATTATATTCAAAGAAATTAGCCTATGATAATTGCACTTTTGAGAAAATTTTAATGATTAAATTATAAATAATTTAAATTAACGTAATTTTTTGAACATGACAGTAACAAAGTATTTATTAATATCCATTATCCTGTAGTATTTTCATATTTATATATTAATTTTAATTAATTATTGAAAAATGATATATATTGATTTTTTACATGCAAGTTACTGATCCAAAATTCCAATTTAAAAATTTAATAATGAATTTTAATGTGTTTACAAAAGAAATTGAATGAGTTTTTTTCAATCTAGAGTTATAGGAATTAAATCAGATTCTGTTCAAGTAAAAAATGAACACTAATCTCGCATAAAACATCCCGAATAATTTTATGATTATTTCATATGTATTAAGTCTTGAATAAATACCCAGTTTAAAATCACAAAAGAAGAAATATTTTCTCATAATTAATTAATTTTTATTAATTTAATATTTAATACGTTTCATATCATCAAAATATTATAATTTAAAGGCATAGTATTAATAAACTTCTGTTTTTAATTTTTTCTTATGTAAACGTTTTCAAATCTTATAATCGTATAATCTGTTTATACATAACTCCAAAAGAGTAATGCATAAAATAATAAAATCAATTTGTTCTTATGCATGTATACAATTCATTTAATTGCAAGCAATAAATAAGAATATTGTTTTCTAAATATCACAGTACATTTGCGCCAAATTATTCAGGAAACATTTAATTTCAAATATATATGGATATATGTATGATCATATCTCTCTCTCATTAATGTTGAATTTAAAATTTCTCTATATCCAATATGCTTAACAATGTTTTACTGAATATTTTTAAGATATCTGTATATAAAATCTTCGGAACAGTCAAGAATATAAGTAACTATGTTGCATCAAAATTAACTTTTAAAGAAAGAAATCTCCAATTCTAAAAATCTTGATTTGATTTTTTACAGTAGTATATATTATTGAGTAAAAACATGGATTAAATTTTATTTTCCCGATGAAATTTTTGCAACAGAATTATTTACAGTATTAAAGAAAAAAAGAATTTTATTAGCGTTGAATATTCAAAGGTAAAAAAAATCGATACAAGGTTTAATAAAAGGGTAGAATACCATATTTCGTTAGCGACATATCAATGAATTCAAAAAATTGGTACTTGGTAGTTTTTTCACAATAGAAGACATTACTCTCTAAGCTCTTATGCATAGTATTACTATTGTCATATTTCTTATGTCATTTACTACGCATTTATTATATATGCTATAATATCTTGTAAGAAATTGTAAAATAATATTCAGAATTAAAATGCCAAGCATCTCGATTTGTTCCAAAACTTTAAACTTGTACCAAAATTCGAAATGTGTTTTATTCTCAACAGATGCTCTCTTAGAATGTGAACTCTTTTTAAAACACATTATTGTAATAATCGTGAACAAATATTTTTGAGTCATAAATCACTTAACAAGCAAGAGAATGGTGCCTTAAAGGAAATCAAATACTGAAACAGCTACAAACATTGCTTATAAATCAAAAAAAATGTTGATTGCTCCCTTTGTTTATTACAGTGTTGAATAATCAATTTCTAGTTACTAATATTTTACTCAATAATGAATATTATTTTACTGTTTCAAATGCTTCTGTAAGGTAATTCAAGAAAACTTATTTTGAATTTTCTTTTGAAAGTGCAATAGTAACTCAATTATATTGCTCGTATTTAAACTGCAATTATTTGTATATTTATATAAAAATTTTAATAAATGAGTCTCTACAAAAATTACAATATGCTGAATACCCATCATTTCGTATTTTTATTCCTAAAGTTAAAATAACTTCTTTCTAGTTATTAGTTTCACATTTTTAACTGGAAGCACTAAACTTATCTATTAATTTAAGAAAGTATGCAACTTAACATTTGATTAGAAGAAAGTCAGAAAATATACAGTAAAGTTGCAAAATTAATACAGTTTAAATAAGTAATTGTAAATGAAGTGATATATTTTTGCTTCATGACTCCATTCTGAGTACTTTTTCATTATTGTAGATTATAGAAAAGAAAAGATGTCCATTTTTACAAAAAGTTAAATTACATTATTCAGTGGAAGATAAAGTTTTGAAGGAAGCTGAATGATTTAAGATTTCAGCCATTTACAATTTAGTGAAAATAATCCGAATAATTAAGAAATGTAATTAAGTATTTTTATTAATTGATAAATATTTAAATATTAAGTAGAGTTAAATAATATCTCTTTTACCCTTAATTTATGTTCATGATTCATTTGACAATTTTATATGTGATGTTGAGAGAAAAAACTTAATTTTAACGACATATCACGAGAAAATCTATAATATCAGATCACACGTCTATAATAAAACATGATATATTAAAAGAAAAATTGAAATATTACCAATTATGTTTTTATATTTACACTTCTTATAATTGAAGATAAACACACTTGGATATTCTGAATATGATTAAAATATATCTCAGCGATAAATTTTCTTATAAAATCAAACTTAAACGCAAAAGAATTGAAAACAAATAAGTGTTGGCTAAATTCACAGATAACCAAATTTAATAAAAACACTGAAACGCTAGATTTTATTTCCTTATTTGCCTTCATTTTGTTGAAATTAAAAAAAAAACGTTAAAAAAAGTAGAAATTGAAAATAAAACATAAACATCAGACACAGCAGAATTTTAAAAAAACATAATGTTTTTATTTTAATTTATAAAATTTTTCATAAATAATCACATATGATAAAAAATGTGTGTTTTATTTTACTCTTTTTTTAATTATTTCCCTAAATAATCATAACCAGTAATCACTAATTTTATACATTACACCTTGATGGATATTTCTTTTTTCTTTTGTAAGCATTAGTTTATGTAGTTAATTATATTAAGAGGAGAAAATAGTTCTTCTTATAACTTTTGCTAAATTTATCATAATCATGGATTTGATTGGAACCAAATAGGATGAAACATTTATTTCCCCAAGGATTCCTCTTGCTTCCAAAGCTTATTCAACAAGTAATATCTTCTATTAGAGATTTAGATATTCTGTCTAACATATGGCTTACAGAACATAAAATGTCCTGATATTAATATAAATAACCGCTATTGAACATTCATTTATTACTGTTGTCTTCAATTATTTTTTTTAATTTAAAATTTTTGAAATACTTATCAAGTATGCATTAAAAACTGGCATTTATTAAAGTTGATTTTTTTTCCAAATACAATGCATTTACAATTAAGTATATTATGAGTTTAAATGATTCCATAACCTTCAATCACTTCATTACAGGTAATCGTTTCATTCAACTGCAATATGATTGCACATTTGTGAAACTGTGTAATCTTATTGCAATTTAATTGATTGAATCGAGTTATTTTTATGTTTTTAAAATATCAAAACATATCATTAGTGTAAAAAAAAACTATTACATTTAGAATGGCGTATCTCGTAAAGAATGGATTCAACAACTATTCATTTATGCTCATAAAAACGCCCTTTTGCCTTTTTTTATGTTCAGTGAGTTATGAATTAAAAATTATGTTAAAAATAGAAGTTAACAATGAGAAAATTAGGTAAACTTCACAGTTTTCTTTGACAAAAGTGAAAATGCAAACCACGTGATTAAATATGGAAAAGATACTTATGGACCCGATATTGTAACAGTTATTTACAGTTTTGGTTCTCTAGATCCGTACGGGTATTTTTGATGTTAAAAATGCTAAGCCATGCATAGAAAATATCTATAAAACCACTATAATGATCGAAGTTGATAGACATGAATTCAATCGTAGTATCGCCGAGAAGTTGAATATTTGCACGAATCACTTTAAACCATTGGAACAAAATGCGTGACTAACAACGCTCTACTTAATTGTATTCGCTATACTTGTATAGTATTTGGGATAAATGTATAGTATTTGGGAAAAAAAATCAACTTTAATAAATGCCAGTTTTGAAGGCACACTTGATAAGTATTTCAAAAATGTTAAATTAATGAATTGTGTGAATAAAATAAATACGTAATATTATGTGTTATAGTCACTAAGCTTTCTTCGCTCAAGAAATTTTTAATTACCAATACAATGCATTTAAATATATGTAATAATTTTTACGAGAATTTTGATTTTAATTCACTTTTGCCAAAAAAAGAAAGAAAAAAAAAGGTATTTTTTCATATATGACATACCGTGTTAAGTACATCGTCCAGATAGAATGTTATTGTTAGCTGTAAATGATGCCAAAATAATGGTTTTCATTTTACCCAATTTGTTAATTACTATGGCTTTAAACAAAATAACTTTATAATGCAAAATGGATAACTTAATACATTTCCGTATAAAAGCATATATATATATATACATATATATATATATATGTATATGTATATATATATGTATATATATATATATATATATGTATATATATATATATGTATATATATATATATATATATATATATATATATATATATATATATATACACATACATATATATATATATATGTATATGTATACATATATATATATATATATATATATATATATATATATATATATATATATATATATATATATATATATATATATATATATATATATATATACATATATATATATATATATATATATATATATATATATATATATATATATATATATATATATATATATATATATATATATATATATATATATATATATATATATATATATATATATATATATATATATATATATATATACATACATACATATATATACATAAATTTATTTGAATATTATATTGAATAAAATTATTAATTATCAAAATTTCTCTTTAAATATTTTTATGTACTATATAAATATGTAGATATGTGTATGTACATATTAAAATCATATCATTAAATTCATTATTACTTATCATTATTACATTCCTTATTTTATTATGGATTTGAAAAGTGTATTCATTTATCTAATATTCATCAAACATTTTCATTGCGATCATCCCCTATTGAAATGAGTTTTTACATAAGTCGAAAAAAAGCATTTTATCTCATTTTACGACATTCAAGCGAACACATTCCTCAGTTTATGACATATTTTACCTTTCATGCCAATGATGGTGAATCAAGTGAAATGCATTCCTTTTCCTACTTCTCTCCTGCTTTCATTCGATAAAATTTTATAGTTTGTTGTTGTGTCGTAAAGGAACAATGAAAGATTCAAAAGCTGATCCAGATGAATAACTTTTCGTATGAATTTTTTTCTAAAACTCATCAGAAGAAAATAGATTTGGAAGATATTATAATATATTAAGGCATTAAAGGTTTGATGTAAACGCGTCAGGGAATTTCAAAGGAGCGCCATTAAAATAAGTTTTGGCATCCATAATGGGTAATTAAAAAGATACTTCTGTATCAGCGAAAGCGATGTGCAAAGCTTTATGTGGGACATTAAATGTTTGCCATGGTTTTTGGTTGTGAGGCATAAAATTCTTTCGAAAAGGAATTTTTCTTTTATGACAGTGTAATGCTTTTAAATACCTGCGTTAAATTATGAAATATGTAACCTATGGACAGGTATAGCATATTTAATTTAAGTAAATCCTAGCATAATTCAATTATAAATGCAAGAATAGTTAAAATATATTTTTGATAATTCAAAATATGGAATTTAAATACATATAATTTTCCTCAATTTCTTAAGGTGGAAGCTTTGTTAAAAGCAAAGTCATTAAAATATATTTGATTGGAGGAAAATGGAAAGAAATTGTAATTTACTTTTAGTACTCAATTAAATATTTAAGGAATGTCTACTATCAAATCGCGACAAATTTTATCAAACTGTATGTGAGGAAATTATACGTTTTAAGCATTTCAAATGAATATAAATATAAGTAAGTCATAAATAGTTAGGAGATTACAAATATGAATTTAAAATATGATTAGAAACTTTTTAAATGTGTTATTTCAGTTTCTTTTAAGCATATTTTCCATAACAAGAATTCTAATAAATGAAAGTTTCTATTGTAGTCAGTGTTAATACAAATATGTTTAATATAATCAAAATTGTACCATACTTAGCTAGAAATTAAGCTGGATACATATGTTTCATAATGGTATAAATATAAAAATTGTGTACGTAATTATTTTATTTCAACATTAATACTATCTAAAATTATATCTATATTGTACCACACTTCTAGATTCGTGTTGGGTGAGAGTCAATCAAACAATCTCTTAAATCACAATGCTTTTATTCGTAACAAGTTCAATAAGATACAGAAAATTCCAGCAGTAGAAATGACAATTACGCAGCTCCAATTCAGTAATACAATTGACAACAGCTTTCAAATACATTGTCTCTAAACCTTCAGACAAACAACAGTTTGTATGAATTAAACTAGTTTTCAAGAATGATCGTCTTCACTAACTCTTTTATGCTTACGTTACGTGATTTATATCTAACTTGGCGAAAAGATTTAAGAATTTTGCCAAGTTTCTGGATTCGTCCTATCTATCTCACTTAATATTTGTCCTAGAGATTTGGTGATGAATTTTCCCAGAAGAATTTGTTCTCGTCAGACTCTCCAGGATTCTCACCAAAAGTCACCAAATGTTTTGTCAAATCCTTAGAAATGTCCTTTTTAGATTAAATTACGCGATGTTTTGTACAATATCTGAATATTTCTGATCTCTATGAGACATTTTAAGAGTAATACAAATAATACTTATAAATCTTTTAACAATATAATCTTTAAACAACTTTAAACGTGCATAACATGAAGCATAATGTTTTACCGAATTTATCAGTTTTCTTAATGCAAGAATTCCATTTTGAGCTGGTTTCTGAAAGTAGTTAAAATAAAGGTCATGTTAAATCATAGATTAAAATGAAAATAAAAGTAAGTCATTTTTAATTTCAACAATCATTTTCCTGTTGTTTTTGTTACTTATGACACTTGGATAAGCGAACCTCGCTAACCGACGACTATGCGAAATGAAGGCAGAAGGATAAATCTTTCCTTTAACTAGATCACCTCGAATTAGAAATTTCCTTTTTGCTTTTAGACTCCTGCGATAGATTGCACCACCACAGAAACCACTTCCTCAAATTTGGCATTGATCTGGAGGGACAGGAAATTTTATCCAGACTATTAGACCCATGATAACAGCTCAACAAACTATTAAAGTATTCCTGATTCCACAGATTTAATGAGCATGTATATCGCATATACTCTGGGGACTTTGGTGGCAGTGAGAACCTAGCCCATACTTTCTGAACCTAACCACTATATTTATGTTATTGAAATAGCTGATAGCTATTGACTGATTATCCACTAGGCTACCACGGCCCTACCACATTTTCCCAAATCATAACAATATAAATTCAAACCATGGTTTATGTGTTTTATAATATATAAATGTTTTTACATCGTTTTTTAATATATTTATGTTTATATATTTGAAGTGATTATACAGTAATACTTTATAATTTTAATTGAAAATCAAAAAGCGAATTCAGAAAATGGGATTGAAGATTCCAGCCCATACTTTTTCCTTTTCTTATAAATACGATTTGTATGTGCTTTTTAAATGAAATTATACAACCCCAAATGAGAAACCACACCAAGAATAATTAATATTAATAGCATTTTTATAATGAGAGAGAGAGAGAGATAATAATTGATCATATTAGCAATCATTCGTAATTTAACTTATTCATAATCAATCGTAAAATCAATTTTATTTATTTATTTTATTTTATTGAAATACTGTTTTAAGAAACAAAAAAACCATCGTTACTTTTATGCATTGATTTTACAAGTGATGCAAATGCTTTATAAGATTGCTCGTTTGCTGGATATTCAGGGAGCACATTTTTAAATAAATAATATTATCTCCTTTGTTGATATATTAAACATCAAATATTGTATATGTTACTGTCGTGGTTCTTAATTAATATTGATTTTTTGCTTACCACTTTGATAAACGTGTAATTTCCTAGTATGATCTGGTTTAACATTAGTATTTATTTAGCATTAATGTTAGACTCAATCCTTAAGTGATATTTTGGGTCTAAAATTCTTAATATTACAATGTTATATTTATGTTGATAATTTAAGAAGAAACCGAAAAATTATTTTATTGATGATTCCAATCCAATAACATGAATATTAATAATATTGATTGTAAAAGTTTCCCTTTTGGCAGTTATTCGATCATTCTTGAAACAATCCACCGAATATTGAGGGTGAGTTTTGAATAAACATTTGCATGTCAAAATTTCATCCAAAGCTCGCAAAAATATCTTTCTTTGTGAATAAATAATTTGAAAGTTACAAACTAGGAAACTTCAAGTCTTTTGTCAGTTGATTTTACAAATAACACCCATTTTGCAAATTAAGGACAACTGAATGTTTCAGATGGTTAAAAGAAAGAGAAAAAAAATTTGTTTCAGTAGAACTTTTGATTGAAATCAGTAAATAAAGAAGAAATTAGTTTCCTTTCAAAAAGTTTGCTTCCATCCTATTCTTAAAGCTAAGAATACGTATTTCCAAACAAAACAAACATGTAATTACACTGCTTCAAACAAAACAGTTTCAATGTCTTTTTCTTGTACAGCGTAAACGCAACCACAGCTAAAGGCAATTAATCACATTCTTTATTAACGAGAACGAAAAGATGCTTGTAGAATAATAATCAGTCGTCTAGCTCTTTTCTCAGAAGATGAATTACGGTCTCTTAAAACTAAAGAACTTGTGTTAAAATAAAATCTGAAATATGTGATGTTTATTTAAATATGCTATTTGAACTTGAAAATTTGAACTTTTGCCTTCTTGGGGAAGTGATGAATGGTTTAAGCAAAGGTTTCTTATGGTGAAAAGGGAGCTAAATCGTAGAAAGAGAAAATAAGAAAATAAGACACGAAATTGAACACGTTTGGCGAAGGACATGCATTAAGAAGAAACAATTATGATGCATAAAAATATTTCTGATGCTGAATGAGACTGTTATATGTCATTCGCTGTAGATTTTTGTGGTAAAGAAAACAAACATTTTTCATTAAATCTGATATTAAAAATTATTTTTATGAAAAGCAGGAAATATAATTGCATTAAGGAACCATTTTAAAATGAAAGAATTAATGTCTACTATATAGTTTAATATATCTGAATATATATTTAAGTTTAAATCATTATTTTTCTAAATTTTTTGATATTCTTTTCTATTTTTTTAAACTTTTTACCATAGAGTCAATCACTAAAACCATCGTGACAAATTATATGCATTTCTATGGGAAATGTCTCGAAAACAATTTTCGTATTTAAAAAACTATAATATCTTAAGTTTTTTTATTTACTGCTTGATTCAGTTAGTATTCTATTATAGAATCATAAGTATTTCTTATGATTCTACATTTAAAATTTTGAAAAAGCTTGTAATCCATTCTTCAATAAAAAAAATTATTAAATATTTTTAAAAAATAAGTTGCATGAGAATGAAAGCAATAATACGTATTTTTGATTTAATAATATTATTTATGAATTTAATATATATATAAAATAGAATATACACACACAACCGCTTGATAAATTTCGACTGTAAATATATCATATGTGAAAGAGTACACTATAAAAAAATATTATTTATTATTTTATCTCCCTTAGTAAAATTTTTAGCATTAGTATGGACTTCAAAATTTATACAAAATTTAAGAAACATCCTTCCATAGGTAACTGAATTCATTTAAACTCATTTAAAATAAATAATATGTAGAAAGAATTTCTGATATAAGAAGCATTTGAAACACTTTTTGTAACTATACTGAGTTTATGCCCTTTCAAAACTCATTTTTTTATAATTTTATTCTTTGTGCAGCAAAATTTTAGAAAAAAAATCGTTTATAGAAAGTAATTATAAACATGATTTTAAGAAAACTTTTACACATCTTTAGTATGTAAGTTGGTCACATTATTTTTAAAAAATAGGAATTTATTCACTGTAAGAAAACTTTCAGGAAATATTTTCAATAGTCTGTATAATGAATCAAATTCGTTTTAAGCTAATTTACTAACTATAATTTTATAAAAGAAAAATAAATCAAAATCATACAATAAAATGTTTTATAATTTTGAAATAGAAATAAAATTTAGTAAAATGTAAATGCAACTGTTCTAAATTAATATTTCTTTCAATTATTATTTTTTTTTAATTTTAATATAAATTTATATGTGGTATTTATTTTAAAAGTTATTTCTTAGCAAGTTTACTACTAAATTTAGTATAAATTTTATAAGGAAATACAAAGAAGCAAATAATTTGGAATTTTTTTTCCAATTTCACAACAAGGTCAGAAGCTGCTACTCATTTACCATTACCCAGCGGGTACCTTTGAACCAAGTCACGGAGGCGAGTAGCGTTGCCCGCGCCATACCACCACAAAACCGTTTATAGGATGGACCATATTTATACATCATCACAGAAGAAACAGAAAAACACAGAGAGAACAGAGAAAGAAAATAACATCCATGCCTGAACCGGTGCTCAAACTCGGGACCTACAGCTCAGGAGTTAGAAATCAATGGCTGAGTGAAAGAAATTTGAATATTTAATGTCCAAATTTTGCCGACCACTATGCAATCAGTTGGCAAAATTTGGACATTAAAGATTCAGATTTTTTACAAAGGAAGCATAAAAAAGGAGCAATTTTATTATTTTGAAATTATAAATTCGCATTAATATATAAAAATAATTTTAATATTTTTCCAGGTAATATATTTAAGCAACAAGGCTTTCAATTTATTTCATTATTTTCAACTAAAACTTCATAAAACAAATGGTGATAAAATGTATTTTATTAATGAATTTTCTTTCACTTTTATAATTAATCGCTCTAATTTGTGTTCTACTAAAAGAAATTATCCTTTAAAAAATTCCTGATCCAATCGCTGCTTTGTTGCACTAATCAATCCGGCATCAAAATCACGTGCTACAGCAGTAACATAATAGAGAAACCTTGGCTGGAACACAAATGATGTTTTTCGGCTAAGAATTCCCTTTTTGCGTTATTTTTGTTTCTTCTCATGTACTCGACTGTTTCAGTTTCCCCAATCTGTACATTCTATCATTCCACACATCCGCACTTCGAAAATTGTTTTTCTGTTTTGTTCCTTGTCCATATCCTTTTTTTCGATCATAACTTTGTGGATTTTTCTTTGCACAAGAGCTTGTCATTTCTACAATCTGTTGTGTGGTGATTTCAGTCCCTCGTGTGCAAGCGTTATGCGCATGCGTCAATCAAAGATATACACAATGCTGAAGAGGGAAGATGGAGAAGGAGAAAAATAAAGGAGAAAAATTTCTCCCTTTGCTGCACAATGAATTCGACGCAGATAAAATTTGATCTCCTTCCCTTTTCTACACAGGATTGAGTTTTGGAGGCGTTTTTCTTTATTTATGTTTTGATATAAGTTTTCCTTTTTTTTTTTTTTGCTCTTACTTCAAAGTATATCGGCATTCCTCCATTTTATTGTTTCCGAAGTACGGCTTTGTTTTGTTTTGCTTCTTTTCTCAGACTAAAAAAAATTATTTTGGACTCGGTGTGAGGAGAAAATGGAATCAAAAAGTGAATGGAGCATGAATAAAATATGAAGTTTTAAAAACAAATGCTGTAAATACACCGGTACACCCCTGGAATGTATGGGAATTTAAAGAAATTTAAGTCTTGAAAAGAGAAAAATTTGCTCGAATTATTTTGCTTCACATTTCAAGTCATAAAGACATAAAAAGAAACGAAAAATAATAGGATCTATGAAATATTAGACAGCTGCGCTTGGTTTTCTTTGAGTTGTATTTATGGTATTAAAGGCGAACAAAACATATGTCTATAAAATGAATTTTATTATATTCTATTAATTTAGTTCTGTTTAAATAGCCGTATAGAAGTTCACTTACAAAAGTTATGGTGCACAATTTTCATGAAAAAAATTTATTGATTTTTTAAATGAATTACATTAACATTCAAAGGATATTTAAATTAATATTATATTAATTAACTTTTTCATGTTAAAAATAATTCGTATAAAACTGAGAACATTTATGTAAGCATTTAAAATCTCAAGCATAACATTTTATATGTGTAGCGTTTGAAAACAAAAGTCTGAAATATTTTAAAATCCTATATTTATATTATCTAGGTAAAAAAATTGTTATAAGTAATCATAATTCCGACTTTTTTGATTTAAATACATAAATTCAATCAATATAGTCCATTTACGAAAGAAAGTAAAATTAAATCATTGAATGATTTCGTAACTATAAGAATTTTAAGTAATATATAATTTACTAACTAAGCACAACCAAATATCAGTTGTTAATCAAATAACAATAAATTTCAAAGAGTTGTTTTAAAAAAATAAAATAAGACTTTTCACTGATCACATTTTTTGAGAAAATACATCATAAATATTATTTTTAAGGATAAATTTTTCCCTTAGGTAATATTAAAATTACAGCAATGCTAAAAGGAAAGTTATGTTCTAAGGCATTATCATTCATCTGTTTCTCAAAATATAAAAGAAGGAAGAAACCAAATCGAATTTAGAGAAACAAACTATATTATACGTTCATGTTGTTGTTGTTCTCGTGTGCCAGCTAGGCTGGCAAATTGGGGTGCGCTGCTCCACTTTTTCAACGGAACCGTATTTGGTGTGGAGTCCATCTTCTTCAGTACACACATATGTCGTTTATAGGGTAGGCAACCATTCACAAAACGAAAGGACAATGACATGATAGAATTAGAGAGAAAGTACATCCATGCCTGAATCAGGACTCGAACTTAGGACCTCCCTATCCGTAGTCAGGCAAGCTGCCCACTAGACAAGCTGGACGGCATGTTCTAAGTATATTCTTTTAATACCTATGATGCTTAATATTTACATGTTTATTACTTTTGCATCTAAATGTAACATTAATTAGGAAGAAATATGAAGTTTTAAACTTTGCGGATAAAATAATATAAAAGTAACATGTGTATTTATTCTAACTTATAAGTTAATTTACTGACCTATAAATATATATCAATAACATACATACTGTAAAGTGAAAATTACAAATTTCGAATTTTTAAATGCATATAAAATATAATTTTATTAGTATGTAATGTGTTAAAAAAATTATAAAGCAACTATCTATAAAAGCATTTTTCTATATTTACATATAAAATGTTGTAAATTTTATTCTACATAATAATTAAAATTGATCTAAGCTTTTGTATTTAACTAGATACATTTGAAGTATGTTTTTAATTCTAAGATTCAAGGAAAATTTATAATTTTAAGGAAAAAAATCATATTTTTTATAAATATATTCCAATGGGTAAAACTTGTTAAGATTTGTATAAGATGATAGTAATGACAATCTCATATATTTTTAGCAGAATTTATTAAATCAAGATGTCATTTATAATATAATATTTAGATTAGAAAATTTTCTGAATAAAAAAGGTGACTTGCATTAATGTTTGATTCTTCGTAGTTTCTCAGGGTGCATAAAATGCCTTAGATCAAATCTTATTCACAATATAATGATATTTTGTAATAAAGGCAATATGTTTCCTTATGTTTGATTTTTCTTCTGAGATTCAATTAAAAATCATGCAAATAAAAAGATATTTATTGCATTGACAAAGCAATACTAGAATACGTTGCTGGGTTGTATAACTAAAATATTTTATTAGGAATAAGCAGGATTATTTCAAGTTTTCTCTACAATATTTACGAAACTAAATAATTGCACACACACAAATCATTAGAGGTTTTTATATTGCATTTTCATAAAACTCCTGTATTCTTCATTATAACAAAAATGATATGGTCGCTTAAGGGAATGTAAAATTTCTGTCCAAATGTCACATAAGAGTTCTTCTACGATTTTGATAACTTCTTCTACGATTTTGAACTTTAGCATATTGAAAGTTGCAAAGACATATCAAGTTTTAAAAAATTGAATGATATTACTGATTCAGTAAAGCTGAATTTAAAGTATAGTTAAGGTTATTCTAAGTGATAATAAAAAATGCAAAATAATAAATATTACAAACTTAAATTCTATATTATATTAGTTATAACACATGATTAATACAATTTTTAATACGTATTACAATTTTAATATATTCACATGTTTGAAAATTTAAATTTTAACAACATAACATTTGAATTCATAATCATTATATTTTAAATAAAACTTTTTTTTTTTTTCTTTTTTACAGCACGAAATAAAAATATGCATTGGTATAGTCGACACTAAAAAAAAATTGGTGGGAAAAGAAATTTTAAAGGCATATTGTTAGAAAATAATGCATACAATTTAAATTTATTAATCACTTCACCAAGCAGCGACCCATATAATTAGGCAAGTGGTTTGGTGCTTTAAAATACAAGCAACACATTTTCAGTGAATTTCACTGTATTTCAAAGTCTTATAACGATACTGCAAAGTACTAAAATTAAAAAATAATTTTCTAAGAATTTACAATTACAATTATTTTTTTTAGAAAGTAAATTATTTAAATAGCAAAATGTTGATTTTTTTTTCCTTTTTGAAACATTTTCCAGTGATGCAAAATAAATGAAAAAAAAAATCAAAAGTTAAATTTATTTGCAGAATAAATTTGTGTAAATCATTATAGTTCATGCTTATACCTGAATTATTAGAAAATATTTTGAAAAGAAAATAAAGACGTATTTAAATATTTTGCTTAACAAAAATGAAACTTGAAATCAGGGATGGTTCCTACCACAAACTAAAATGAATTTAAATATTTAAAACATTTAAAAATTAGGTTCAATTATCATATTTTACGTATTTTCATATTTATTTCGACTCATTATTTGTTAAATTAAGATGAAAATATTTAACAACTTAAAAATGTTTTTAATCTCTCATTTAGAGTTGCAGTATACAGTATTTTTTATTGAAACTATAAACGAATAATTCCAATTTTTAGAACATAACTGGATTCAAGTCAAATTCCAAAAAGTGAGATGAGATTTGTAGTAATAAATTGTGAGATGTTGTATAAGCAAATAGCTTATGCAGCAGTAGGAAAAGTCCCTACTAAGAAAGCAATTTTCTTTCATCTTACTGTGCATCGGGTTACACAATCTTCACCCTACTCTAATCTCCCCGCAAGAACAACACCAACCTCATCCATCTAATGATACCGATCCCTTCAATATCCAACCTGCGTAACTGACGCCGACCCCGAATGCCGAAAGTGGCAATGCGTCTGCAATTGAAGAGTGTGCAGCAGGCAGTGTTTTGACACTTTCTTGGAGGGAAAGCGATTACTTTGTTCCCGCAGATTGAGCAGTACCTGCGAGGACTTGACTAGAATTCGAAGGGAAAATGAAAAAGAACAATAATAACATACGGTGGGGAACAGTTCCGATTCTCTTCCTTGTATTGCCCTTTTGTTCCAGGGACAGATGATACTGGTAATGAGGTAATGTAAGTGCAGTCGAATGAGTCAACCCAACATTGGGTGTGTCTCTTAATAGTTTTTTTCCCCCTCAGTTCGCTTCCGACGTAATTCGATATTCTGCAAAAATCCAATATTCTTTTTCCTGAATTGATTGTGAGTCATTCTGGCTGTAAGCAGATGTCGGTGCTCTTATCCAATCTAGCGGAACACGTGAAATTTTAAGTTGTAAATCAAAGAAGTTATTAAGCAACTTCATCTGCACGGGTACAGATTGAATATCTGTTGGAATGATATTAAAAAAAAATGTCATTAAATTTCTTATCGTAGTGAAATTTTTTCATGTACAAAGCGAATTATATCCAAGCAATAAAACTAATTGAAAAAATTATTCATGAAACATGCATTAGACTGATATAAGCCTGTAACTTAAAGTAAAGTAAAAAGAAAATAATAAAGTAAATTTAAGGTCTATTATTTTCAGATAAAATAGTATAAATAATAGGTGCAAATATAAGAAATAGGAAAATTTATTTTTCCTTTTCTTATATTCATACCTATTATTATTTAATTAAGAAAAATGTTGTCATTGGCAAAACATATATAAGCAAATTAGAAACTTCTAAAAATTTACTTAATATTTTGAAAATTCTATTTCAACACTTAGAAATATCTATTTACTATTTAGAAATAACTTCTGAATAATTTATATTATTAAATAAATCATTAAGATGTTACCCAATCCATTAACATTTATAATATTCCCAAAAAGATAAATTAATTATGAAACTTCACTGAAAAGGAAATTAATATAATTGTCTAAATTTTACTGTTAAAAAATGCGATAGTTTTTTGTTGCTTATTAGTGAAGAAGAATCATTGCATAATTATATGTTTGTATTGTAGCAGTAATCATGTTTAACTATCGGATGAAACCATTAAATGAAAACTTTTTTTCTAAATGAAAGAAGAATGATTAGATTTTATCTGAAAACCTATCGTCTAAATTAAAATGGATATATCATTTTCTCGGTAAAAATGAAATTTATTTGAAAGCAAAATTGCTTATCATGTTTTCCATCACCATAATTTTTAACATGATTATGAAAACGCACTATTAAAGAAAACCTATTTAATTAAACTTGATGCGTAATATAGGGAATCAGAATATAAGAAATTGAACATTTTTTTCAGTTTCAGCGATATAACTTTAAAAAAATGTAAGAAGCGAAATTATAAACACGAGTTTTAAAATTGTAAAATAAATTTAATTTAAAATTAAAACTTAGTTCTATATTTATAAAAATTTAGTTAAATTTTTTTAATAAAGATGTTATATATTAAATTGCTAAAAAGGTTTTTCAGGGTTTTCCTTTTAAAAATATTATTATATACGTAGGAGCTATATAAAATTTAAAAGCAAAAATTATTACAAATTTAGAAAATACTTTTCATCAATAGAACAATAATTGAAGGAGGAAAATACAAAAATATTATATTATGTGATAATTCCACTTACAGAAATACAATTTTGTTTATTACTAGATTCAGAATCATAAAATAAACTTCAGATAAATTCATGAAGAAAATATAAAGAATGCATATAAACTTGAGGCAATTTCTTAACCAGTTTTCAAACTAAGATATACCTTATTCTTACCAATTAGAATGTCAGAAAAAATAAAGAACTTTTTTTTATTAACTGTACCAAATTTCTTTTCAACCGACCACCCTGTCAAGTGGTCAGAGTGTCTTACTTTGGATAGTGAGGTTCTGGGTTCGAATCTCGGTTTGGGAACAGATGTGCTTTCTCTCTTTATTTATCCTTTTTGTGTATGAATGAGGCGTGAGTGGTTGCCTGCCCTATAAACGGTTCCCTATGGCATGTGTGTACTGAAACAGTCGGACTCCACAACAAATATGGTTCAGTATGAAAAAGTGGAGCAGCGCACCCCATGTTGCCAGACTAGCTGGCACAAGACGAAAAAAAAATCAATGTAAATAATAAATATAAATTACATATTTTTTTTTCAAAATGTAAAATAATTTTTTAAATGATAAGCTGTAAATTCTGAATGCACTTAGACACTAAACTATCACTTTGGTAATTTTGTAAAAAATTCTCAAAATAACTATTTAGTAAGATACATTTCTGAAATTTAAGTATTTTATTTAGATATTTTCCTGCAAAGAACTGACTAGAAACTTCACACACTTCATATAATTTATGAGTGCATATTTGCTGATTAAGTTAATTTGTTAAAAAATGAAATTACCTTTGTTACACAACAATTCACAATAAATATTCAACTTAACCCATGAATTCATAACATGTTGTATATAATGTAGCTAATATTGTTAATACTCTCTATACAGTAAATTAATCAAAACAATTTTGCAATGATAAGTGAAAAAAATTATACATTTGAGCATGTGGCATTCTATTGATTTGAACACAAAAGGTTTTAGGAACCAGGAGAACAACTCTAATGAGCTGGCAACTTATGATTTATACCTTTAGTTTTTATTTCACAAAATCATTTTATAAAAATTGATTCATTTATAATACAAATATATATATATATATATATATATATATATATATATATATATATATATATATATATATATATATATATATATATATATATATATATATATATATATATATATATATATATATATATATATATATAAAGAGAGAGAAACATTTAACACCAGTTACATTAAGTATTTTAACTAAGCTTTATTTTTCAAAGCAGGATATTTGTACGGAGTTGAATTAAAATTCATTGTTAGATACCGTTTTGAAACCGTGCATAATTTGAGGTTAATAATTATATCTTAACCAAAATTCCTTCAATTAGTTTAACATAAAGATTAAAACTTTGTCAAAAGATAAGCTTATGGATTCCAAACAAAGATGATTGTATCTCATTTTGGCAAAGTACTTACCGATAATATCATAATTTAGAGACATATGATAAAAGTTATTTCTTTTTCGCTTTATAAATAATATATTGGCTTGGAAGGGAACCAGCAACTCCCTCGTGTTTGCGTCACGATCTGACGAACCCATTTATTTGTACGGCGCATCGGCAATTAGGAGAAGTTGTATGTGAATAATGGCAGGTCTATTGTACTTTTCTCCAGTTTTACAAATGAATATTAAACAACATATTACACTGTTCTCACTATATAGCAAATAAATGTCATTGATTCAAAATTAAAAAATTATATATATATATATGTGTGTGTGTGTGTGTGTGTGTGTGATATGAAAATTGTCTGAAAAACGGGGTGTATCTTACATGCTGATATGCTTTTGATAACATTCATTTCTGGAGACATATTCCATTCGGAGTTTTGAGATTTTTTAAATTTCTTTGTGGTCTGTTTGAATATTACTGGTACATATAGAATTCAGTAAATTCGCTTCCGCTGCTATAGACGATCAAATTCGGGTTCGCTTAAAATTTTTAATTTTTATGAATGATTTATATGTGTGAAAATTCTGCTGTCCATTAATTTTAAGTTTTGCAAGAGACAGTGGTTTAATCTATCAAAAAAATGTGTTATTAGTGATATATTAGGTGATAGAAGAGAATTTGTTGTATTAAGTATTCTATTTATTTATCTATGGAAATGCTTGTCTGGGTTTTGACGATGAAGATTAAAAGTTGCTCTTTCCAAAATAGATTAGGATTTCGTAGAAAGTAATACTTTATACTACTTTATTTTCAAAAATTCTATAAATATATTATAATGATCAATAATAGTTTCATCCTTCATCTATGAAAAGAAGTGTAGGAGAAGAGCAATGCTAGATGAGACTGATAAAAGAAAGTGGAAGACCATGGTTGGAGGAAACAGCTGAGTGGGGTCTTAAAACTAACCAATCAGCCAATGCGGGAAGATGTTGGATATAATAGCAGAATAAAGCGGCTGCTTCTTTCTCTATAACCATAAATCTTCTTTTTATGTTAATATCATTACGCCGATTATATGTAAATATCTCGTTATTGTATATTTATAAATATCATGTTTTAAATAATGTTATTCTAGAATAGAAGAATATTTAGTTAATTAACAACTTCCCCCTCCCTCCACCATTCCCCAGTATAGACACACTGCACACACACACAAACACACCCACATATATATATACATGTATTATTGCTAAGCATAAGTGCTTAAAAATACAATAATACATGTACATATCAATTCTTGTATCTTTCAATTTTCGCCTATGATACTTCTAATCTTGCTTTTCATATAATGAGCGAAGGAATAAAAATTATTACGTTGTATTGTATTGTATTTATCACTTTATATATGTATATATAAAGTGATAAATACAATATATATATATATATATATATATATATATATATATATATATATATATATATATATATAAATCCTGTATCCTATGCTCCGGATATATTTTAATATATAAATCTATATGGGGAAAAACAGATATTGCTTTCGCTAACATTTTCTAAGAAATTTTACTTTTATAAGGCTTCAAAATGAATTTCTCGCATTTTTTGTTGAGTAAGCATAATTGTTTTATTTACTCTTAATTATTAAATTTTAACAGACAGACCTTTCTACCATAAGCAAAATTTTTGTAAAAAATATTTCATTTTTAAATTTTCTAAAAGACTGAATTTTATTTGAGAAGTCTGATGATGATTACCATAAGAAATTCATGCTTCTATTTTTCACTAAATTAAACGCAAAGGTATAAAATATACATATTATACACAAAATATCATTATTCACAATTGATATTTTGTGTATACACAGATGTGTATCATTATGCACAAATTATAGGCATCTGTGGTGATATTAACTCATCAAATATTTGGTTTTCCAATACAAATTACGAATAAACATTTTTGTTTTATATTATGTAAATGTGAGAGATATCTGAAATTTTACGTTTTTCTATCATCAGAGTTTATTGAATGGGATTTTAAACCACACTAATTCCGAAAATGCTTTCAAAATTTTTGATCCTCTGAGTCAGGTAGAACACGTTTTTATGTAGTATCGGATTTAATAGAATATTTAAGTTTCATTGATGTTAATAAAATTTGTATTTAATAAATAATTTGCTATAGAAATCAAAAAAAAAAATAACTTTTCACTAGTTTTTGAGGAAAAACGTTTAGAAAATGTTAATGTCGATAGATTATATAAGGTTTTTTCAAGTTATTTTTCTTATCTTTGAAAAGAGATAAAATGTACATTCTATTAAATTTGACTCCGTTGTTCAAATATTAAAGAAATTTTTACATAAAATTTTCTTCCTTTTTTTCAGAACGAGTGACATGTTGCTAAATCATTCCCCAACATTCTATTATTATTAACTCTACTCAATACCAGTAACCTATAAAACAGTTAACGTATAACACTAAAGTTTGAACAGGAGGAAAATTTGTGCGTAGAATGTTTAATTCAAGAACCATTGCAAAAATTCACATAAAACAGGAGTAGAATGTATGCATGTCATGGAATTGCATTTTCCCTGCAATGCAAATTTAAATTGATACTTAACTTTATGAAGTATTGAAGTATTAAGAAAATGTTAGTAAACCTACACAAAAGTACAATCAGAGTATAAAAGGAATATGTACACAATTCATAAATAAGGATTCTGAGTAACATTCTTCTTCAAGTTTGAAGGCAAACAGTTCTCAAAGAATAGGTACTAGATTACTATAAAGTACTAGTAATCTTGTACCTAAACTTTGCAGTTTGAAATTTGAGATATACAGCCTATCCACATCATATTTCAATTTCAAGTAAAAATTAAATATCGTTACTTTTGAACAAAAGTGATAGAATAAGACGCAGTGATTAGACGACGCTTTTTTAGTTAAATTGTTTTATACTTATGCATATATATGTAGATATATGATCCTATAGACTTGATATTAATTATTAAATAAAAAATGGTAATGATGATAAAAAAATATTAATTAAGCATGGTACCCTAGTACTTGTCATAGAAACTATTGGATTTTGAATTTGTTGAGTAAATTTATTCTCAACAAATCTTTTCAAAATTTCTCAATATTTAGCAAAAATAAAAAATTCTCAATAAAGAGTTGTATAGATATAAGTATTGAGAAGATTTTTAATATAAAATGAAAAAATAATTGTTCAATTAAAATAATTTACAAAGTTTTGGGATTGCTGAGTTGATTGAAAAGAAAACTGTGTGTAACACTCAATGGTTGACTTGGAAATATTCGATATCATGTACTATTAGTTGATCTAAACGTGTGAGTATAGAAACAAATTAGTGTAATCGGAAATGATTGATGTTAAAAGGAATTTAAGTTTTTTTCGGTTTCGTTAGAAGTATTATAATGTTCCTGTTTCGTTAACGTCAAATCTTTACATGCCACTGGTATTGATAATGGAAAGGTGGTAAAATAATTATTTGATACTAATTTAAAAATCTAATTAATAACTCACCAAGTTATTGAACTGATTGTAGTACAAACAATTTGACATTTATATATCCTGATTTAGTGTATAACCGTGGAGGTACAAAGTTATATCATAATTTAAAATACAGTCAAACCAAAGTTATAGTTATATTGTTAAACTAAATATGTAAGAAAACGAAAATTTTAAGTTTTCATTTGTAATATTCAATTGTTTCAGTGTATTTGACTTTAAGAGATTGTTATTTCTGAAGTCATAACATTATTTTTCAGCTTTACATCCATACCAGTTTTCACTTTCACTCAAATACACATTAAAAACATATTTAATCAATTTGCATTTTATTTTTTACAAAATTTGATTCTAAAATCCGTATAGTTTTTTTTGTTTTCATAAACTCAAATTTTATACTTATAGATATATTTCTTTATATTCTTTCATTTTTACAAAGGTTAGACTGATATTTTTTCCCGCTAAAGTCTTATTTACAAAAATAAGTATTAATATATTTTTAAAAAATCGAATTATTTCTTACTAAAAAACAACTATTTAATCTTCATTCTAAAACACTTAGGAACTCATGCTTAACAATCTTCTAAACAATATATTATGCATTTTAAAACTATTTGTATTTTGTCATACATAAATGGATCTATGAAGTAGGTAATTATATTCTTACCTTAATGAAATATTAAGAATTTGGTGAAAAAAAATTATTTTTAATCATTACAGTGACACAT
This sequence comes from Latrodectus elegans, assembly GCA_030067965.1. Taxonomy (NCBI): domain Eukaryota; kingdom Metazoa; phylum Arthropoda; class Arachnida; order Araneae; family Theridiidae; genus Latrodectus; species Latrodectus elegans. The sequence continues at coordinate 46,119,029 of CM057811.1, read as the reverse complement.
ATTTATTTTTGAAATAAGAACCATATATTGGTTCATTGTAAAAGTCTCTTCATTCATTAGTTAGACATATCTTCGTTAGAAATTTTACGTTTGATTAGATAAACTTTATATATATATATATATATATATTGTATTTATTTTCTAGCAACTATTAAAATATGTTCAATCGATTATTATAAATGATATAAAAAAGTATAACATTTACTATATTCATTTAAAAAATTTCATAATGTAATTTCAATATGTTGAATTTTTGGATATCATTTTAATTATATTTGAAATTTTATGCTATCCATAAAATTAAGTATTGATTATATAATTTTGAAATGCTTATTTCAGTTTTAAATCCTTATTGTACTGTTAAGTAATTATTCCTTTTACCAGAGTGTGAGTTGGATATAATTTAATTGAATAGATCAAACATTATCAGAAGCAGAGAATGGAAATGTTTGTTCTTCGTAAATATAACGAAACTGAATAATCTAATTAATGTAGGAACTCACATCGTAAATTGCTTAAATCTAGAATTTAATACCATTTAGAATTTAACACTGATATGATAAAATTCAGAATAAATAAAAAAAGAAAAGTAATACATAGTCGCAAGACATATAATTCATTTTCTCTATAAAAATAACAGTTATTGATAACCAATGATTTTATATTAAATAATTTAATTTTCACGTTTAAAGTAAAACTCTTTATTGATATATATGTAATACTCAGAAAAATGCAAATTTGTTCTTTTCGCTTATTTTTTAACAACTATTTATTTCCAGAAATATATTTTCATAAAATTAATTGAACTTATTTTACATGCATTTACAAGCAAGTCCTACGTTATAAAAGTCATATATATATATATATATATATATATATATATATATATATATATATATATATATATATATATATATATATATATATATATATATATATATATATATATATATATATATATATATATATATATATATATATATATATATGTGTGTGTGTGTGTGTGTGTGTGTGTGTGTGTGTGTGTGTTTATGAAAAGAATATAAATGTCTTGTTTAAAAAATTGCTTTGGTGTTATTAGTATAAATTTTGTTTTGTAAATTAAAAATATATTTAACAAGCGGTTAGCGTTATTTTCTTTTGTACAAAAATAAAATTTTATATTATTACGTTGCAAAAGCTAACGAGATGGAAACTGGACGATTCTTTGGATATACGCTTCCATATGTCGTAACATAAGAATGCACATGATGTGCGATTTACTGATGTATATATGCGATGAAATTTTGCTGAACAAAATATATTATAAAGAATCCAAAGCAGAATGTAAGGAATTTCTCAAAATCTTTTCAGATTTCTGAAGAACGTATGACACTTCTATCACATGCTCCTACAAAATCAAAATGAGTCATATTGCTAGTTATTATGTATCATGATGACGTGTTTTGTAAAACAGATAAAAGTCGAAATTATTCATGTAATCAAAAGAAGATGCAGATGCAATAACTGTCATATATGAATCATGTGCTTGAAATCACAACAGATGGCCATAGTTTCTAATTGCGCATTGAACGTCGTTGGAATAAATGCCAAAATTTCTCTAATGTCAAAAGGAAAAAAAATAAACGCATGTAAGAAAAAATAACACAATGTAAAGAAATTTCCTTCCATCTTTACACTATAAAGATGGAAGGAAATTTCTTAAGAACTTGGTTTTAATTCTTATTGTTTAATGTGACCACATGTGTTTCCTAACGGACCGAGTGAAAAATCATATACCCTCATTTCTAGGGATCAAATGAATTAAAATGCTCAACAAAATGACCAAAACTTTCAAAAGACGATATGTCAATAGTACAAGATCCGAGAATAATAAAACTACTATTCTTTACACAAAACGATAACCTTATTTCCCAAAATAATATCATTCCCGAAAGAATGGTAACTTGGATATGTAAAAAATATGGTACTTACAACGTCCTTCTTGAAAAATTCTGATACTATTATACTATAGTAAAGAAGCAGGCTAAATCTGTGATCTTCTGCTTCCTCCTTAATTATTCACTATGGTGACAATGAAGCCATAACCACTGGGTGCCTCAATTTATAAGTTAATATTACCTTCACTCTTTGTAGTGCTGAAAAATAGATCTTAAGTTAAAAAGGTGTTCGCTAGAAGTGTATATCAATGCATAATCTTTAACACGAGTATATTATATTTTTCAGTTATGAATGCATTATTCTTAAATGTTAAAATCAAATTCTTAATAAAAACAATAATTTCTTAATTAAATATTATAATTATTGTTCACAATTAAAAGTTTTTTTTTTAATTTATGACTAATATTTTAATCGAATTAATTTGGATAAACCAATCATCCGTATCTATGTCCAGCATCAATATCAGGAAAGATTCTGATTCAGCGTTTAGTAAATGTCCAGTAATGATAAATTTGTTCTGCAGTCTAATAGAGTGCCGAGCAATTATTCTTTACCAATAATGCAATCCTTTCATAAAACCTCAAAATTATTAAAATCTTAATTATTAAAACGAATATAAAAACACATAATGGAATAAATTTTTTTTTTCATTTCCATACTTATAAAAAATATTCAGCTAACCATTAAAATTTCATTGGTCATTACCATCAATTGTTCATATATCATGTTTATCCTAAATATATCAAGTTTTGCATAAATTAATCAAAATATTTATATTATATTAAATTGTAAAATAGATCATTCTAAGATTTCTTAAAATTTTGATTTCATTTCCAGTAAAAGTATTTTAGGCGGAAATACAGTAAACGAGATAGGTTTGTTTAAAGAAACTTCTTTATTTGATTTAAACGCTTTAACAGAATTAATCAATTTCTTAATATTTATCTTCAAAAAGCTTTAATTATTTTGGAAATGATTCCATATGAATTTCAAATAATGGTCATTTTTCATAACAATTTAATAACTACAAAATCCGTCGTAAAGGAGTAAAATTATTCAATAACTGTAAACATTTTATACGCATTACTTTTTACTATACGCATTACTTTTATACGCATTACTTTTATAGATTACTGATTACTTTTTCAAATTAGATAGTTATTTTCTTGAGACTAACTGTTTATCAGCTCTCCTAATTCTTGAGTAATTCGTTTTTTTCTTAAGCAAGTGAAAGAAATGTATATATAGTGGCTTTTAAAGAATTTTAATGAAATGGTTTGTATTCATGTGCCGAAAGAAAGAATGCTTTTCTAGTTTTCCTTTTACTTTTATCCTTTGTTTAACTTTAGATAACTTAAATGCATTCTCTTGCTAAACTCAAATTTTGAAGAGCTAAGAGAAACATAATTTGCATATTTTACCAGATAAGTAATTTAACCTTTGCCGTTGTATTTCTTATAATCGAAAATATTTGCTAATTTTAAAGATGAAAAGTTTCTATAAAAATCACTTAAATATACATGATATCATCTTTCAAAATGAGATGCGTATTTTTTTTCAAGTTCTGTCCGAAAAGTTTATAAATGTTTTATTAAAGCAATAATATTACATTATAATTATAATGTAATAATTGACATCGTGTATTGAAATAAAGGAAACAATTGCAACAAATATTTTAAAAACAATATTAGTAGAAATTTTCATACGTTTCAATAAATTCTATGAAGTAAAGTGAGAAGTTAAACAGAATACAGATTTACAATCAGTGAGCAAATTAAAACTGTACAACAAAACCATTACTCATGGATTTCTTTGTATTTTAGTTCAGTCAAAATTTTTATTTTGTATAACTATATATAAACCTAACATTATTATGAATAAAATTACATACAAATCTATGAATTTAACATTAATATTATGAGTTTGAATCTTTACTCAAATGACTCTTTTTGATAGGTGCCTCAAACTAAAAAAGTAACACACACATATATGCATAAGTACATACATACATACACACACACACACACACACACACACACACACACACACACACACACACACACACACACATATATATATATATATATATATATATATATATATATATATATATATATATATATATATATATATATATATATATATATATATATATATATATATACAAGTCAACTTATGAATAGGCTTTTATCATACAAGAAATTATACTCCATATATTTAGAAGAAATCATAAATATTCTGCAAAAGAGAAGAGAAGAGAGAGATATTTGGTTTAAAATAAAAAATTATTAATAATAATGATATAAAAATAATTTTACTTCAACATTGTCTATGCAATCATCATTATTGAAACACATTTAAGTATTATGAGAATAAAACCATGATATTTAAACTAAGATTAATATTTTTTTTTCTCATTTTGAAGTAGTCCAAAAAACAAAGTATTTGACATTTGAGATATAAAATTTTAGTGAGATTTTAAATTTTCAGAAATAAATAAATCTATGTATTGTTACGTCATGAAAAGTATGTATGAAAAATACTGATAAATCTAAAAGTCTATTTCACACAAATATATAGACTATAAAGCATTATTTAAAAAATTTAAATAATTTTGGAAAAAAAAAGAAAATTGAAAATAAATCATATTATGTGTGTCTATTTTTTAAATGTTTTGGAAGATTTTCATTTTGAAATTTGTATCAATAATAACCTAACATTTTATAAGATGTTGACCCTAATTTGAATAACCTTCTGTTTTTACTAAATAAATGATGAATCTAGCTGAATAACAACACCAGTAAGGCAGCAGATTTTGTTTTCTTAATGTAAGAATTATATTTCTCACAATGCAAAAAAACATAGTACTGAAGAAGAAAAAATTGACATACTTAGATAATAATGCAGAATAGAAATCGTTTTATTTTAATCATCTTATCATCAAAACATTCAGTATTGAATTTGGACATATTATTCTATATTTAGCATACAGAATTGATCTTATAATTTTAAGTTTTCTTATTAATGTTAATGCTATATAATAATTTCTCTTCTTTCAAGAGACTACAGCTCATTTGAGACCAAACCCGTTCTAATCAGCTTTAGTTATCTAGGCTAAACAGAAACATAATATTTATCAATCTTGATAAAGCTTAATGAATCTGCAGTTTCTGTTTATCAAATTTTATACCTTTTTCAATACTTTGAAACAAACTAATTCGCGTATTTATCCTAATAACTGTAACTAATGAAAATATCTTAATCCAGAAAAATGTTTTCAGAAAAATTATCATATTAAACAAATTAGTTTTCTTTAACTTATTGTTTAAGTAAAATTAAGGATTTTGCTGTATAATAAAAATCAAACGATATGAAAAATAATAAATTATTTCCTTCTGACCATATAGAAATCATTTTTAAAATGTGATAAATATGATGAATGAGATAATTTTATATTTTTATATGAAATTTTCCAAGCGTCACTCTTAAAAATTTGGCTTTCGAAAATTTGATATTTTTTTTTCTAAACCATCAAAACAAACTAGAAATATAATTTTAAAGATTATTTGCCAAAAATATTATTAAAATCATGAATATCTGTTGAATTATCTTAATAAAATATGATGTATACATTTGATAAGTTTATCATCACAAATTTCTTTCTTTTTTTTTTTTTTTTCATTTTTTCTCTATTGAGAATTCAGCAATTCTCAATTGAAAAAAATATTCCAAGATTCTCGTCTTATTATTATGACTTAAAACTAAAAGATGCTTATAAATAAAGGTTTTAATAATTTTGAAATAAAATGTATTTCTCTGTATGAAGCAAACATTTTCTATTTCATATGTAATAAAATTTTTGTCGCTATATAAAAAACTTGCTTTTTATAAAATATCGAAACTTTTCAATTCGGTTTGCAGTGAAGACAGTAAGATATTGAAAATTTGATAGATAGATTTGAAGTATAAGGAAAATTGGGAAAAATTGTCAGATATAAAAATAACTATTATGAATAATGTACATTTTTGATTTTCTTTTTTTAAAGTGAATGGTTGGTTAGAAGAGGAATATATATTTTATGTGATCATTTTTTAACTATTACTATTTTTGGATTGCATAATAACATAAAAGTAACTTTATATTTTGAACAAAAATTGTTGTAAAATGTTTGGATTGTCTAAAAACATCGCTTATTATAGGCCATACAATTTTTCCTTATTCTCTTCCTTGCTAACTATGGGAAAACTTTCTGCCGAAAGTTGTACAAATGGAAAAAAAAAAAGAATCTGAAGAAATAAATTTCAGGTGAAGCAAAGAGCTTCTTTTGGTTAAGTTAACACGAGACAGTGGAGAATTATCACTCACTCCAGATGTGCTGATTCGTTAAATTAGGCTCAAACCGTCAGAGAAGGAATTCCACCGGAATTCACATGCTAGAACACCCTGCCAGAATTCAGGCTCCGCTACACCCGGGACATTGTTTCCTTTTGCCTCGCCTACTGAACTCGACGACTTGTCGCAGCTGCTATTCAAATCAAGCTTAGCAGAATAATTTCAAATACACTTTAGGGCCTTACTGAAGCAGTGGCAGGTGCTCGCAAAGTTTATAATTCAGACAAGAATCTAATTTAGACATTGATGGAGAAATTTAAGAGAGGAATTAAGTTTTACTCTAAAGAAGATCGGTTGGAATAATATATTTTTACCTTGTAGATAGACAGTTTTGAGTTCGTAATCTGCAGAAGATAATATATACTTTTGTACAAGAAAAATATGGAAATTACTCTTTGTTTAAATTTAGAGTTCTTTATAACGGACAATTTCTGTATGTATATTTAAGTATGAATATATTAAGGATTTTTTAAATTATCATGAAGTAACACTTTTTTATGATCAATAAGTAATATTTATAGAATGAAATAAATAGGAATATAATTATGGAGTCAGTTATTAATACCGAATTGACTTAAGTAGTAAGTTCTTGCTTTTTAATAAAAAAATAAAATGAATAATTCACATGAATGTTTTTATTCCATTTGTTTTCAACTAAAAATTGTTTTTAAATAGCTTAATGTTATTTATAAAGTAAAGATTTAATATTAATTTCTATGAAAATATAATTTTATTAGGATATCCTGTTTTGTGTGCATGTGTGCACACTCACTAAAGTGATAAAATTTATATAAAATATTAAAAGTGAATGTTGATATTTTGTAAAAAATATTAAGGTATAAAATTATTAATGTAGAAAAAAATTATTTCCTTAACAAAGTCAAAATACTTAATTATTGACATGATTCATTAATTTTGAGTTCTAATGGTGTTTCAAACTAAAATATATGTTTCAATTGTATCTTTTTATCAGGTTAAACTTGTATTCTGATTATAAGATAATACATTTCCTTTCAGAGAACTTATTATTCATAAAGAAACTTCTTGGGAATTCTGTTTTAAACATTAAGGAAAAACATAAAGGAAGTGATTTTTATAATCAATACATTTGCTATTCATTTTAAATCTATGATGAATATCATATCTGTAATTACTCATTAAGAATGTTATGTTATAATCATAATAAGGAATATACAATTTGAAAACTATTGTTCTATACAATGGTAAATAAAATCAGTGATATATATATTTATGCATTCTAGATATTATAAATAATCTCTGCAATTTTTACAATAGGATGGATATATATTAATACATTAATTAGAGCATTAATGTCTGTATAGATTTATTATAATGTATTTAAATGCAATTTTCAGTAGATTTAGAAACAACAGAATACAAATTTCTAGAAAAAGACTGAATTACACAAAAATTAAATTTTATCCCTTGTAGAATGTTAAATATTTCTTAGAAAACTACTAAATAAAATATTTAATTGAATCCAATTTTTAGAATTATTTATCAATAAATTACAATTCTACTGTTATTTAAGGATAAAAAATATTACTTAAACACGTTTAAGATTTGAGATTTTATCTTTAAATTAATCATTTCATCTCTAATAAAAATATATATTCCAGCCATTGCAAATTTTTACTTTTTTTAATTTGTATTTTTAATAGTATAAAAATAGTATAAAAATTTATGTTTTTTCAGTCAGCTATTCCTACGACAAATGAATTCGCAGTTTATGAAATAGTGATATATAGGCCAACCTATTGATTATTTTTTTTAGACTCTAGTTTTTTTTAAAAAAATGGCTTAGAAAAATGCAATTCCTAGTATAAATATTTATTTTGATTTTATTTATTTTGCATGGATTTATATAAAATAAAATGTGAGTTCTGTTTTTTTAGAATTCAAATCATTTAAAAATATTTCAGGAATTTATGAACTTTTGAGTTATTATTTATGTCTGAAGAAATGTCTTGGAAAAGGGAAGGCTAATGAAATTAATTTAATTATATAATAATATTTTCATTCTGTATTTTTAAAAAATTTAATTTACTGTCTATACGTGATGATGAGGTAGAAAAACGCTGCTCACACACATTCTCTTTCTTCAAAAAGTGAATAAATGCAATTGAAACATTGAAAATTTAAAAATATTAATGACTTCCTAATCAAAGTAATGAATAACAATAGATATACATCAAATACATTGCAATAAGTGAATGCTATTTTAATTAAAACTAACCATAAAGAAATTGAAAGAACTTATTTCTTCCTTTTTGCGAGTTGCTCCACCAGTTAGAAGTTTTTATGATAAGCAATTGATGCTCATAAAAATATCACTGAAATAAAAAATTCTTACGTAAATATATTACTGGGCTTTGGAAATTAAAGATTTCATACCTTCTTCTACGCTTAGTGGTATATATGAATAAGTAAGAAAGAAGAAATGCAAAGAGAAAAACTTGCGCAAAACTCATTCCAGAAAATTTGTATATTTAAAATAAGAAATGTTAATTCACTTTATAAAGTTAGTATAAGAATTACTGAAGAGGAATCTCATTTTTTTTTACAACTACTAACAAATTATTCAGAATTAAAAAAATTATGTCATTAAATTACTTAGCTTTTATATGTTAAAATATTGAAAATGATTTTACAAATTTTCAATAATATTGGTTTTCTATAGGAATCATAAAGTGATCGAGCAGTTATTAAGGTAAATTTTAACATTGAATTTAACAGATTGAATTTATGAAAACTTTTTGAGCAGACGTCGTATATAGTTCCATTCAGCTTCTTTAAAATTAAATGTTAAGTTATTACTTTATTATATGTAATTTAGTTATACTAAATTATAAAAAAGAATACTGAAAGTAGTTTTTTTGGAGTAAAACACGCACACACACACTATATATATATATATATATATATATATATATATATATATATATATATATATATATATATATATATATATATATATATATATATATATATATATATATATAAATTTTGTGTCATGATGTATGTTCAAGATAAACACCGAAAACTACTGAACGGATTTTGATAATATTTTGTAACCATTTATAATATGATCCAACATAAAATATAGAATAGTTTTTCTTAATTATTGATCTCAATATTTATTATTGCAAATTAAATGTTTATTATACGACATTAGTGTTTATTTATCTGTTAGTCCTATAAATTCCTAATAGATGGTGGTTTAGCATCTAAGTTGCACAGGTATTAGGCAGATGGCGTCGAGTTTATATTTCTAGATTATACAATCTTCCAGAATTAACGTGCGCGCGCAAGCACATGGTTGAATTTAGAATTTACATATATTTTCATGACCAATCATATCACAAACAGTTTGGGTTCACAAATTTTTCATCTGAATTGCAGTATTTGTTTGATTGTATGTCATTTTCGTTTATGTTCTCAACATAATCATACTTTGTGAATTTAATAACAAATTTTTGTGAATCATTTTCATAATAATACTTTGTAATGTGTTATTATTGTGCAGTGTTCAGTTTGAATACTTTTTATTATTATAAATAATAAAATTAAATTTTATAAATTACTGTTTTTTTCTACTAATTTTCATACCACCTAGAAAATATATAAGTATTTCTTGATAGCGTTTTATTTTTATTTTTATTTTATAATTTGATAATTATTAATTTATTCAGCCGTATATTTTGATCTAATTTATTTATTCAAACGATAAACTTTTTAATTTTTTTTATTTCAGTATAATGCTGCAGAAAAATCTAACCTTAACAGTCAGTATTGTAAAAATGTACGACGTATACCTGCAAATAGAGCTCATGAATCGGAAGAACGAATTGGAGCAAGAAATGCTGATCAACGAATCAGTACAGCAGAAATTCGTAGACAAGACTCTCGAAAACAGCGTGATGAACCTCTACGACAAAATATATTCAGAACAAGATCGGTACAAGGACGGCACATTTAGAGAATGCGACAGAGAGTGAAAACAAACCAACCATGCATTAACACGTGCATCATTCGTTCACCTTGAGTGTTTGAATATGCACCAAACATCAATTACTCTGCACATCCTAAAATTATAATTGGTGCAATGGATAAAATCTGCCAATATTGTCAAGCGTCAAAATTCAGCAATGAAACGACCGGTATGTGTTGTGCTTCTGGAAAAGTTATAGTGGCACATCTTCCTATTCCACCGGAACCTTTAAAACCATATCTTGCTGGTGAATCAGACGATTTGAAATTATTTTCACGTAAGATACGCAAATTCAATTCTTGCTTCAAAATGACGTCCTTTGGCGTCACTAAAATTTGCGATCTCACATCGGATAGAAATAATTTTGAAACTGTATTCAAAATCCAAGGCCAAGTGTACAACGAGATTGGGTCATTAATGCGAATGCCTAATGATGTGATCCAAAGTCTCTCCAAATTTATTGCCTGCATAATTTCGTCGAACAAGCAGAAGAGAAAGCAATTGTGGAATCTTTTGAAAACTTTTTTGAAAATTTTAATCAGCTTATCTAATTATTTGAAAGAATATCGCCTCAATTAAGAAATAATAATTATCAAATCATCATCAAAGCCGACAAAGTACTATAAGGAGTACACGCTGGCAGGTTCAACGCGCCAACCATAGAAGAAGTTGCAGTTATTATCGTTGGTGATCCACTTAACATCAGAAACCTTAAAATCATACGTCGAGAATGAATATCACATCAAAATCAAAATGCGTGATCCAATCACTGGTATGTTTAATAATCTATACTATTTAATTACTTATTTTGGTGATTTTAATTTCTTACTCTTAATTTTTCTAACCATTTAATAACTGATTTTTTAGGTAAATGAAATCAATAAAAAAGTTAGTTCAATGAACTACTACGCGCATCGATTGATGATTAGACTTAATCAAGATAATTATAACCTTCGATATCCTCAGCTTTTCCATCAATACGTTGTGCATATGTTTGCTAAGATCAAAAGTGAACGCTTACGGTATATTAGATACAACCAGGCTAAATTAAGATCAGAAGTATACATCCATTTACGAGATGCTATCATCGAAAACATCGATGAAAATTTAAACGCCAGTGACATCGGAACAGCATATTCTTCAAGCTACATCGGCAGTCCACGGAGCATGCAGGAATACATACAAGATGCGATGACTTATGTAAGTCATTACGGTCGACCTGATTTGTTTATTATATTTACATGTAATCCAAATTGTGAAGAAATAAAATGTTTGTTATTACCAGGTCAACAATCAATACATCGTCATGATATCGTTGCATGTGTGTTCAAACAAAAATTAAAATCTTTAATTGATTTAATCATAAAATATTCAGTTTTTGGTAGCATACGTTGCTGGCTGTATTCTATTGAGTGGAAAAAAGCGAGGTTTGCCTCATTCTCATGCTTTGGTTTGAAGATAAAATCCGTCCAGAAGATATTGACCAAATAATTTCTGCCGAAACTCCGGATCCCCTAACTCACTCAGAATTGTTTAATATTGCTACCAGTCACATGATCCACTGACCGTGTGGTACTTTTAACATGACATCACCATGCATGGAAGAAGGAAGGTGTAAGAAACATTTCTTGAAACCCTTTACCAATGATACTATTACGGATATCGATGGTTATCCATTGTATCGCCCCAGAGACCTTGAGAATGGTGGTAATACATTTACAATGCGAATGTCGAATTCTAAAAATGAAGTTGAAATCGATAATCGGTGGGTAGTTCCATACTCACCATTGCTGTCAAAAGCGTATAAGTCTCATGACTCCTATTAATGTCGAGTTTTGCAATTCCGTCAAATTTATTAAGTACATTTGTAAATATGTTAATAAAGGTAGTGATTTGGCAGTATTTGAAGCACAAAATATAAACAAAAATAATGAAATATCAGGATACCAAGTGGGTAGACATATAAGCATCAGAGCGAAGCTAATTGGCGTATTTTCAGTTTTCCCATACACGAAAGAGAACCTTCTGTCCAGCATATTACATTACATCTTGAAAACGGTCAACGAGTATATTTACCGAAGAAAATATTCTCCAAAGAGCATTTGAGACACCGAAAACGACGTTAACTGAATTCTTTACATTATGTCAAAAATCTGATGTATTCGGGCCAATTCGCAAAAACATTATTATTCACCGATGTTTCACACTATTTTACATGGAATTAAATAGGGAAAAGTGGGAGCCACGTAAGCAAGGAAAACAACATTCATCGATCCAAGGCATATGTAAATCTAAGAAATTAGGACGACTTTACACTGTACATCCTAAACAACGTGAATGCTTCTTTTTACGTTTATTGCTTTTGAATATTCTATGACGAACATCTTTCGAATATTTGCGAACCGCGAACGGTTGAGTGTTCAATGCATATCAAGATGCATGGTGAGAGTTTCAACTACTGGAAGCAGATAATCATTGGGCGTTGACACTTGCTAATGCAGCGTTGACATCCACACCGAATAATATTCGTCAACTGTTTGCAATCATTTTGACAACATGTTTTCCAAAACAATCATAGACTCTGTGGGAAAAATATTAGAATTATATGACTGAAGATATACTGAATTGAATTAATCGAAGAAATCAATGTCCAAATTTAGATTTCACACCAGAGATGTATGATGAAGCATTAGTGTTGATCGAAGATTTATGTATTTTAATTTCAAATTTGCCATTAGAATATTATGGAATGGCATCACCTGATCACACGGCTGCAGACTTAGTTAACACTGATTTGCAACTAGAAAAACAGTACAATGACGTTAACTTAGCTAAAATTATTGCGAATAATGAGCCGGAAAGTAATACTGACAGACGAAGAAAAAATATAATATATAAATTATAATACTGACAGCCGAAGAAAAAATACTTATAAACGGATAATGCTGACCATTGATGCTGACCAAGGTGGTTTTTTTTATCGTAGACGCACCAGGTGGAACTGGTAAGACATTCTTAATATTATTGATTATTGAAAAGATACGATCCCAACAGAAAATTGTTTTGGCAATTGCATTGTCAGGCATTGCTGCAACTTTTTTAGATGATGGACGAACAGCACATTCAGCACTGAAGTTGCTTTTAGACATTCATAACAAACCAAATGCAATATGTAACATTAAAAGAAGCGGAATGGCTACAGTGTTGCAAAAGAATGAAATTATAATTTGGGATGAGTGTACTATGATTCATAATCATTCATTTGAAGAATTTCATAGAACTATGCAAGATTTGATAGGCAAAAATAAACTTTTCGGTGGTACTGTTTTACTATTGTCTGGTGATTTCCGGAAGCCTTTACTAGTTATTCTTCACTCTGCTTTTGCGGATGAGGTTAACGCATGCTAAAACAATCGTTTTTATGGACAAGTGTTCAGACACTTTGATTGACTATGAATATGCGAGTACAGTAGCAAAATGATCCATCAGTACAAGTATTTTTAACCAATTGCTGGATATTGGAAATGGTGAAATTGAGATGCATCAAAATACACAATACATAAGCTTACCAGATAATTTCTGTACTGTTTTTGAAACAAGAAATGAACTAATTGAAAGTGTATATATTGAATAATTATTTAGATTAAAATTGGCTCTGTAATTGTGCTGCTTTGACAGAAAGAAAGGATGATGTGAGAGAAATTAACTTCCATATACAACAGGTGTTGCCCGGTGATTTGATGTCTTTTAAATCAACTGACACAGGTCTTGATGAAAACGTAAGATTTCCAATTGAATTTTTCAATTCTCTTGATATGCCAGTAATGCCACCACACAATCTTCAATTGAAAATTGATTCATCAATTATTCTTCTACGTAATTTAAGCCCACCTCAATTATGTAACGGTACAAGCTTAGTCATAAAAAATGACCTAAAATATTCTCGAAGCATTATTTTGACGGAAAAATCTAAAGAAGATACCGTCCTGTTGCCACGTATTCCACTGATAGCGTCAAAATCTCTGATACCGTTTAAAAGGCAACAATTTTTGTTTTATTTAGCTTTTGCGATGACTATAAATTAATCTCAAGGCTAAACAATGTCCATTTGCAACTTGGATTTGGAAAACACATGTTTCTCACATGAACAGCAATATGTTGCATACTCACTTGTACGAAAACCATCATATATCTCAGGTTAACCAAGAATGTTGTACACAAAGTAGTACTTTGATAATTTTTAGTTTTAATAATTTAAAATTGAAAAAATAATACTTCGATGTCAATGTTATCAACCTCATTTATAACAATTTATTTTTATATGTTTTTAATTTATACAGTATATTTTGTAAGTATAAGCCACTGATTACAAACTATAATTTAATATAACATGAATAAAATGTAAATTCAGAAAGTATATGCTGTTTTATGATTAATTTCAACATTTAGATTTTCCCTATTACTTTTAAATTTTGGCAAAATGTTTTATTTTCAATCTCATATGAATGAATCTGTTTTAAATTTTTTTAGAAAATATTAATTTGAATGTACCAAATAATTAGTAAAAAATTGATTCCATGTATTATAATTACTGAGCTACAGCAATGCATGGCTGGGTCAGCTAGTATATATATATATATATATATATATATATATATATATATATATATATATATATATATATATATATATATATATATATATATATATATATATATATATATATATATATATATATATATATATATATATATATATATATGTATATATATAAATCTGGCTAGAACATTTTATTCCTTATTATTTAGGAATTTTTATAAAATTTCTGCTTAAAAATCTAATTTAAAATAGATATTGAAATAAATAAGGAGTTTGCTAATTTTTAATTACTTAGAAAGGTAGAAAAAACGTCAAAATTAACAGTGCAACATAAACTACGTACTAGGAAACAAAAAAGCGTGATTTGTCTACGGAATTGCAAAAACTAAATTTAAAAGAAATAATGTTTAATTGTTTCCTATTCAAGTTTTTTAAAAAAACAACTTATATTTAGTGGATTAGTTCTAAAAATAATTCAGTGATTTTCTGAGACTAATTAGCTCCTCCCCTGCAATTTTTTTTAAAAAAAACCAACAGCAAGTTCACCATAAACAAATTGATTCTATTTTCAATCACACAAAAATCTTATTTCAATAAAAAAAAACTATCACAAATTGTTTTTAATGATAGATTACGAGATTGTGTATCCATACATTGAGAAAAATTTAATTTCTATTTTGTGATTATTCCTGAAAATACATTTAATAAAAATTTAGAATAAAAGCAAAATTAGAAGTTTTCCATCATATTTTTTTTCTAAACTATCAAATTGTACAGAATTGTACAGTTTTATATAAAAAATTTATATTCTAAAAAGATTCATTCAATTGATCAAATTATTGTTAAGAATTTTACAACATTTATCAGATAAATTTATCTTCTAAGAAGATTCACTGAACAGATGAACATCTTCTAAACATAAATCGTTGCATCTAAAATATAATAAAATTGACCTCAACGAATTCAGTTATCCATTTCTTATAATATTAGTTCAAGCGTATTTAAAATAATATAAATCGTGTATTAATGATAACAGGAAGTTAAGAAAATTTACTATTATCATATTTCTTAACATAGGAAAATCTGAAAAATATGTTTCAAAAGTAAATTATACATACATACATACTTATATATATATATATATATATATATATATATATATATATATATATATATATATATATATATATATATATATATATATATAACAGATTTTAAACAGGGATAATGATATTTAAGAAGGTTGGAGGAAGTATATATTGCACTTGCTAAAATAATATTTAATAAACATTAGCATTTGAAAATCGAATGTTGAATATTGAACTCTAGACTTTTTATGTTTTGTAATTCAAATAAAATAAATTTAGTTAAAATAACGCATTTTTAAAATTAAATTTCCAGGAGAAATTGTTTCTTATCTTTTACGTAGTAAAATACACTTTTATAAAAAGGAGTTTGTCAAATACACTCTCTCTCTCTTATGT
The DNA here is from genome assembly GCA_030067965.1 of Latrodectus elegans. Lineage (NCBI taxonomy): Eukaryota > Metazoa > Arthropoda > Arachnida > Araneae > Theridiidae > Latrodectus > Latrodectus elegans. Next base: position 46,102,600 of record CM057811.1, on the reverse strand, counting down.
TTTCTTACTATATGGAAATAATACATTTCGAAATATCTCTTACATGAAATGCAGATTATTTTGTGCTTCTTATACATATAATAAAAATGAGAAGGAAGTAAAAATGTTAAAAACTATTTTATATTTTTAAAGCGTTTTGTTACATTTCCAAGAAATATGTATCGTTTAAAAAATTATTGTATTAAAAAAAGAAATAATAAAAAACATAATATGCATAAAGTAATTGAAAAAATTTTCAACAGTAGCAGACATTTTGACTCAGTAATAAAAAATTCGCAATTGATTTAAATTTATGAAAAAAATTTGTAATTTAAATTCAATTAATTTTATCATAATACTAATTATTCCAAAAAGGTTTTTCTAAAAAAATTACATTTTATCACAAGAACATTATTTATCCTATTATTATTGATAATATATATATATATATATATATATATACATACATGTATGTATGCATATATATATATATATATATATATATATATATACATACATGTATGTATGCATATATATATATATATTCTTTTTTTCAAGTGACTAATAATAAGTGATAATGTTTGTTCAGGCAGAATAAACAAATTAAAGGTTCTAATATGAATAAATTCCGATATTTTATTTATATAATATCATCTTCACACGTTTTGATGTGTTAGAAACATAGTAAAATATATTTCAGTTTTAAGCACAAGACTACTTCCAGTAAACTTATGATAATTAGATATATTTATAAAAAATGAGGGAAAAAAGATGTATACATGTTCGTGATTTGGATTTCTAAATTTGTTGTATGTCGTTTATGAATAATATATAACAATAACTAACTTATTTATTGCGTCTTAATACGTCATTAAACTTCTCAATGTTTAATCTCGATGATTTTGGAAAATAAAAATATGTGTCCATTAATTCTAATAATATAAGATGTTGTATGTACTGCTATATAAATGTTTTGTGCACTATATTTGTTATTTCTGTAGGATAAAATGGTATCAACCTCTTCTTAAGAACATATATTGTTCAATGTTGAAAAATAATCATAAAACTCTTGCTTTTATAATCCAGTAGCAGATTTTCCAAGGTGTTTACAAGAGCTGTTCTATAAGAAATAATATCACGATTCTTTTATAAATTCAGAATAATCAGGATGTAAAATTATAAATATGACTATCAGTTTATATTTCCATCATATTATATTGGATAAATATTGATATTATAAAAACTAAAATAGGAAAATAGACTTGTATTGTACAATTAAATCTACGCGTAATTGGCTTATAATGAATTATAGAATAATTTTAGATGTAACACTTTCAAACCGAGAATGTCACTGTAACTGGTTGAGATTTCTAGGCATATTGATCTTAATATTGAATTATGGCATTATATAAATTTTAAACAGACACATTTTTTTTTAAATATAGATGAATAGCATTAATGTATTCCAAACCACACACTGTTGGAATAATTTTTATGGAAATATATACCTAATATTATTTCAGTTTGTCTGGAATGAAAATATTTATAACATCTTATAATGTTTTCGAATATTAAAATCTTGGGAAACTAATATTTAATGGTGTACTAAGACACAGTGTAATTTGAACTCGCTATGAGATACGTAACAAGTGGTGTTTCATTCATTGTCAATACAAAATAATTTACCCTATTTTTTATTAAGTAAATAAATTTTTAAGTATATAATTTTTAAATATATTTTAAATATCAAGTATGGAAAGCATCATTTTATTAGAATAATGATTCAGGATTTTAACTAAATGCATTTCCTGATAAATAAATTTAATTTAATATTAGTCTCTAATTTTCTTTCAAGTTATTAAAAGATAATTGTATTTTTTACTTAAAATTTACGAACTATTTAGTTATAGAAACCATTCCTACCTTCCTATTAAGGATATTTTTTCTGATTCTTTTTCTTATAAACAAGTTTTTAGCTTATATTTTAGAGAATTTTTATTTGAATGTAAAACTTATTTTCTAACTAGTATATATTCATTGCAATCTGATATAAAATTAAACTTAAGGATCATATATTTTATTCATGAAATGAGAAATATCTTGGAAAAGAAAGTATAATAATTAATTCATGATATTTATAATCTAATAACTTCTGTGTAATACCAGTTTGTAAAATTTTAAATAAAAAGTTAAAAATTTATTTTAAAATTAAAAATAAAATTTAAACTACATTCACATTTAAAGTTCTAAATAACATATGTATTAATATACATTTTAATTACAGAAGAATTAAAATTACAATAACTATACATTTTAATTTCTATTGCATCAGTTATAAATTTCCTTTTTTTCTTAATTTAAATGACTAAAGTTTTAATACTTGTTTCTAATATAATCTGTTAAGCAACTTATTTTGTTTGTTAGAGGATTCAATTCGTATGTAAAAAGAGCGCCTCGCTTCTTTAAAATATTCTAACAAAATATATAAGCTGTGTAAAAATGATTCTTTTATTTTAAATATAATTAGATGCAATTTAATGAAAAAAATGAATAAAATTCTTTTACGACTAAGATTTTCTAAAATTTCTGCACTGAAATCACGGATAAAGTGCTTGATAAGATGAACTCCTCTTAAAACTTTTGCTTAAAAAGAATGCCTTGTTCTAAGGCAGACATCAAGTGGGGAGCGATTTACGAATGAGTTCAACCCTCGAACACAGATGCTACGCTGTAAAATACTCCGAACACTTTTGTCTTGAACCCAACGATAGAATTTCTCTCTCCCAAAAACGGGGTTTAATGTGATTTGTCTCGAGAAGAGCCGGACTTTATCGAGATTCTCTCCAAGCTAAATGTTCTTCTTCTATTGCGAAGTCAACTTTTCCCTATTTCAGCTTCAACTTCCCCTATTACGACTCAATCTCATTCGTGTCTTCTTGATATTTCTCCTTTTTTACACTCTTTTTCTCCCACCTAACTTTCGAAGATAGTGATTCATTACTTCACCTAAATCAACTCCACTTTCTAATCACATTTCTTGAAAGACTACTGGAATAGATTCAAATCTAAATGCAAGAAATTAAAACAGCTACACTAGTGATAAATAAATTCTTACAGTTAGTTAAAATATTTGTCATATTTAAATATATTTTTACAAAAAGAAGATGTTTTTTATCATTTACTGGCTAGAAATTCTTTCTAAGTCAAGCAGGAGTTTTGTGTTTAATGTAACACTTAATATTTTAACCACAGATTTAAATATAATACATTTAGTGCTACAATGAAATAAAATATTTTGTACATTACAAATGATAATAAATAAAAATATTTGGTGGTTCAAGTGAATGTATGTCAGTGCGTTTTACCACTGTATTGATAAAATCAGATGAATATTATATATGATAAATAAATTGAATAAAATTCCAATTATCCGACTAAATTGGCACCGAACTCCATTCGAATATCCAAAAATTCGATTTTTTTCGATAATGGGTATATTTTAACTAACTATTGTGCTTCAAAAATGGGAAATTTTTTTTTAAAAAAAAGAACTTTTAATCATTTAAATGAACATGCAGCACTTTCGCATGATAAGGAATTTATAAAATCTTTATATATTCATACAGTAGTATGTACAGTGGTGTAAATTAATGCCATTGCTTCTGAGCATCTCGGTCAGAATAAGTTGTTCTACTGCTTTCCTCCATTTTTGAGCAGCCAAACATTGCATTCGCTCGACAATGGGAATTTGTATTTGATCACACTCAGGCTGACCCTCTATCTACTTCTAAGCACTTTTAAAGATTACAAATGGGTCACCAGCTGATAGTATCATTTATATATTATTATTCAATTTATATATTAAAATTATGACATTCATCGACACTTTCATTAAGTTGACCATTATTTGAAATTTTAAATTTTGAGTCTCAGTCACAATCCATTCTCCTATATCTTCAGCAGTAATTTCTGAACATCGAAATTTTTTAAATGAATATTTTTGAATTTCTCAAGTAATTTGTGTCTTTCTCTCATTCTCATCTCCTCCCTGGTACTAACAATTTCTTAGGGTCATTTTCCCCTTTTCCTGATTTTTCTTCTCTTCTTTAGTCTAATTTATTTTTTTGAAATTCTGGAAGTGATTCGGATATTTTGAGTATAACAGTCCATTATAGTTTTGTTAAATACCTTATCAAATGCAAATTATCATAAAAAATTTCTAGAAAAAATCAATATTATTCAAAAAATAATGTAATGTTGAAAATGTTATATTAGTACAATACAGGTATGGATAAATACTTAATCAAATAAGAATTTTTAATATATATTACTTATGCATTTATATTTCACAGAGGAAATAAATGCATTTTTATATGCAGGTTTGACAACAAGTTAACGATAAAAAAGGTAATAAATAATGCTAATTAGTGACCGTGGGGCCCAGGTTGGAAAATATTACAATAGAAACGTAATGAAGTATTTTCTTTGTATAATGAACAACTATAGTGTTCACTTATGTTGGCAAGGATACGTAATATACCTCGTGATTTCAGTACATCTAAGTAAAATTGTGTTCTAGAAATAACAGGTACAGTCTAACTGTCTTTGATTAAGTCACTGCAATTAAAGTAGGAGAATTCAATGTTTGTTGCGGCTACAATAGATCGATTGGATATCACACTACTTAAAATGGTACTAGTTCTATCCTGACAATGATGAAAAGAAAAGCTGCGCCAGTGATTTGAAGCAAATTAATGATACTATTGAAAAATAAGTAAATGTTTATAAAAATAATTAAAACATGAAATATTATTATATTATTAAAATTCCAAGAAATTTAAGAAAATGCTACAATTTAATATCTGCTGCTGATAAAATGTGAACTCAAACATTGACCGATAGATTGAATAGAAATCTGATTTGTAAGTATGGTCTATTAACAATAAATACTAGACACTAAAGTTTTCGGTTTTGCAGCCTTGTTGCAATTCCACTAAATGAAATAATTCTAAGTCTATACAGAATTTTAAAAAATAACTTTTTCATACAAATGTAATTTTTCAGACAAGTTCATTGAAATGATTTTTTGATGATTGTGTAAAAATATTTAAATACCAAGCATGCAAAGTGTGTTCTAGCATAATATATGTTGAAAAAGCAATGAAAATTGCTTAAAAATAAGCCTAGTTATTTACTTAAGACTTTTAACTATTACTTTGAAATAAATACATCACCATCAATAAAGATAACAAACTTTTATCAACAACTTCAGATGTCTGATATTAATATTATTTGAACAAGTAGAACTTATGATACAAAGGAGATTTTCAAGAAATTATGTTTAGTAATATCTCAATGTTTACTCTAATTTATTGTGTTTAAATACAGTAAATTACTTTGAGATATTATCAAGCGTAATACATTGAGATATTTTACTCTAATGAGATATTTTACACTGAGATATATTTTTAAGCATAATACCTTATTAATTAAATATATATAAATCCAAATGAGTACTAATTAACTCAATGTTTTTAATATTGTATTTTCCATATTTATGTCTTTACTATCATTATGACAGACAAAACATAATAGGAAGGCAAACAAGATAGAAAAATATAACTGGAATTTGATATCATAAATAAAGACAGGTTTTTGAATGTACTATAATTCAGTTTTCTTGGATATTTTTCAATATGATTTTCAACATATATATCAATGTGTTATTGGTATTTAATTAACTGTTAATTCTTTTAATTAATAGTAGCAAAACCAGATTAACAAATATTAATTTGGTTTTGCTATTATTAATATTTTTATACATATTTTTGTATCATTTATATTTTACAATATTCATATTTCAATAAAAAGCTAAATATTCATGAAATTTTTGTCCATTTATATAATACATATGTATGCCAGTAAAGCATGCTATTTTCTTTAAAGAAGCTGTTTCTAATCAGTATCATCAAATTACGTTCTACGATAATGAGTCCAGCAATTTAGTGTTTACATGTTCACTGGTCATATGAACTCAGTATTATTTCATAAAAATAACATGTTACAGAACAAATAATTACAATAACAAAAAATAATAATTATAATTAAAATTTAAATCAACTAATTTTACGTCAAAAAAAATCCAGAGACAACCAAAAAAATCCAACTTTGAAAAAGAAAAATTTTATCTTTACTATGTTCCTTCAAATAAAAAAAAAAAGTTTTTTGTTAATATTTCAATAGTTATATATTATTAATATTACACAGTGATTTTGTTAATTATTTATTAATCAGTTTGAATGTATTAAAGTTACTTTATGAAGTGGTATTCTAATTGTTTAATTAATATTTGACACGCATTTCTAAAAAAATAAGTGAACTACACTTCAAGTGTTAACAATATTCTATGCATATAACTATGCACAGTCCAGTCGCTTTAATGCAACCATCATGTACTTTCGAATTCAATATAAAATAACCAATCACATAAGGCAGATAGCAGCACAGTGCATATGACTGCTTATAAATGTTACGTGCAGACTTCGGAAAGCATGACAAATGTTGGCGTAATGCAGAAATGGAGAGATTAATCTGGCATCCAAGAGGGCACGATCATTGAATTCCGGGTCAAGGGTGGAAGCATTTTCTGATTGTATTAAGTTTGTGAACTTCTTGAATGTTGTCGTTCTAAAAGTGTACCGTCCATTGCAAAATGAGACAATCCAAAGTTAGTGCCAAAGGAAATGTGTTTCACCACGAGCTATCGATGACAGACATGAACAACAGCTGAGAAAATTTGTTCGGGCTAAGAGATGTGCAAATGTTGGGCAATTGACAGCCCAGATGAACCAATGGGTTACTTTTAATCGGTGATAAATTCTGGAATTTGCATGCTAGTACCACAACCAGAAAACTACTGATTAGTGACTGATATCGTTTTCTGATTAGTCACGTTCTCTTCTCCATTGGACAATCGCCGTTGGAGTGTACGACGTAAAACCATTGAAAGCAATCACTTTGCAACCACTGCTGAAACTGTCTAAGCTGAAAGCGGGAACATCATAATGTTCTATTATGATGTTTTATGTCTGGGAAATGTTTTACTGGCATTCGCTGAGCTCAATTATAATTGTGGATGGGCGATGAATCAATAAAATTACGTATCTTTACTGACCATCTCCCTTCTTGTATGTACAATATTTTTTCTCAGGATGATGAGATCTACAAGCAGAACAATATGAGATGTCACAGATGACAGTTTATGTAAATGATTCGAAGAGCACCAAAATGAGATTCCCATTTTTCCCTCACTAGTAAACTCACTTACCTTAAAACTAATCATTCATATATATGGGACCATCTTGTTTGATTTTTACACTTCATGGACCCGTGGAATCCAGCTCAGTTGGCCACGCCACTAGAGTCATCATTGCTCAACACCCAAGTATACATCTATGCACCTTTTGAAACCTAACTGACTCAATTCCTGTATGCCTCACAGTTGTTTGGTCTACGAAAACTGGTTACTCTAATTGTTGATAGGTTGTCATATTAATGTGACTGTAACTGAATAAATGCACCTACACATATACTGCTGTGATTTGTTTGATTAGAGCGCCATTCTTCTAATCGGTAGTTTGTGAGTTTGATTACTGACTATCAATAGCTTTCACTAGAGCTGTTAGAGTACGTTGAATTGATCTCGGTATCAGTGTCCTCCAAGTGAAATGAATCCCCTTGGGATGCCAGGCAAGAGTTGGGAGTCTTCTGGTTGGTCCCTTTATGTAAATTAAAAAACTCTCATCTTCCGATTGGTATCAATCTAACTGGTAAGCAAATCCAAAATCTGGGCTAATTACAGATAAACGTTGAGCCACACAGAAACACACACCTTAATTCTGTTGTTATTGCTTATCTCCAAGGGGTCTGACGGAGTCATACCACATCAAGGAATTCGTTGACAGAGAGAAAATTGATAACAAGGCGGGGAAAAGTGTAGATATCGTTCCATACTATATTCATACAATCCAGGATATTATCAGGAGAGGCTTGATATCCATGGCATTTAGGACAAAGTGGGTAGGTTTTGCTACCCGCTACAAAAGTGAGGCATTTCAGGTGACCAGAGGTAAGGCAAGTGCTGGATTTCCTATCACAGGAAAGAACCAAAGAACATCTCAATTTACATATTTAAAGTTCATCTAAACAAATACGTTAAATATACTCTTTCATCATAAGTAAAAGCTACTTATTCTGAGAGAATTCCACTTTTAGAGGACAACCGATTCGATTTCTGCACTCGTATTGAACAACTTGGCTAGTTTTATTACGTGTTGTTATGGAAGACACATCTATTAAATTTTTATTTCCCTTATATTCAGTTAATTCTGATTGTAATTTAATTTAAATTAATTTTTAAAATTTTCAAAGTGCCAGTAAAATTGCGTAACTATAAATTGACAAATTCTATGACTATCCCATACCTATGACTACCTTTGTACAAATGGTGAGGCAAAGTTTTTAAACTGGGCTTTTCTCAGGGAAAAGAGTTCAAGGTAGATAAGCACAGAAGAAGAAGGAGCAGGATGACCAGAGCCCTACTTTGCTAAAGTATCTGCTATTTCATTGCCTCCAATATCCACGAGAGACGGTATTCATTGAAAATAGGTATTAAGCCGAAGGGAGACGATTTTAAGCTTGTATAGAATAGAAAGGCTTGTTTGGTCTTATAAGCAGGTTCATTTTTGCAGATTTCGAATGGAACTGCTGCTATCAGTTAATATCCAGACATCACTATAATTAGCTTCGCTCATGATGGATTCCGATCCGATGATGAATCCCCCTTAGTCTTGTTATTGGCCTGATCGTGGCAAAGGGGTGTTTCTGGGAGAAGTGGGCGAAATACATCGGAAGTTTTCCTTTTTGGTAGGGTCACCAAAAGCGTGAAGGACACTCCATAATTCCCACTAACACTAACAGGCATGGAGCCAAGACAGTCTTTTTTCCTCATGGTGCTCTAGTTTTCGGATAACAGAAGCTGCCTTTTTTTCTCAGTATGAATCATTTGACATTAATTCTAAGTAATGCATAGATTATTTGAAATATAAATAAATTTAAAACATTTATTCATATACTTTTTAAATGAGTAAGTACTGCTTTAGCTGATTTCATTTCTGTGTCAGTAACTTTAATTTTGCACCTATCAATTATGAATAGTTCAATTTGAATGTCTTTCTGCATAACATCTGCCTTGATTATTTCACAGAAGGATAAATTGATCACGACTATTTGATAGCACAGATCCTTTTATAAAACATCACAAAGATTTTAGCATTAAGTTTTGAAAAAAAAAGTCATTGTCTACAAAAAGAGTTGAACATTGGCGTTATGAAAATTTAAATTACCACAGTAATTATTTAAATGTTGGTTCATTCCCATTTACCATAGATTACAGTCTCTCAAGTCATCTATCAGAACTAGTATTATTTTATTTATTTGAACAGACCATGTTAGTCCAAGTACATTTAAACTGAATTTAAAGGTGTATTTAAAAGTTTGACAAAAAATGAGATTCACACAGACAATGTTCACATTACTTAAGTAGAGTTCATATTACTTCAGTGAAATAGTTGCATTTTAATATTTTACTTTTATAACTTTAAATATTTTTCATTGATGAACACAATTTTGAAAAAAAAAGAAACCATTCTTTACAATTTGAAACACAGTAAAAATTTAAAATCTTTTATTGTTTTGCTAATATCAGATATTACAACAACATTTTTACAAGGTTTTTCTTTATAAAAGAACCTCCCAATAATTGAATTTTCGATAAATACATTTTTTGGTTATAATTTTGTTTTTATATACCCTAATCTTATTTCTATTAGAGAAATTGTTTCTTTTAGAGAAATTGATATAAGAACATAATTTCCGATTGTACCTTGATTATAACGTAATCTTAAAATTTAATCAAACTAAATGAAATGAATGTAGTAGTTATTATTTTGTTCACTTTGTTTTGCTTACGCCAAAAAAATAATTTGCATCTTATGAAAAAAATAGCCTCTTTAAATTATAATATAAAATAGCCTCATTAAAAATAATAATTTAAATTATTTTAGTCTTTAAATGAGATATTTTTAATATCAAAAATTTACATATATATTTGACAATAATGTATGCTATAAAATAAATTAATAACTAAATAGTTTCAGGAAAATAATATTTGGTTTCTCTAGTAAAATTATGAAATATTTAAATCTTTTTCTTGTATTTTAAAATTAAATCAAAACAACTTCTTCAAGTTAATAATTAATTAATGTATTAAATTATTTTAAATAAATATATTTAAAATAGTTTGCTGAATGTTAGCTTTTATTTCTTATGATTTTATTTCGCTTACATGATTACACTATTAAATAAGATAGTTTTGATTTCCTTTTATTGAAATATTGAAAAGAACTTTTCAAAATAAAAATTGAACTAATTTTAATAAAATTCAGTAGAATTAAAGTGTTGATGTTTAATATTTTTGTAACATTTTTTCTAATGTAACGATAGGGCATTATATATTAAAGTAAGTTATGTTCTAAAGTTTATAACTTGAAGACACACATCTTTTATTTTTGCAAAACTAAATATATTGATTTATTTTAAAAAGCATATTTTCTATCATTAATAAAAATTTATTCAACTATGAATGAACTCCACTGGATTGTTATGTAATGCAATTAATGATAAATGTATTCACTTGATGAAAAATGTATATATTTTATCTTACTTTAACATTGTTATACATCAATTTATAATAGCAAAACACTCCAAAATTTCATCAGGAAAAATAAATAATATGCTTTTCTGAAATTAAATAGGAACTTTTAATCAATTCCTCTTAGAACAAAATGTATTTTTTCTTCACTATTGACTTTCAAAAAATTTAATTTAAAATATAATTCAAAGAAACGGAGAAGATTGTAAACCAAAACAAAAATAATGGCAAAACATTTTAGCAGACAATATTTCTTATCTAAATAATAAAAGATTGCAGTTGTGGTGTACATTTTCTTAATGAATTATCAAACAAGAAAACTTAATTAAACTTCCTTAGCTCGGATAATTTATTTTTCTACTAAATACACCATATGGGCCATTCACGCTTGGTAATGGGAGAAAATAAGCGTCTTTTAGTAGTTACTTCATACCTTAACATCTCCAGGAAAATAGATTTCATAGGTCCAGAGGGATAGAGCTATTCCTCTCTCCGCAAACGTAGCCATTTATCATTCTTTTTGTAATAGAGAAAGGTTAACAATTCTTTAATGAACACGATGATTTTTTTTACTCAATAGATTAATTAATGTACCAGAAAGATTTTAATTTTGAGAATCATTATGTTGTAGGGTATTTTTTTATACGGAACGTGACAAAAATTTATTTAACGGTTTGAAAATATAGATTGAGTATCTATGTTTATATTTTTCTGCACTATAAATTTGTGTATTCAGAAAATAAGGATTAAAGCTTTCTTTTGTAAAATTTGTGTATTATTTTATTTAAATAATGATTCATTAAGCACGAGTCAAAACATGTAAGTTGTAAAATCAGCATCTACGTATATCAAAAAAAGTGATGAGCTCGTCCGTGTATAGCAAACATCTCTGAATACTTGAATAGAAGAATAACCAAATAACTATTTAAAAATATTCGAGCAATTCAGTTGATGATCCCATGTATTGTAGAAATGGAACATTTTGTTTACATGTGTTGTATAGAGCATTCCAGGCCAGGGCTTCGACAACTTTGGGGACACTTAGGATTTTTATAATGCAAAGAAACATTCAAGAATGATTATATAGGAACAACAATGTATGCATAATTCCTTCGTTGAATTACAAATATTTTTACTGCCATTTGTCCGAATATAATACTAATTTAAAATATGATTCCCTAAATTTGCTAGCAAGATGTTCAGAAGTTAGAGGTAATAGACGTAGTTTATGTATGAGCCACTGTTGTTTTTACAAAAGAAATGTTAGCTTATCTGAAAATAATGATTGATGATATTCATAATTGCTATTGTATTCCTCTCATCTTTTAACAAACATTCTAATGCATTTATTTACATGAATAAATTAAACTGTACATTAATTTTGACCTGATTGTAATTGTTTAATAGAAGTGCTTGGGATTTTTACTTAAAAAATAATACGAACCTATTTCACAAGAGAACTAAATAGCATAAGCGAAACAGTTGGGTATTTTTTGTTATGTTATATTAATGTACTATAAATGTGGGGATATAAAAAATTAGTCAAATGAAAAACACATAGATATGAAAAATGCTCTGTAGAGCATCATGAAAATCCATTTATTAGGATATGGGGTATTAATCAGCTACCAACAGTTCAGCAGACATTTTTATTGCATTTCGATACATAGCCCTTAACATTTTATGCTTCAAGAGTTTCTATTTTCAGAAATCTATTCATTGTTTGAATAATCTAGCAATAGGTCAATAAATCGTAAATGGATATTTAAATTATGAATGAGAATCTTCGTTAATATACAGAATAATTCTTGATCTGGAGAATTAATACACAATCTAGAAAATTAAGTACATCGATCATATGAAAATAGGAGGGAAAATTTTAATGACCGATAAAAAAAATATCATGAAACTTTTTCTTCATGTCATGTTGAGCGCTGGTATCAAGATAGTAAAATTTTATATGTAAAGCCAGCCTAAACGGGGCTTATCATAGCTTATGAATATGATAAGCAATAGTTAAGAGCAGGTTTTGCTAAGGAAAATTTGGTTTTATTATAAATACGGTAAAGCAGTACAAGCAAAATCCTTATATCGATATATAAGAATTTTGCTTTGAATTCTGCATAGACGAGGGTATTTGAATGTTTCTAGTCTTTTTTGCTTGCTGATGGCAAGCAAATTTGTGGGAAAGGTGTGATATGTCCCTTCGGGTAATTAGTGTACTTGGAATATTGATATGTTTTAAATATTTCGTCTAGCAGCACGTATTGTTATAGCGGTTAAGTTAATAATACCTTGTATCAGATGCACAGATCGTAGTACAGGCGAGCCTTGAATTGCACTTTAAGGAGAGCACGTTTGAAGTATTCTTTTACCTAACAATAAATAATTCGTAATTTTGAACCAAAATCAAATGACGTGGTCATTTCTAAGCTAGTACTCTTCGCCCTACATCCATGCTAAATCAGAGGATTGATTTTGGACGGCATAGATTAAGGTGGACACATCGCAACTCACGGAGCTCCAGCAGCCCAGTAAGGTTGAATATGGCAACTCTCTTAACAATTTATCATGGCAAATAATGCTTCACTTTGATTATCTTAATGGCAAGCAGCCGGAAACTACAACCTTGTACCACAGTAAGACTTTTATGGTAAATGATAAATATACTTAAGTCAAGAACAAATCGTTATAAAATGCACAAACACCACAAGGAATATCTGAAGATATATAAGATTATTTAATACAAATACAATACTAAAATATCATTTCCAAGGATAATTAATGGTCAGGCGTTTCAAAAGTAACAAACGGTGTGGATATTTTTATATTTCATTTTTAAAATAATTTTAGAAAGTGATCTAGTTAACATTTTAAGAAAATAAACCTAGCTGATATACAGTACGCTAAATCCACACGTTGATCAATACAAAAGCACAATAGAGATATTAAACTTTTATAATGTCATTCAACTACAGACATTTCTGTCATTCATTTATAATTTCTGTCGTGGATGGTTTCATTTATCTAAAAATATTCATCATTATTTTACTTCAAGCCTAATTCAGATGAACATTTTAGGTCAAAGGTTTACTATACATTGGTATATTTATCATATAATTAATAAGTCATTTTATGAAAAAATAAATAAAAACAATTAACAATTTCCAGTCAGCATCATATTATTTCCTTGTAGTCTATTTATCAGTATCATTTGACTGAACAAATAGCCTAACAATAAAGTGAGTCTCAAATAACTTAGTTATATCGCACATCAAATAATCGCGTTTTTCTCATCAACTGAGCCGACATAATCAGTTACTTGTGAAATCATTGACTATTATTAGTGAAATCATTAACTGGTCACAATTCCTGTAAATATTTTAATGATATTATGCTTTTGTACTGATCTTTATAACTATGCTCATTATTTGTCTTTAATATACAAATGAGGAATCACGCTCACCGAAGTTCCAGAGTTCTTATCAATCTAGGTAGAAATTTTCTGACATAGAATTGTCTTTTGAGGTTCCTATTGCAGAACAAGTGAATGAAAGTACCTGCCAGTGAAGTAACAGTACTGATATCTACTTTTTAATGGTACATCATTTGCATACGTTGAATAGATGTTTTTCTCAACTAATCCTGTTTCACTGGTGCTGTTGGATTTCTATTTGTACTTCTATCTATTATTCTAATTAACTACGAATATATCATCTAAAGTGTCTTTTGCTCATAATTTATGTCACAATCACGGTTAAATTACTAAGTTTATCTCAAAATAATTGCTTAATATCTAGTTTACATATTATTAGAATATTCATAAAAAATATATGTCATGTATTTAATCACAAAGGAAGAAAATTTATAATTTTGACATATAATATAATGTACTTCTTTTTACAACATAATTTGCTACTTTATTTATTTATTATTTCATCTTATGAAGATATTATTACGTGAAATCATTTAAGTTTTAAATTAGTAATTCATGTTGTCTCTGTGTGTGTGCGTGGGTGTGCGCATGTGTGTGTGTGGAACAGAAATTTCATAAGTACAGAAGTAATAATTGCAGACTAAGATAAAGAGCGAAAAAATAAGAAATTAAGGCCTTATTGAAAATAAAGCGTTTTTATACCGTTGTGTCTTTCTTTAGCTTTTTAGGATATCTAATACTATTACAATCTGATGGTTAAAACTCAAATTACTTTCAAGGTTTTATTCTATGTTTTCTTTATTAAAAATATTACAGAAACTTTAAATTTATTTTGACGTATTGAAATTTTCATCCATAAATTTAAAAATTATATAAAAGCACATATATTGCTCTCTCTAATCAGATAACAATAAAATAAATTCTTGTTCGAAAGAAAAAGAAGTTTTATACTATAAAATTGTACATTTTTATTTTATACTATAAATTGTAAACATTTAAGTTTTATATCAAAAATTTGTACATTATATTTGAAGTCATGCATACAACCCCTTATAATGTTTGCAATATGAGAGTTTTATATGTGAAATAAATGAACAATTGGATTTCACGAAATTAAAAGTATAACATGCTCTGTTTTTAACTATACATGAAAGTGTTTGTCATAATAGAATTTTTTTTATTAAATTTATGATTGTGTACTAGTAGACAAATTTCAGTATGAAATTAAGCAGGAAGGTAAGCTAAAATGATAAAATAATTAAAAATTATAAGAATCTTCTGATGAAATAATCATACCTTTGGGAAAATGCATGCCCAATAGCCCACCCAATTGGGAACACAACATGGAAATAGATGAAAAGTGATGGTTTGAATTATATTTTGTTTGTAAAAAATAATTTTCTCAACCAAATTGAACTATTTGGCTTCTAATATTAGCTAAAATCATAAAAGAAGTATTTTTCATATTTTCCTAACGGAGAAGAATGGATAGTTTGATGTGGTTTTAAATCACCAAGAAAAGTTGTCATTTTTTACATTCAATCACCTGACAACAAAATCATAAAACGATGCAGTAACTGTACCAAAATATTTTACATATAATGAAATGCATTTTAAAGATATATTATGGCAGTATTTCAGATGATGCATTAATGCATAGGTTAATTTGCAACTAAAGTAATATTTCGCAATAAATTATTAATATTTAAGACTGGCCCGCAAATAATTCACAATTACGGAATTAGTCTGGATTCACATATTTTTACAAATAGCAAGCAATGGTTAATCATTTGAAAGTGGTAATTTCTTTTTAAATATTTTTATTATTATTAATTTTAGATACTCTAATTATTTTTAATTATTTATTTTAGAATATAAAATCAAACTTAAAGAGTAATTAGGAAGATGAACTTAAAAATGAAATAATAACGTTTTCATAAATCATTGTTATATAAAGTAAATCCCTTAGTAATATTATTTTGCATTCCATTTTAAATTAACAGAATTAAAGTATAAATTTAATTATGTTATTATTTAATTAAATTAGGTTCATAATTTTTTTCATAATGAAATGAAGATATAGAGTATGCTATTATTTTCTGTATTTTTTCCACTAATATTGTTTCGATATTGTTTTCGTTTAGAAGTATTAGAAAATTGATAATTTTTTTATTTTGTATATGAAAATTTATATATGTGTGTGTGTGTATTCGGTGAATATATATTTTTATAATCCATACTTGTAGACACAAATACATATTGCATCAAAACAATTTCCAAGCTGCATGTTCCTGTAGAAAGATCTATTTTTATATAATGGTGTGTCATCATTAAATATCTTAGCTGAAATTCTGTTTTAATTACACATTCACGAGGTTATATTCAAATTCAATAGTTGAAAAAATTCAAAATTTGTTTCCTAAAAAATGAAATCAGTTTCAACTGCACTATAATCCCAAATTCAAAATTTTTATAATAAATATTCATATTTATTTTTAGAAAATCAAAATGTTCAGGGGTAAAAATTTTTGTTGAGCAAAATGTTCAGGACAAATAATTGTTGTGTATTTCATTATTTTTCAAAATATATTTTTTGAAAAACTGAGCATCGTTTCCATTTAGACATCATTCAAATTGAATTATTTATTACAAACAAGAATTTTTTCTCTTAGTTGAATTTTAATCAATTTGTAACATAAAATTTTGGGAATGTTCACTTAAAAGTTAATACAAACCTTGTTTGATGAATTTTATCATAATAGAAATTGTTAGTACTTTGACAGTACCTAAACAAATATGACAACTATATATGTTAATTAATATTAAAATATTTATTGAAAGTGAATAGACTTCAAAAATTAAAATATTCACAGCAATATTAATATTATTTTAGTTGTCATCGTTAACTAAAAATGTAATAACCTTTAATAATTTATGCTTCGTGGTATAAATTAATAATATAACTGCTTCTTTCTCATTAATGTCACTTAAAAGTTAGATATGTTTATTGTTATTATTCTCAGGTAAAATAAATATTAGGAAATAAAAATCAGTTGAAAAATTCCGCGTTGCGTATTTTTTCCTTGGAAAGATTAAACTTCATAGTATTATTGAAGGCGAGAAACAGCTAAAAGTTTAGGGTGCAGTTTCGCAGCATATTTCACTAAGTACTTCTTAACGGTTAATTCCTCCATGGATCCCTCTCAAAATCGGCAAAACGATTCGAAATCGTTAATACTCTCGAACCCATCAAAATTATTTCATCCCCTTTTATCGAGGAAGTTGGAAGAAATAGCGAAGAGTCATTTGATTACAATAAAACTTTTATTCGCTTCGCCAAATCTCATTAATAACGGCGACGGATTCCGCATTAAGTTAAAGAGTTTTACGCCAATAACTGCAGTTCTGAAAATTTATAGAATGCGCGCACCCTTTCATAATCTAGCTAGACATGGAAATGAAAAGGCATTGCTGACATAAATTATTCATTCTTGGGACTCAAAGCCGGGCAGTTCTGCGGAAGACAATAAAGTATCGAGACTATTTGTCTTGATACACATTAAACATGAAAGCGCCAAGTCTGTTTCTGGCGTTTTGCCATTATAATACAATGATTCAATTAGATGCTATCATTAAACTGAAATAATCACACCTGAGCTTCTCAGGTAGATGGAAATGCATAGCTATTTTAATCACAATGTGCGTAAGAGAGTCTTTAAGTTTTATTTTATTTAAAGTTTACAAAATTATTAATTAAGAAAAAAGCTAGAAATTATTAAGAAAAAAGCTAGAAAAGAATTAAAATATATGTGTTTATCTTTTTAAACATATTGTTTCTACGTAATTTCAATTTGTGAAATGATTCACTAGCATTATATAAATTAATACAGTTTTCTTATCATTTATACAGTGTCAGATGACCCATTTTTGAAACTGACTCTCTATAAATCTCATAATTTTGCATATCAGCCCAATAAAAATAATTAAAGATTGTCCGAAGATAAAAGCTGGAAAAGAATTAAAATATATGTGTTTATCTTCTTAAACATATTGTTTCTACGTAATTTCAATTTGTGAAATGATTCACAAGCATTATATAAATTAATACAGTTTTCTAATCATTTGTACAGTGTGACGAGTATAGTGTGACAAAATGACGAATTGTGTGATTTTTTGCAAAATAATGAATGAGTTTTTAAATATCTTAAAAACTGTTAAGACATATATGATATTTTTTTAGATTTTAATAATTACAACTTACTTCACATTTTAATGAGCACATCTTTATATGTTCCAGAATATCTGTCCCAAAAAATGATCGCAAAAAAATGTGAAAGAAAAATTATGAATTAAATCAGAAGAGAGAATAATAAAGATAGAGGTTTATTATTTCTTATAAATTCGGCATTATTATTTTTAATAATAATAATGCCAGGAAAAAATCTTATTCATATGTGAATTATATCCATAAGTAATAATATAAAATTTAACATGAATTTTAAGAAAAGAATTCATAAGATAGTTAAGTGAGAAGAGTTTTTTTTTCTTCAAATTTTCTTGCACTACTACCAATTTTTTATATTTTTTCATCACTTTTCTTTCATTTAAAGCCTTTATTTCTGCTGTACGCACACCCTAATATATATACATATATACATATACATATATATATATATATATATATATATATATATATATATATATATATACATATATATATATATATATATATATATATATATATATATATATATATATATATATATATATATATATATATATATATATATATATATATATATATATATATATATATATATATATATATATATATATATATATATATATACAGGCATATTTATAAATCATTAAGAGAATTGTATTTCAATGTCCACGTAAATATCTGTCATCCATATATGAAAATTATTAGTTTATTTTAAAAATTACTTTATTATTGTTCACTCTGTGCTTTTCTCATTACTAATTCAAAATTAAAAATGTTTTCAAAGTAAATATTATATGATAATAATATTATGTTTATGTAATTAGTTTTATCATCTTATATCAAACAGTTTTTGTAGTTAAAATTGAAATATTTTGTTAAACGTAATGAAGCATTAAAAAATAATTCTCTAAGTTTTTAATAAAATCTCTCATTTTAATTAGCGAAGCTATTATATGTTTTGTAAATGTTTATTTTGAGGACATATTCTGTTAAAAATCCATCATGCATAGTAACTTTTATATTTTATATTTGTAAAGTTATTATGGAATACTTTATAACCCTGATATTTATATATGCTTAAAATTTGATATATAAAAGGATCTTTTTTGACTAATTTATTAATTAATATATAATTCGGAGCAAATTTTTTTTATAATTTATTTAATAAAGGATACGAAAAACTGTGTATAAAAGAGTTATAAGGGATTTGTATTTACAATATTAGATAAATTTATTCAAACAAATATATTTTATGTTAAAAGAAAGAAAATTTTAGAATTATTTATTATAATAGAAAATTTTAGAAAGGTTTTAAAATATTTTTCACAGTTTGAAGTATTCAAAAAATATTCAATTAGTTAGGAATTAGGAAAGGGGTTAATTTATTTTTAAGAAAATTAAAATCGTATAAACAAATATGACTTGAATTCTGTAAGGAAGAAATATAATGCCCAACATTAAAAATGCAACACCAAGAAGAAGTTGCCAGAAAGAGACGCAACTCGGCAAAATGCACAAGTCAGCAATGAATAATAATGATTTGTATTTTTAAATTATTTGCATAATACAGAGGAAGACCAGAGTTGGGACAGCAGGTTGTATATACCACAGTGGATGGAGATACATTAAGCAACACGTCTAGGCACAGATTCAATGGCATATTCTGAATCTGTATTGATGAGAATGATGTATGATTCAATGAGAGTATGGATGGCATTCTAAGGAATGGTTCTCCATTCCTTATCTACCATTTGCCAAAGGGAGTTTTCCAAAGGAGACAGTGGCAAGGTTTGCAAATAGCGCCAAATCATATCCCAAATGTGTTTGATTAATGAGAGAACTTGCAATCATGGTGCCTCTAGAAGCAACTCTACACCTATCAGAGTATGTTGGCTGATAAGAGCAATGTGCGGTTGGTGATTATTCTGTTGATAAAAGGCATTGGCAACACCTGAAGTTTGGAAAATGTCAACTACCATAGAGCATCAGTGATGTGACGTTGGGCTGTCATAGTGTCATGAATACGAACTAGAGGTAACATGAAATCAGACGCAAGGCTTCCAAAACAACTTTTTATATAAATTTCCTGCATCAATAGGGGAACACTCCAACGCTTGCACTCATGTCAGGTATTGGAGAGTTCCCCTATTGCTGCTGGATTGGATCTGTCACCACGTCAATGCCACACTGGTTCACGGTGACTATCACTGAAGCAACAGAGGCGTGACTCATCAGAGAAAATGGTTTCGTGGCACGCCATCATCTACATAGTTCTAATCTAGTACCATTCCACAAATTTCCGTTTATGCTGTGATGCTGTGGGGTAAATAGCAGCATTCTTAACAGGCGCAATAAATGCAAGTCGCTAGCAACCAATCGACCAAAAATGGGTCTCTTAGATAAAGCAGAATTCAGATGTGTTGCATTTGCTGCAGATTTTCGTAGGTATGCTCTCCGAGGCCACCATCGCCTCCCATTGGACACATCGATTCACGCATGCTGACGTTTCTTTTGATGCATATGAGCCTTGCAAACGTTCCACAGTTCCTTGCTTCAACTATGTTTGCCGCAGCCGGCACAATTTGTACGCGTCCATATGTCTATCAGCTGCAATTTTTCGAAAAGACCAACCTGTACCTCTCAGTCTGATCATCATGGCCTCTTAAACTCGTCTGTCTACTGGAAATGAGTCAGTCGACGATGGTCTAGTTTATTCTAAAATTACAGATTTATTTTGTGACATGAACAGACTTTCAACTATTTTTTCCAAGCAGCAATAACGTCGTGAATAGTGCCAACTCTGCCGGTTCTTCACCTTATATCTGTTCCTATGTGCGCTGGAGAGCTGCTCATTTCACATCATTTGCATAACTTGATAAAATGCATCTACCCAGAAATTTTCATAAATTTCTAGGCACTCTTCGGTGATACCTTTTCAGTGTCAGGCAGTCTATGCTCCATGAAGATAAAATCTTACTACTAATGCTGTTTTAAGCCAGTAATTATCATATATTTTAGTAGTACTTGTTTGTATTGATGTTTATAATGGTATCGTAACTTTCACTCACTTAATTGCTGTTTACTCTAAACAAATGTCTTATGATATCAAACACCTTTCAAACTTTTGAGAGATACTTTGCTAATACTTTGTATAGGAACTCTATTTCTTATCTAAACACATCACTATTATATGTTTGTGTGTGTGTGTGTGTGTGTGTGCGCGCGCATAAAAATTAGTGCATTTGTTAATCTTGAATGTTGTTTAGAATTTGAATATTTTGTTAATGAAATAATCTCTCAGCATTAATATTTTAGATTGAATTCTAAACTGCTTTGTAAATATTTAAAATACCAGTAAAAGTTAAGGAATATTAAATGAAATTGTCAACAGTTTTACTAATATTCAAAACAGTTTACTAATAACACAATTTTCGTTATTTAAACCTAAACTTTATAGCTGTACGTTTGATAAATTTAAACGACTTAATAAGTTGAAATACTTTTATCGAAACTTATTAAATTTTCCATATTTTGTGCTATTTGTTTTTATCCTAACAAATGTAGCTTTTGCTATTTTAACGTTTTAATGCAAATAATTTAAATATATTCTTCTAATTTAAATTACACTTCCACTTTTTCTGAGTTATATTTAATTTTATTAAAATATTTTAATAAAATATTTTACATATAACCCGAAAAAATGGAGGAACACTAAATTTAGTCACATTTTCAGCGTTGTAGATAACATTTTAATATTTAAAACAAATTAAGTTAATTTGTCACCTGTTATGCGAAATTTAATCTAAAATGGCCACTAACTGTTCTATTTTATATGCTTATCTGATATTTTAATTTAAAAATGGATGAAATAATTTTACATCATAACATTGCTCATTATACAGAATGGTTTGATAAATAAGTTACATTTCATTAAATTTGAAATGTTTTGCATTACCTAAAGTTTTTTCAATACAAAAAAATAATAAACTGATAAGCAGTTCTTTTTATGAACATTTACTATAGCACCATGCATTTTTAAGCAGATTTTGCAAAGACATAGTAGAGAATTATATTATTTTTTATTAACTATTTATATACATTCCATTTCATAAGCAGAAAATATTTTGGTTTTCTAAACAGTATTCTTCATTTTTATTTTTTATTTATTTATTTAATTTATTTTTTTTTTTTGGTTTAATATATTCCTTCAACAGGTGCGGGTATGCGTAGTTTTACTCAGATGCTGCATTTTCCAGGCTGCCAAATTCTGGGTTTGGTGATCTTTTCGGATTTTCTTAGGTATCTGACAACTTAGTTTTATTACATCACAGATATGAAGGCCTATAAGAATTAAGCAGAAAATTCTATTTTGCCAACTCTAGTATTTACGTCATCGCACACGTCACAATACGTCATCTCGGCAACATTTCTTCATTGCCAAAAAAAAATTCAGAATTTGTCATTCTGGATTATATGGCATCCTTACCCATAATTGCTTCGCACCTATTTTGAATTTCTAAGTCTCAGTTCTCTATGTCTCTTCACGGAATTATTCTATGAAAAAAATGATCCTTTTAAATGCAAATCCAGCTTAATTTATTAATCTAATGAGCATTATTTTATTAAAAATTCCTCCAGGGAATTATCTGACGGAATGAAATTAATCCCTAAACTTATTTATCGCATAACAAACGTAACATATTTAGAGGCAATTTAATGATGTCTGAAAAGCGAAACTTATCATGACAATTAATAGCTTTTATGCACAACTGTTCAAAGAATATAAATTTTATAAGGAATATATATATATTAATAATTTAGAGATAGAATTCACTGAATCTCCCACGCATTAAATATATTTTGAAATTTTATATTTATTCATTTATGTTTAAGAAACAGTTTTTATTGTTTTTAGTTGTTTGAAAACAAAAAATATATATATATACAAATGTTTGTCTCACATTTCCAACAAAAACGTCGCTATATAAATAAGAAATTTTGGAGAATAACGAAAGTAGTTACAGTCTGTAAGCCTCTGTTAATTTATTAAATTACCAAAGCTAAATATAATTTATATAATAGTTAAAGGAAAATTTGAAATTTCTACAAATGAATTATTAAAATTCATACCAACTCAGCATGCTGA
This sequence comes from Latrodectus elegans, assembly GCA_030067965.1. NCBI lineage: Eukaryota > Metazoa > Arthropoda > Arachnida > Araneae > Theridiidae > Latrodectus > Latrodectus elegans. Next base: position 46,079,043 of record CM057811.1, on the reverse strand, counting down.
TATGAATTAATTACAAGGTTGTTTGGCAAGTAAATCTAATGTTTCAACGAAATTAAATTCAGAGCGCGTCTAGACTTTCAACAGTTAGATATACATAAAGATTATAATCGGAAGAATTATAATAGTGGGCAGGATAATTATTTACCAAATGAAGTTGTACCTAGATTATTGCCAACACGTTATGAGTTATGTGTTTTCAATTCAAATGAGCAATAATAATTTGAGTAAGATTTATAAACTGCATATTGAAATTAAAATTATATCAAAGATGAAAGTATTACTAGGAATTCTAAAAAAAATGAATTAGATCCTTCAAATTATGAAAATTGAATTATTAATTTGCTATACTTAAGATTTTTAGAGGTGTGTATTTAATTACAACTATTGCTTAAAAAGTTCTATGGAACCATTTGATGAATGTAAACAAAGAAACTAGAAAATAATATTAAACTATAACCTTAAATTCAAAAATAAAAAATCTAAATCATTAAACTATAAATATTATAAATCAGAGATGAAACTTATGTCTTAAAATGTGAAAAACATCTATTATAATTTTTGTATCAGGAATGTAATTTAGGTATTCTAATACAGCTCAAGTCAAATTAATGTTTCAAAACTTTGCCTTTAAGCAGAAGCGTAATATAAATACATAAATTAATAAATTATTGACACAGTTATTGTTTTATATACTCCATTTCAACTTCATAAGAATCTTTTTGATATTTTTCACAACATTTAATTTACTATCATGTGGTAAGTTTTTACAATGTCGATATTTAAAATATTTCTTTTTCAAATAGTAATAAAAGAGAGAAGAATGTGGATTCTATATTTGACTGTGCAATATATTAATATTTATTAATATGTGTCTCTCGTGACTTGTCTAAGAGTTTTCTTATGACTCATAGATTCACTCTCTATATGAATACTTCTTTACAACAATAGCTTTTTGTATAATGTTTAATAATGTCATTAATTGTGTTACTTCTCAGCAAACGATAATCATTATAATTATTCCTTTTAGTATATTTTGTTTTAATACAATTTTTTCTTGCTTTTATGTTTGATTTAAACAGACATATTCGGGCTTATAAAAGAACTGATTCCTTTCTACTAATTGATATTTGTAATTTACTTTTATATTTATTTCAATTTGACATCATAGCTATTAAATTATAGATATAATGATAAAAATTTTTAATTTTATTTGTTATATATGTATTAGGAATTCTATTCAATGGAAATAACTACATTTTTTCATTGTTTTAAATTACATTTTTATCATATCCTTGAAAATATTAAATAATATTAATAAAAACTGAACTCATCATCATAGAAAACAGTAATTTTTATATCTAATTATATTTTAGATGACGATAATTTCAATAAATTTCAAATATCATTAGAAAATAAATATAACCATATAAAATTGTATATTAGACATTATTTTTAAGTTTTAATGATTTTTTAATACAAAATTTCACAAGAACTTGCGCAAATTTTGAAAGGTTTATTCAATTCGAGTAATAAAAAAATAAAATAAAATAAAAAAATACTTAAAATTCCATCACAACTACTATGACAATTAGTTTTAAAATAAGCTAAAATAAATATTTGGACTTATGTCATATTACGTGATCACGTGGATGGAGGAATTGATACACATTTTACGTTCACTTAAATCTTAAGGGAAAACTTAAATGATTTTATATTCCCAGAAATTAAAATTTTATTATTTTATGAAAATAATCAATTATTTAGTAATGGATTTTGCACGGTTAAAAGTTAAGAATACATTTTCAGAAAATTTCTGCAGGAAGTAAAATTCAATGACACTTTTTTTTTATCTGCAATTAAATTTTAAAATATGTTCCATAATTTTTGATTCAACATATTTTTATCAATTAAATATGCTTACTTCATATAAGAAATGTAAAAAAAAATGTTTAAAACGAAATGTGTGAATTCTAATTTAAAAATTTTCAAAATAATAGCATTTGGTTTATGAAATGTTTTAATAAATACTAAATTGAATTAGCTTATATTAATAAAAGCATAATGGGATTTGTAAGAAAAGCCATACTTTATCTTTAAAGATATTGTTAATTATTTATGTATCTTTATTTTATAATAAATCCCTTTCAGTAAAAATGTTTTTTCAAAAATCATATTTATCTTGAAAATAAAATTGAAATGTTAAAATCAACAGTAATTAAAACACATTTCTGAACATAAAGTTTCTTAAATTTTTGTTTGCGGTTGCAATTACTAATAATTTAATTGTATGTTTTACCATTTATAAGCATAAATTATTTTTTTTATCTAATTTACAAACATGCAAACATCCATTCAGAAAGTTTGAGAAATGTTCATTCGCGAATCTTTTGTTAGAATTTGAATGTCAAAGGTAATGATGATTACCCTTGAATTAAGGTCCATCAACATTACTCTTGTTGCAGCGGCAATTCTCTCGAGTAATTCAATCCTAGTTTAATGACTGCATTTATTTCTTTGCACCCCCAGATAACAGACGCATGGCTTCTCAAATGTCGCAGAAACAAAAATACTTTCAAGACAAACTCACGAGACGCAAATTTGTAAGGTACCCAACATAATCCCAAATGAGAATTTTTTTTATGACAAAGTAATTTAAATCCATATTTCAAAAGTCTTCCGGGTATACTAATTAACTTTATGAAATTAAGTATTTTGAATCTTCAATTATTAACTCGTAAAAAATTAATCGGTTTACTCTGTTGAAATATCATCACTGCATCTCATATCGATGAATGTATTATTTTCCATTTTTCTTAATACTAATTATTTAAGAAAAATATTGAGCTCATATATAACACTTCAATTTACAATGCTTTGTCTGCTATCAATTTTATTAAATTAAATTAATTTCAGGAAAATAATTCCTCAGAAGTGAATAACTAAAATTAGCTTTAAGCAGTCCTGAAAGGAGTTCATTAAAAGTAATATTACTGCCATATTTTTATATTTACAAATGTTATTAACTAAAATATTTAGAGAGCATAATCATTTATTCATAAATTAGACTGAAAATGGACACTTTTTTAAAGTATGTAAAATAAACATAATTAAACATCATTTAGGTATAAAATATACTTGTAAATCATTCATTTGTTAAAGTATTCTAATGTAAATTTTATTAATATGCTACATTTTATAGCTAATCTTAGTAATAATTATTAATTATATGTGATTACTAATATATATAAAATATTCAATTAATTTCATTCGAAGGAACTACAAAGAATGACATAAAAATCATATGATATTTAAGATATATTTCTTTTTAAATTTATCAAAATCGAGAAATCTGGTGAGCTGTCTCATTAAAATTGTTTTCCATAATGAAAATTTAACTCAGAGGGTACCATTTAAGAGAAAAGTAATATTATTCATAAAATATTTTAAGTCTTTATTAATTATCTGTATTACTTGAATTACAGCCATTTATAAAAATAATAGGAAACCTGCACTGTTAATATGTCTTATGAAGATTGCATGTTACAATTTTCGCAATTTTTTACTTCTCAAAATAAATTTATAATCAATATTGTTAAATGTTTCACAAGTTATATATATATAAATACATATATATATATATATATATATATATATATATATATATATATATATATATATATATATATATATATATATATATATATATATATATATATATATATATATATATATATATATATATATATATATATATATATATATATATATATATATAACAGTGTATTAAATATTATTATAAATTTTAAAAAAAATATGTTAAAATTAATGAATAATATAAGTAATTCATTTTAAAACTATAATTATCAACCTAATTTTTAGAGTAAATAAATACATAAAAAATGCAGAAAACTATACTTATATACATTACTCTTTAATTAATGTGTGTATGGCATAAGAGTTTCTTTTATAATAAATGCAGGAAAGTTGGTGTTCCATTATAAAATTTGCACGAGAAATTCTTGTTGGTGTGAATTTAATGATAAATTCCAAATGCATTTTATAAATAAACTCATTTTATCAAAAACATTTTTTATTTTTATTTTTAATATTTTAATGTTATAAATTAAGTAGTGAAAGAAAAAAAATTAAAATAAAGTGAAAGAAAATCACGTTGAAGTTATATTTATCTCGCATTAAATACTTAATCTTTAATTCTTAAAATTTTGTTTATGATGAATATAAAGTTTGTTATGTTTTTAGTCCTAATTTAAAAATAGTGATGCATAATTCAATTCAATGTGTATAGTTTATAATTTAAACGTATAGTTTCTTTCTAAAAAATGTATTTATAGCTTTTGTTATTGGATTTTTTTATAATTGTAATTAGTATAAATTTAGAAGATATAAATTTATGAAAGTCTTTCATACAAGTATGTTATTACAAAACCATTACCGTCATATTTATTTACATTAATTTTCATAACATGAAATATATAGCAAGTTAGGAAAATGTGTTTTAATGTATCCATATTAACTTTTTACATTAATTACAATATTTATAATAAATAAGTATTTATTTAAAACACGAAAATGTTCAACAATTCTAAAATAATATTGCCGAAATTTTTGCTTGATTGGTACGCTTAACACGGAAAATGAATTGTTTCAAAACCCAAAATTTACAAACTTAAAAGCAAATCTTAAAAATACAAATGTATTTCACAAGTTATGGGATAAAGATAATAAAGAATGTATTATGTAAATACTTTATAAAATAACAAAACCAGACGTGAAATTCTTGTGGAAAAAATAAATTCAAATGAAGATTGTAAGCAAATTTTACAGAACAATTGATAAATTTTATTAAAAGAACAACATAATCTGTTGATTGACAACATCGCTTTAGTAAAATAAAATTATTCATAATATAGGTAAAACCTAGGTTTAGAATTATTTTTATTTAAAAATATATTCATATGATAAAATAATATATGATAATAACGTTTAAATTTTCCATTTACCAAACGGTATGAAATTTATTCTACTTGCTGTATTTCTGCTAACAACTTTATTTCGTTTAGTAATTTCGATTACTGTTTGGATTACTAATTTTAAGCAAACAAATGAATTCAAATGCTTAATACAAATAAATATGGAAATATGTTTTAAAGCATAATCTCACAATTATGTTTCTTCCATTTATTCCCTCACAACTACATTCATTTTAAGATATATCAGTTAAATCAAAGTTCATAAAGACATTGACATGAAGGCAATAGAATTTGTTCTGTTACATACATCATATATTCATTTGTCTCTTTTACATACAAAATAATACACATTATGAAATAAAATCACTTACTTACGCACTACGAAGATGAATTCCGATGTTTATTGTTGAGTTACAAAAAATAACAATATGAATGGCTTCATAAAATGCGATTATAGTTTTTTAATCTGCATATGTGTGAATAACACTAATATTCATTATTAAAATATCAGAATGATTTAATATATTTATAGCCAAATATATATATATATATATATATATATATATATATATATATATATATATATATATATATATATATATATATGAAAATATTTTACCTGACATATTTTTTAGTTAATGAAAATATTTTACCTGAAAATATTTATTTAAAACATGTTCGGAATATTATAAGTTCACTTTTTAAATCTAAAGTTTAAGTTACTTAAAATTAAGTTACTCTTTTGCTTAAAGTTAAGTTACTAAGTCTTTTAAGTTATACCTTTACTTAAATAAATTACTTAAATTTAAGCTACTTAAAGTTACTTTTTTTAAATAAGATAGTAAAGGGATTTTTTTATCATACACAATGTTTATTGTTACACATCGGAATTTTAAGAATATAAAATTCTGTTTAAAAAATAAAAAATGGAAATAATAATTCCGGATGCAAAATGTATCTCCTTATCTAAATAATACATTTTTGTAATTCAAAACCTTTAATCAATAGATGTAATTAATTAAAATCATATAAAATCACATTAATCTATATTTTAGAGCATAGAGAAAAATCACTCTATATCCAATAGAGATAGAAGAGTTGACAGAAGAAATTTTAATTATTTCTGCTTAGTTTAATGATAAAACAATATTTGATATCAATAAGATAGATATATTATTTTTTTAAATTTCAATTCATAAAATGATTTGTGTAGTAAAATGAGTACTTTCTTAATTTCTAATATCAGATTTTTATTGAAAAATTTTTTGTATTTCATTTATTTAATAAAATAAATGTTTTCATATAAGTTGAAGTATATTCTGTTGTTACTGTAATGAAATTTTATGATTGAATGGCATTTAAATTATTTTGAATATTCAAAGTTCTTATCGTCATTATTTCTGCATATTATTAGTATCTTCTCCTGAGGAAGGGAGAAATAGAGTTTTCCTGGTGCTTACGCAAAATGCAGCTAATTTCCTGAGGAAACGGCATTTCCCCATTGGCTGTATCGGGTGACGGAAGTTTCCCTTTTACTTCTAATTTATCACCAGTTCTCGCAGATTTACTAAATTAGGAGAAATTGCAAATTATTTTGCGAATAACGAGAAGGAATGGCATTACTTGGCGTAATAATTGCAATTTCTAGAATGATGGGCCAGACGCCAACGGTTGGAAGAAGAGACGATTCTAAGAGTCCCCAGGAGCCTCTGGGACATATAAAGCGAGGGTGGAATTGCGAATTTGAGTGCTCGATACCGAGTTAAACGCAAATTGACGTTGGAAATAGTCATGATGGGAAAGGTTGAGGAACAAAAGACTAGATGGTGCCAAAATATTTCCTCTAATTCAAAGCTAGTTCACGCAAATTCGAAACTATTCAAAGTTTTCCATTTTAGAAGGTAATATACCATTTCAAATGATGAATATAAATGTGTGTTTTTAGTTTCAGTAAAAAAATGAATTAAAAAACAAGGAAACTGAATTTTAAGATAGGAGTTCTAAAATGAAATTACATAATTACGTAAAATTTCAACTATTAATATTTATCTATAACAAGAAATACAAATGAAATAAAATTTTAAAACAGCAACCCCTTATTATATTTTAGTTTTAATATGTTATGAAAAAAATAGTACTTGTTACAATTCCTTGTTTCCAATACGCATATTCGATATTGTAATTACTCTCTCTTTTTTGGCATTTAAAATTTATAAATGAACAAAATTACAAACATATAATATATTACTTTATAAAAATAATGAAAAACATAAATTTGTTTTTAAATTTAGTAAAAATGAAGTATTATTCAAAGTATTTATCAAGTTACTCACTAGTAAAGAGAAGATGAATAAAGCATTTTTGAAACTATTGTTCAGTTTAATTATTCTGAATAAATATAATAAATGAGTTTTTAAACATCATCATTTAACATAGAATCAAATTTAAAATAATGCTTGTAAAAAAGCACGTTTTCCTGCAAAAAATAATTATCACTTAATTATTAATACTATTATAACTAAATTAATTTTAAAAATCTGAGTTTTATAAATTTAAACTGCTACCATTAATTATACATACTATAAAATCTACTTTAATATTGAGATATTCGAATTGCTTTAATTAATTTATTATTTTCATTAAAAAAGCGTAATAAAATATACATTAAAATAATTTCTCTTAACAATAACTCTAATGTAAATTTAATTGTATTACTTTGTGAAATGTAGATAATAGCTCTTATTTGGCACATCTACAAATGAAGAAGATATATAAGAGAGTTTTGAAATTTTCCTATTCTGTCTAGCAAATATGCCCTGTTATTAGCTAAAATTTCTTCTAGCCTTCATCACATACTGAGATATCTGAGAAACAAAAAGTTAAAATCTGTTAATTATTTCATTTGCTATTTAACTGTCATTCCTCTTTAATAAAATCTTGTTTTATTATAGAGATATTATATAGCAATTTTATATTATCCACAATTGTAGTTTAATATAAAATCTATCAGAAAATAGTGTCCAAAATACATTTTTAGTTACAGTTGTTTAAATATATAATTTATAAAAAATTATAGGTTATTTCACAATATTTTCTAACAAATCACATTTTTTACATTATTTTAATAATCTAAATTTGTAATAAATGTAATATTTGTTATAGTATTATACTTTTCTTTACCTTAACATTTTTGCCAAATTTTCTAAGTTTGAATTTAAAAAATATCAAATATTATTAAATGTTTTATTACGTTTTCTGAAAAATATAAAATTATTTTACAATTTTTAATCAAAAAACTATATGCAAAATAAATTTTATTTCCTTAAATAACACATTATTTGCATTCTATAAAAAATAATAAATTCAACTTACTTTTCAATATTCTTATATTATTATGCTTGTTTGTTATTAAAATAGCTACGAAATTTAAAATTTAGATGTTTTTATAGAAATTTAAAAATGAGTTTAAGCTAAAACAATTATTTTAAGCTCTATAGAATAGGTTGAATAAAATTTGAGAAAAAATTTAAATTGACAAATTTTGAAACATAAAAATTTTGTTGGTAATTTTGTTAGTAAATAAATAATTCAAGAATAGTTTGTTAGATTCTCACCAAAATGTAACAATATATACATATACTTCATTAGCCAAAATTCATAAATAATTAATGGAAAATAATTTTCTTACAATAAAAATTTTCAAGCAATTAGAATCTTCATATAAAGGAAACTAATTTTTTTATATATGCATTAAAAAATATGCAGTGAAGCTGGACACAATTATATTTTTGAATATGAGCTATTGGAAATGTTAAATTAAAAGTTAATATATAGATGAAATGTATTAGTATCTCATCCGTTAAATTGCTTAAATAATTGCATGCATTAACTAAATAATTTTAAATTTTAAATGGATTCGAATTTTTCAAAATAATCGCCATATTTTTCAATAAATAATAAGTATATTCTTCAAGAATCAATATTTGAGTTTAATTGTTACTTTATGTCCTTATTATAAATTAGTTATCATCTCTGATAATTTTTAAATGTAAATAAAAAATTGGTTTAAAAGTTTTATATACTTTACATCTTCTCAATCTTTTATTGTCATGAAAAATTGAAAACGTTAACATTTCACATGCAGCCTGTGCAAAAATATCTCGTATATAAATAGACAAAATAAAATCACTTAACAAATACTTTTAATCTTTAGTATTTAAAAAAGACAACCATTTAGCAATTTCATTAGTAAATTTAGGATATCAAATGACCATTCCACGTAATGGAAACTTCATGTTGACCATTGGAACGTGAAAAGGCACTTACAAAATCAAACATGACTAGGACAAAAGACTGCATGAATTCCCAAAGTAACGCCTTCTATTCTATTTATATTTTTTTGATATTTCTTTTTACGTTTTAGCGGAATTTAAAAAAAAAGAATAAAAGTATCGAAGACACTGCATCATTCTAATGATGATGAGTATGGAATTAGAAACCATCAGCATTATTCTTGGTTGGAATCAAGAAACCCCTCCTCAAACCCGCTAGCTCTCATTTTTCTGAGACATTCAATTTAGTACAGAAAGAGGTACCGGGAAATATTTATTTGAACGTATGTGCTATTGCTCCTTTATCCCTTGGCAAAATGAAACAGCGAAAAAGCATAGTCATCTAGGGAAGAGGTTTAAAATTCCCCTGAAATGGATTCGCTATAATTCTCTTTCCCCGAGAAAAATTCAATAATTCTTTTTACGAAATGGCTTCTTTTTCCGTAACAGAAAAGCATCTGGATCTTAAATCGGAATGTGATAGGGATTTTCTCTTTATATATAAATATGAATAAATAGATCATTAAATTAACGCCATCGAGATTATTCCATTTCCCTCTATAAAAGTCTATAGAAAATTCAAATGGTGTGACTTCTCATAGCATACAAACATTTCTTCAATAGGTAAATACAAATTCCAGAAAAATATAGAATAAAGTATTGAAATTAAAATAGATATATTGTGAAATATTTTTTTCAATTTAAACATTTAATTTTTTAACTATTTATCTAAATTGTATATTAATTAAATATGTGTGAAGGTTATTTATTAATATGTTGTTAGATTAAAATATATATATATTCTGTCTTTAAATGCAAATAAATCTTTATTTTATTGTTTTGATGCATGATTTCAGTAAAAGTCTTTCCAAAAATTAATATAACAACCAAATTTTGAATATTTTGAAACTTCCGTAATTAAAAGTATTCTTTATAATTTCATGCCCACAAATACATGTTAAGTAAATACACAAAGACATTTTTATATTGTTACATGAGAAAAACACTATTATTTATTTTCAAAAGAAAAATGAAAACGTTTTGTTTTCTTTAAGAAACATGACTATTTCATAAAAGTAATACGATGGGGGCAGGAATTATTTTGGAGACACATGTTTAGAAAAAAATTGTGGATTGCGTCTGAATTTAAGTAGACAAATTTATTAAAGTTATTGTAAAACGATTGCATTATATATAAATATGGGTTTGAAAAAAGTAATTGTGTTTTTACTGTTTATTTTGTTAAATGTTATGTGCTAATGTTTAAAAGTAGTAAAATTTTAAAAATCTCGAATACACAATATTGGTTTCTATAAGTAGATTAATCGAAAGAATTTTTCAAAACTGGAAATTGTATGAAAACTCCCTTCTATAAGTGCTTAAACTATCATTTTTATATGGAATATTATTACGTTCTATATAGAGCAATATATTCAGTGCAAAGCTACCAGATGTCTTATTGAAGTAAATAATCTCTGTAAGACAAAAATAAACAATCTACCATAATAAGCAAAAATAACAAGAGAAGCCATTAAAACACTTTTATGCAATCTAAAAATAGCTAATTTTCCAAGAAAGGTTTGGTTTTAGTTTTAATTTAGAATATTTATATAAACCATAACAGTAAAATTGTATAGTAATTTTTAGATATTTACATTAGTGAGTTTCCAATATAATAAATTTACATTTCTTCATTGAATATAATGAGTGTGAATTTTTGATTAATATAGAAATACGAGTTATGTTATTTTTTTATTATTAGAATTTGATTATTCAGTATTTCATTTATATTTTCACATTATTTTAAATAGATTTGACTTAGAATACTTTTTTATAGTACATGGAAGAGGTATTTTTTTAAAATAATAGAAATATGTTTAATGATACTTCATTTTTTTGAATGAATCATGATATATATATTTTTAAAATAACGAGCATTAAATAATAAAGTTAATTGACATATTCATATATTAATCGTAAAAACGACTGCAAATTTTAAGAAATATATAATAATGTTGGAAAAAGAAACATTCATCCAAAAACTGACAAGCTAGGACATATATTGCTAGTTAATTTTATTTGAACATTATGAAAAAACATTTGTAAATTTAATTGGCATTTATTTAATTCTTAATTAGTAATTCGTAAGTCTTATTTTAACAAAATTGATGGATTTTTTTCTACATTTTTTATATTTTCATGTCCGGTTTTAAAATTTTAATGTAATTATTATTATTTTTTTGTATTTTCCATCAAAAGTCATCTGAAATTAAAAATATTTACATTGCGTAAATAAAACAGTTCAAACTATAATATGGAAGTTTCCCTTTAAAGTCATTATTATTAAAAAGAAATTTGTTTTAAATTCAAATTATTTTGTAAGGCATTGATTCTAACATTTTAATTAAGAGATATAATAAAATATTTATAAGCTATTTGTGAAAGATTTAATTGAAGTTTTGTCATTCCAACTAATAAAAAGTACAAATTGTTGACCCACTATTTTTGTTATTTATAATTTCTTTTGAGCTATTGCTTATCACTAACCCAGTCTGACAAAGTTAGAATATATTCATGTATCTAATAACTTTCAAGATGACAAAGATAACAAGAAGGAATTAATAAACATCTTCCCAAAGAAATCCCAAATATTCCAAGATGCATATAGCAGAAGCCTGGTAGGATTTCTCACCTTTGGAAAATTTAAGACATTTCAGATGGCAAGTGGCAACGTGCAAGAAGATGTTGCTGGGTTTTCTCTACCATGAGATTGCTAGAGATAGACCTACTTTTCTTGTCCCTGTACCAGGAATGAGAAGGAAGTACCAGCTAATCATTCTTAATTTTTGCTTTTCCCTGGGAAAAAGATATAGGTAGGTACTTTATAGTAGGAAGGATTGGGTGACTATAGAAATTTGTTTGCCAATTCTTTATCAAAATGTTTACCACTAGACGGAATTCACTGGAAGTAAATGCCACATTGAAGATAAATAAACTTTAAGTTGAGTGAAGCAAAATTACTAATTTCGCTCCGAATGTGGATCCAACTATAAAGATCAAACTGTTGCTATCAGTAAGAATCAAGAGGCTCTAATAATTATTTTCGTTCAAAATGGTATCCAGATTAACATCAGTTCCATTTCGTTTTCGGATTTTAACTGCGCACAACAAAATATCTTACAAGAAAAGACAATCACACCAGAAGCAAGCTTAAGATTTATTTCCACTATTTTACCCAAGAGAAATTTTCCTACCATTAGGAGGTAATCCTCAGTACTGGGAAAGTGATTTCCATTTTAAAAGTGGTAAATTTGGCAGCAACCATGGAAGGCATTATCAATATTTGAAATATTAATTTGGTCAAAACTCTTAAAAGAAAATATATGCTGTAAGATGTTCAGGGAAATTAATTAAAATTTTTAAAGTGAAAAATATATAAAACTATTACACTCTCTCTCTCTCTGCAAAGTCAAAGATAAACCATTATTCTTATTAAATCATATAAACTAATTAACTTTAGATTATAAAAGTTCCAGTGCATAAAAATTATCATAAATGAAACTTCTTATGAAGTTTATAAAATATAATTGCCTAAATAAAATAGTCGTTTAGTACACAATAATGATTATAGGGTTAAAAACTCTTTCATACCACTTTTGAGAGGTATGGTTTTGTTTTCAAATAAATTCAAATAAATAAATCAAAAAAACGTTTTTGATTTCAAATAAATTGGAAATTACCTGAAGAACACAAAAGAGTTAATAAAATTATCCAAGAACGATTAACTATTTACAGCATAGATAAGTGGAAGAAATTTAGGCAATAATAAATTATAGAAAAAATAAGGATAAATGGAATTGGAATGAATCTAACCATAAATCTAGGAGGATTTTTAAAAAATACTCTCATAGATAATACATTCTTAGGTTGGTCAAGAATATAACATAATAATATTTCCATCATATTTAATATATTTTGAAATTAGTAACAGTATTCTTACAAATTTCATTTTTATAAATATAAATATTTTACTATAATTTAGAATCAACATTTCAGAAAAAAAGTTTTAAGCAAATGTTTCAAGTGCTTCAGTGAATATTACATTCTAACTTTCAAATAGTGTTAAAATATATGTTTCAAAAAGGTATTGGGATAAAACTTCCAAAATAATGTACATATTTATTGGTGATTTTACAATATTTATCAGTTAAAGGCATTCCTAATAAAATATTTTAAAAAATTGAAAAATATAACTTAGAAAAAAGTTTTTGAGCAACTATTTTTATCAGTTACTCACTATCATAGTTTCAAACATTTATTGGTGAATGTATTAAGAGAAAATATGTAGCCTATGATATACTCTTCTTGATATTTCTTGGAAAGGGAATTCAGAAACGTGATAAGAACCTACATTCTTTTGATCGAACATGAATTAAACATGACAAAAAATATGCTTATTTGAGTAGAAGTAAAAATTAATTTTCGTAACATTCTGTAAAAAATAGAAATACTTACATTTTTTGAGATAGATATCTTGTCAATTTGTTTCTCCTTTAATTTTGAAATTAAAGAAAAATACTGTTAAAATTATTAAAAGAAAACACTGTAAAATATATATCATACGAAAGAAAAACCAAGGTTTGAAGTTTAAAAAATATAATGTCCACAAAGACAGTTAAGAATTATCAAACAATAATTTTAATGAGAAAGATATGAATTTCAAAAAATCTGGAACAATCCAGTATTTAAAATTAGTTAATCATGTTTGCAAAAATAAAATATTTATTGCCATGTTAAAATTACTGGGAAAAACAAAATTAAGAACAATAGTTTATGAAAAGGAAAGTAAATATCTCACATGGAAATAATATGAAACTTCGTTCATTCAATAGCAAATTCATTTGTAGCTGTAAATATTATACTATTCTGTTAATAAATATTATTTAATTTATTTATTATTTTCTAGTTCTTTTGCATTTATCCATACTGGTAATTTTTTGCCTTAAATCTATACAACTTTTAGTTTATGAATTTTGCGCCATATTCAAATCTTAAGAAATCTTCATAAAATTAAATTAATAATTTCATTTATAACAAATTTTTATGGTAAATATATTCGATTAATGATTGATTTACGGCCTGTAGGAAAAATTAGTTAAAATTTATTATTAATCACAAAATGTTTGCACACAATTTTTTCAAAAATTATTATTTATATTAAATCATTTACTTCTCCTTTTTAATTTATTATTCAACTCGAAATAAAAATAAATTAATATTTAATGCTATAATAGGATTTTCCAAAGAAATAAAAAATTTTCCAGAAAATTATTTAAATTTTATTTTAACATAAAAATATACTTATCATTAAAAAAAAAATGAGAATTTTGTATTACATTTTATTTTTTGAAAGTTTGCTTAACACGCACACACATTTCTATAATTTTTTATACAATGAGCACAGAAAATCAGTGGAAAATTTAATATATGCTGAATATCGTAATATTTTTTCGAGAAAAAAAATCTATGTTAAGCGTTTGCCTTAGGCTAGGTTAGGAGCAAAAGTTTTCATTGCCTTTTTTTTAAAGCGATAGTGATAATGAAAATAAAAACTGAAGCAACAAAAAGAAACAGCAGCCATTTTTTTTAATCATAATGTTTTATTTTTATGATTAATGATTCAATCCCAGGTTCATTTTTTGTGCATATATTACGATTTTACTTTCGAAATTCGGTGATTTTTAATTAAAAAGAAAATTTTAGATTAACTTATTTCATTATTACCAAAAATCCAGAATGTTCATTAAATTCTTAAAGAAATTATTACTGGTCAAATCTAGAGAAGATAAAAATATTCTTCAGCTTATAAACAAAGAATATAATTAATAAAATTTCCCATTAATAACTGAATAACATTATTGTAATGAAAAAAGTAACGATTTATAAATTTATAATGTTATTAAATGCACTCGAAATGTAAAATTAATAACAGTATTCTCTTATATTTTCTGATTTTTTTCTTTTCATTGAATAAAGTTAGTGTTTTTATGAATAATTTAAATTATTTCCTATAAATATATATGATATATAAAAGCATTTTCACCTCACAAAAATTAATTGCCTACATATTTAATATGCATGAGGAAAACATTAAACAAATCATTTTGATACTCTGTATTTTCCTGGGATATTAAAACTTTAATGGTTGTGTTCAGTACATTCTTTATCACCGAGAAATTTTGTGTTTTTGGTATATTTTATGGATACGTTGTTCTCTAAAATGTTTTTACAATTTTACGTACTCAGATTTTACACATGTAAACTTACTAATTTTATGTATAAAAATTAAAATTAATTTAATAAGTTGTAAATTAGTTGACTGAATATAATTGATTTTTAAAACATTGCTTTAAAATGAAATATATTTTTTTCATTTATTATAAAATGTTTATTACTGAAAACAATTATGAGAGAAGGAATAAAAGATTTAACTGGTTATGTGTTCAATAAAAATTATGAAGGAAAAATTTCAGTTCAAGTAACTTCATTTAATGAAAAATGTTTTCAAGAAATTATATCTTTTGCGTTTTAATCAGAAATAATTCCGCGAGATTTTATTTAAAATTCAATTAAATATAATAAACACCTGGTTTCAATTACATATTTCTCTCTAAAAATAACATGATAAGTTAAACTGAACAGCTAAATTTGATACCACGTAAACTGAAATCTCTTAATTTTTTTAAAAAATTTTTATTGATATTCTAAGAAATTATTTAGCATGTCCTACAGAATCATTTGAATTACAAGCACTTTAATCAAAAATTTTTATTTTAAAGAGCAAATATGATACGCGTTATATAATTTTCTTAAGCTAAAATTTTTATAAAATTACAAATACTGTTTTATCATCATAGTTAATGTTAATTTTAAAAGTAACATAGCTTAAAATAAATTTATTATATATTGAATTAAAGATGTATTTTGTTTTTCATCCTTTCACGGTACATTCAGTTTCGAATCTCAAATAAAGAAATATAAGAATTGTTTAAGACTGGAATATGTTTTTATAGTGAATCACTATTATTTCTGTGGTTTTCTATAAAACAATTGCCCAATTGTGTGTGTTTAGTTTCTAATATTTTTGCTGATTTCTATTGAACAATGACGAAGTACTTAGCTCCAATAACGTAGGCTCCTGTTTCGAATCCAGGTTCGGGCACGTATATCACTGAACTGTAAATTTACAATTACTGGGAAAACTGTAAATTTACAAGGCAAAAAAACTGAATGGTAATTTTAATTTTTCATTTGATTTTTCAATAGTATATAATAACAGTATTTTAAGTTCAATGAAAACGTTGCAATTGTGGTAGTACTATTTGAAAGATTCTTGAAAATAATTTAAAATTTTTAGTAAATAATATTCTGAACAATGATTGCTGGCTAAGCTTCTTAACATTGAAAGTATTTCTTGAGATATGTTAATCAAATCTCAAGAAGAACTTTCAATGCGTGGGGTGGAAAAGTGTAGGTTAAAAAGTTCTTCTACCCTACAGTTCGATCAGGATATCAGGAAAGACATCAACCTCTGATACAAACCCCAGAAGATTTCCAAAAAACCGTACCATATGTTACGTCTTCCATGCAGACTAAAATTAAATTAAATCTTTTGCAACACTACACCAAGATAGATCGTGTCACATAAATAAAAGTGAAAAGTGACCACGCAATAAAAAAAACTCACAACCTCAACTCTAAGCTTAGCAACCGCCTGTACGGATGGCTCTTCTGACTCTTATCTCGACAGAGGTGGAGCTGGAGTCCTCTTTTTTCGGCCTAGATGAGAACAGAAGTGCCTGTATTGAACAGTATTCCTGTTGTTAAAGTTGCTTCTAACTATTCTTGTGTGCTCGTTGCCTTAGAGTGTTCTTTGTGAAGTTAACTAGGTATCCGATGGTGTCTTTATTTTTTCTGACGCAAGATTCACCGTTCAGGAGATACGAAGGGGTACGTGTCAACTCAGTCATAAAATTATAGAGCTAATCCACAAAATCATTACTATCCAAGCATACTGCACCTTACAATGGATACCGGTACACATTGATTTCCCTGGAAACGCATAGAGGATCCATTGGAATCATTAGCATAAAAGATCCTGTGGAACCATTAGCATAGATGATCCTGTGGAACCATTAGCATAGATGATCCTGTTAAACCATTAGCATAGAGGATCCTGTGGAACCATTAGCATAGAGGATCCTGTGGAACTTCTAGTTACAGATAAAGCTTTAAAGATTTCCAGGTCTGCCTTCGACAGCTCGGGAAATATAAGAGATCTGTGCGTACTCCATGGACACAACAAAAGCAACAACAACAATGATTGCATTTTCCCTCTTAATATTTGTAAATACAAAATAGTGCGAATTATACTTACAAATTTATAATTAATATATTTTACAAAAAATTTAGTATTTATTCAACAAAAAGCAACATAATTTATTTTGCGAATTTAACAAATATTCTTTCAAGAAATATATTTTTGTAATATGTTTATCAGATTCATTTGAAGTAAATTTATAATATATATTTTTAAGAAAGTTTTAGTGTTTTGTAAGATAGTTTTATATAGTGCTTTAATAAACTTATTTTATTGCTTTATTTATTATATATGTTTTCAATTAGCCCAAATTTCTCTTAATATAATTATAAATTTCCTTTAAGTAGATGCATTTTGATTTTGAGTTAAATTATTTGACAATAAATAATTCAAACTTGACATTTTTTAAATTATTTTTTCACTTTAGCATATGGAAAAATCATATTTTTTCCATCTTTTAAATATTTAATTCTAAATTAAGTATTAAATTTTTAATGCTAACAAAATACTTTGCACAATATTACTTTGAAATTAAAATCAAAATATTTTTAAGCAATATAAATCTGAATAAATCAGCATAAAGTACTTTGACCAATGCATTTCCTTAAAAAACAACAGATTTCACTTTTAAAAATTTTGATCCTTTATGTGCCTAAAAATGTGACAGACATCTGAGATATTTTATTCTCTATTGTAAACCAAAATGATTATTTAATGTTTCCAACAGGTTAAAAATATTGTTTTATTTCAAACAAATGTTTATATTATGTAGACAAATTGAAAGTGTGTATTTATAAATTTTTGACTTGTAACTTCTTTGCATTTAAAATATCATCCGAATTTAATAAAAAATAAATTAAGTTAATTTTGTTTTCATATTATCATTTTATCATTTTTATATTAACGATATTTTTCATATATTGAGATATTATCATTTTTATATTAACGATTAAAAGAATTCGTATTAAAGAGTTTTTTTGAATCCGAGACACTATAAAAATTACACATTTTTTTGTTTTTATAAAAAAATAAATAATTAAAAAAAAAAACACGTTTCTATGTATAAATTTATATTATATACACATTAATAGCGTAAAAAAGTTTAGCTAACACTTCTGCTTATTTCATCGAGGAACTCTTGATTTTCCATCGTTTCTCCCGATTTCCCGATATTGTTTAAAAAAAATCTACTGATTTTTTGTCAATATGAGTGAAATACTTAGAAACAGCCGAAATTATGCGGGAAAAAAGTGTTATTGAATTGTTTTAGTAGCCTAAATAGTCAACAGATGGCACTCTAAAATAACTGCTATAATGTCAAGAAAATGTGTTACTCTGAGTTCTGAACCCCATCTGTCCGACGTTTTAGGACGACGCTTTAACCACTTGAGTGCCAAAACCACCTACGAGCTGGCTATCATATAGTTAACATTCAGAGCACACACCAGGTGACTGTTTACTAAAGCAATTCAATTAGGATAAATATTACCAGTTATTAGTAATTTAATAAGGAAATTATTTTTCTTTGAGTTTAATTTATTTAATCGTATATTTTATGTTTGTATGTAATTTTATAAGTTGCATTAAAGTAGTAAAAGTTGTCCTATGAAATAAATATTGGGACATAAGCATTGATATTTATTTTTGTGTGTAGCATATTCTTTTATTTTTCATAGTTTCTTGATGAGGTTGATGAATATTTTGTTCAAATATTGAGATTGACACAAAATATGCTTAGCATAAATCATAATCAGAATGTATAATCTAAAGAGTTAAATTCTCGTTTTGCTATACAACCGCTTTAAACATTCAAACAAAAATGTCGCTAGTAAGTGTCTCCTGATTTTTTTTCTCAAAGGTTTGCAGGTATGAGTCTTCTTTAAGTTTTTATATAGAGCATACATTTATCTAATTATATATATAAATGTTGATTCTTAAAACTTGTGTGCTTATATAAGAAAACATGGTTTAATTTCAACCATATCGGAAATGTTTCAGGGTATACTGAATAATTTAATTAAATAAGTATTCAACTGTTGACAAAAGAGACATTAAACTATGTAAGTATGCACAAGATTTCAAATGAAACTTTCTTACATATCTGAGTTAGTTCCGGTCGAGATTTGTTTCATCCAAAATGATCCTAATATTGAACCAAACCTTATACTTCTTAGACAACATATTTCATCTTTGTAATAGAGAACATATTAAAAGGCGGAAGAATCAGTCTTTTGATTTTAAAATTAAGTCTAACGCACTCTCAAGCATGTTAACAGAATTAATTAACAAGTTTGAATGTGCCACATCTGATGGCAAAATAATTTTGATTATCAAATGGAAAACAGTAATAACTCTGAAAAAAATATTACCATTATCCAAATAATAACGATAAAGAAACAATACCAACTCAGTACTTTGAAAAACAATTTTAAATTAGTTTATTAATAGCATGCAAAATTATAAAAATTATTCCTAGGAAAAGCTGATAGAACAGCTTCTTGACCAACAGGCAACAGGAAAAAATCTCACATTAACGAATCAACGTAATGGTGTTTTTGTTGCTTATCTATCAAGGTTAGGCCTTCCTACATCAGGTCCAAAAGGTCCCTATTCACCAAATTCCCCACAGATCAGATCCTGCTAATCCTACCATCTCCAAAAAGCACCAAGAAACGCGTAATGGATCTTGTTTATTTACAATTGTTAAATTTATTTTGAAATTACAAACTAATTTCAATTAGGGTGTTAGGAGTTATTTTTATTAAAAAAAATGTAGTTTAGATAGTAGCAGGTGAAAATTGCAATGAAAACCTCTATTAATAATTATTTTAGCTCCTTCACAATTAAAATTTTTTTACATTTGGGTAAACATGAATTTCTTTATAGCAGAATAAAAAATTAAAATTCATCTTTAGTGCGGAATCATATGTTAATTATTTATTAAACTGATAGCTTAATATTTATAAATATTGATTGCTTATAAGTGTCTTCAATTATAATATATTTGAAAAATCCTAATATTTTACAGTGCAATTATGAAGCAAAAATAAATTTCACTACAAATATGTTCTAAAATGTAAAGAGACGTTACGGATTTTTTCTAGGTTGAGAATCTATTCCGTTACAATTGCGCATGCGTATTTTACAGCAGATAAACTCTGAACAATATTTTAATTTTCATTAACTCAAGCATATGTGAAATAAACATTCATAAGCATATAATTACATAATATTATATATTTATTAATACTTTTGATATTTATATATTTATGAAAATGAATATTCCTATATTATGCTTTCGAATAATTAATGCTACTATTTTCTTATTTCAGTTTTATTTCATATATTCAGTCACAGTCTATTTATTTATTTCAATATATTTTTTAAAATATTTAATTGTGCATAAAAATATAAGTATTAATATTTATGCATAACAATATTATATCTTTGCTTATTTTTTACATTAAAGAGATTATTTCAAAATAGTCCTTATATTTACACTCATCCTCTTTTCTACATTTTCGCATTTATTATTTTATCCTTAATATAAGATTAACATTTTCATTTTACTATTGATAACGTTCCTTCTAACGCTTTACAAACTAATTACCACCTACCAGATTCTTAAATTGAATAGAAACGGAATTTAATTTTAATTAAAGATACGCTACTAAATATTGGAAAACACAAGAATTCCTTTGTAATGTTACTTCTGTATGCTGAGAAACATTGTACACTAATTCAATTAGACAATAAACATATATCGTGGTGTAGGCATTATTCAAACAAGATAAAGTGTTATTTGTTAACAAAAGCAAGACATTAAATATATTTGGAATTGTAACGAAGGCATCACTGCTTTTGTAAATGTGCTTAATTTAAGACAATAAATTTTAATGTTTTTAAAACCTTTTCAAAAGATTAACTCAAAAGTTTAAAACAGATTAATCCATTTTTTGAAAAATGTGAAACAATT
This sequence comes from Latrodectus elegans, assembly GCA_030067965.1. Classification (NCBI taxonomy): domain Eukaryota; kingdom Metazoa; phylum Arthropoda; class Arachnida; order Araneae; family Theridiidae; genus Latrodectus; species Latrodectus elegans. The sequence continues at coordinate 46,057,365 of CM057811.1, read as the reverse complement.
TTAGTCGTTTCGGAACATATTTTAAATATTTAGTAGTAGATGGGGAAAAAGGAAAATTATAACATTTGTTACAATATTTTAACTAAGTTTTTAATTTGTTATACATTATTTTCAACTATAGATGCATTAATAATCATATATTATGTGAAAGCTACTTATTGTTTTCTCACTGGATTCATAGATATCTGTTAAATTTGAAAATTTCATCTAATTTGAAACCATTTCTTCAAATTAAATATACAGTTACTATAAATTGGTATACTTTTAAAAAATTAAGAACATAAAATTTTCAAAACTTCAAATTTGTTCATTATACAATCAAAAGTTCTGCTATTATTCCAAGGAATTTTTTGAATAATATCAACAAATTTATATTTAAGTATACTCCAAAAATATCATATTTGCTAAAAAAATCAAATTTTTTAGTTAAAAATCAAAATAAATAGAAACTGTTAAAATAAACATGAATATACTGCTTTATATTTCACTTTGTATTATAAGGTAAAAAAAATTACAGAAATAATGAGAATTTAGGCAAATTTATTTTTAGAATGAACCCTAATTATTAAGGAATTATTATATGGAAGTAAGATATTAAACTAATTATTAATATGTATATATTTAAACCAATCTAATTTATTTCGGATGTAAAATAATAGCACGTAATCAATTTTATGCATTTGATATGATTTAAATATTCTGCATTATATGAAAACCAAATGAAAAAAGATTAGAAATGTGAACAGATATTTAAATTCATGAAAATACACTTCAAATTTATGGAGATTCATATTATATAAGGTTTTATCAATTGTTTCGAAAGTACTTAAATTGAGTTATAATGCTGAATTTATTTGTTGTTAAAATACATAGTTAAACATATTTTGTCATAAAAATTTCACATGTCAAAACAATATTAATTCTTCATTGAAAAATTAATATAATTTTATCGAATATTTAATACAAAAATGAGTAATTATTATGATACACATAAATGAATCAAGAAAATAGAAATATAGTGCATTTTTGAATTCTTTAAAATGATTAACTCATGTTTTAAATTTCAAAAACAAATTATTTCTCCTAAATTTAAAATGATTTTGCAGCTTTGAAATGTTATTTATATTAATATAAATTGAGTCTAATAAAATATTAAACAATATTTTATTGTAAATTTTTATCTAGATATTTCTCAAACGTAGGATTTTGAGATAAAAACTGAGACAGTAAAAACTATAATACAAAATTTTTTATTTATCTATCAATGTGTATTAAACTTAAAAGATATTTAAATTTTTAAATTTACAAACACAAACTGTATACACTTAAAAAAGACATAATTGTATTGAATTAATATTTAAGCACATTGTGTTTGACTCATACTGATTTCTTATGTAATAATACAACATAAAAAAATATCTTAACATGTCATTTCATTCAAGATTTTTGAAATTTTAAGTCTCATTGTTCTGAGAATTATGTAATTGCTAATTATAAATGCAATAATAATGCCTATTTTGTGAAGGTCTTGCTTAAATAAGGCCAATTTTATTATATACAATGGTACGAATTCAACTTGACTATAAGTACGCGATGAAATTTCAATAGAAAAGTTGAAACACATCATAATAATATAAATAACATCAAATCAATCAATTTTTTCAGCTATTTGTATTTTATTATTCATGTTTATATGTGTTGTATCATTTAAAATCCAAATACATAACATTTTCAAATTAAAAAGAAAAAATAATATAGTTAAATCAGTGTTTGAATACTTTGTAAACTGTCAGAAAATATACATTTAAATTATTAAAAATATTTAAATCGATTGCCGACTTTTCAAAATAAATTTACTATTCAATCAGATGACCACATTTTCTCCAACAAGATAGAAAAGTTTGATGTACTCCCCTTTGAAAAGGAAGAAATACATTTTTTTTAATAAATCATGATTAATGCAGAAATGTGTATATATTTTAAAAAATATGCTCTTCAGGGCACCTTGCACCATCATTTATTTACCGGAAATCTTAAAAAGAGCAAAACGACGTCTATTTTGCATCATTCTAATGATGATGAGGATAGAATTACACACCATCAGCATTATTCTTGGTTGAAATCAAGAAACCCTACTGCTCATAGGGGTATCCAAATTACTGAAGAAAGAGATTCCTCAAAACATATTTATATGAATAAGCGTATCGTTGTGAACTTATTCCCTGGCAAACTGAAACAACGAAATTGCAGGGTCATTAAGTGAAGGGGTTTTAAAACTCACTGAAACTTAATTCGTTTTCCTGAAATAGGCAATAATTCTTTTTATGAAATAACTTTCTATTTAGTTCAAGGAGATGTGGTGAAGCATAAATTGTGGAAAGATGGGAAATAACTTTAAAATATGTGTAAAGAAGACCATTTAAATTAATTTGGAATTGAAACGCTTTTTGTTCCTTATTAATATTTTAAAGATTTCATGTTCATACATTATTACTCGACGACTTCCCTTTATTTTAATTGTGTATTTGTACACTAAAAGATCCTATTTCTCAGATTTTAGGATTAATTAAAAGCACTAAATTGAATTTTAATTTTACCGAATATCATTGAGGGAAATTTGTCATAACAGGTTTTGTAATGGTAATATATTTATATTTTTCTTCATTAATGATTATAATTTTAAACTTAAATTCTGTTTTCTTGCTGAATTACATTAACAAAATATATTTGGTATGCAGCCTATTTAAGTTGGTTTCCTGGTTGGTTAATGAATGATCTTTTCTGATTTTACTGTCTTAAATTTAAATGCTGAAATTAAAAATCATAATTTTAGCTTGAGTTGAATGCAAAGTTTTCGAGCAATATTCATAATGATAATTATAAAAACTTAAAATGATAAAATTCTTTCTCATTTTCTAAAAGTTCTTCATAATTACGAAAAGAGTTTTATATAAAAATCTAATGTATTATGTATAAATATTTAATCTTCCGTTTAATTTCCCTTCATTTATATATATATATATATATATATATATATATATATATATATATATATATATATATATATATATATATATAAAAGAAGGAAATTAAACGGAAGATTAAATATTTATACATAATACATTAGATTTTATATAAAACTCTTTTATATAAAATATATATATGATATATATATAGATATATCATATATATATGATATATGTATATATATATATATATATATATATATATATATATATATATATATATATATATATATATATATATATATATATATATATATATATATATATATATATATATATATATATATATATATATATATATATATATATATATATACCTTTAGAATATAGATAAATATTATTTAAATAACGTTTTGCATTTAAATTGCAAGGAGATTTTTTTCTAATATTCTTAGAAAACCTTTAAACGAAAATTATGCAAACATTTCTAGTATGTTATGGAATATTATATTAAGAGAGAAATAAGAGTATGTATAAATTCATATTTAAATTTATAATACTTAAATTTAATGATGATTAAATTTGCTTAAAATCCTATATTGTAAAATTTCATATCATTAATGTATTTAAATTTACCACAAATCAAAGAGCGGTAAATATTCCATGAGTGGAAATTTAATTTTATAATATTTCCAAATAATGTACATAGTGCTTATTATAATTTTGGACTGAAAATTAATTACAAGTTAAACTTAGGGAGTCAAAAAATTTAGATTTTTTGTTAAATATTTCGATTTTCTTTTCGTAAATATTAATTTAACTTTTTAAACTAGCAATAACTATCGATATAACTTGTTAAATTGAATAACAACAGAAATCATTTCTCTTATATAAATATAATAACATTTTACCACGGGCTTGGAAACCCAATTGATATAGTAAAAATCGTATGAGATACAAATTATGAGTTTAAAGAAAACGAGAAGTAGACATCAGATTATCACTGATATCATGTTCTTAGTCTAAATATAGTGGACTTATGGGCGATTTGTTCTTGATTTTCAGATCTTTTATTTTTCATTCTAAGCAAAGATTTACAAATTTACAGTATGTTAACCTTCACATTAGTTATGTTAGTTAAGTATTGATAACCATGGAAATCTTTTATCATCTATTCGAAAGCTATCAAAGTTGTGACCAAGAATAGAATTCAATGTTTGGATAAAGTTTTCATGGTAATAATAGATTACGTAAATGAAAATTCACTAACATGCATTTCATAAGTAAGATTTTTTTTAGTCCTGAAAGTTTCTATCTTCAAGGAATATATTTGTTTTGCTTTGGAACTTTTATCCCCATTCAAAATGGCTTAGAGGCTAGCAAGTGTAAATTATCACAAAGTCAAATTTTAAATACGGATTTATAATACATAACATAATAATGCAGGAAGTTTCTTTTTGTCGGATTCTAATACAAATGGAATACGATTTGCCTAAGTGAAGGATTCGGACATTTTATGTGGAATATGAGTGAATAAGAATTCGAAGCTCCGTGTTGTTCACTGACCATAAAAATCAATGAAATTTTTAATGATACGTCTTCACAAGAATTAAAGAAATCCTACTGATGTTGCCAAGACATTTAGTCAACATTCAGTCACAATCTTTAGACAATATGTATATATTTAAGCTTCTTTCGAAATATTCAATTTTCGTAAGTAATTTCCTCTAAGAAATAAATTATTTTCAAATTTTAAACACTCGAGGAAAAGAAATCACTACGAATCATTTAAGATTCCTGTAAGACGGACATTCTGTAGCAAATTTTAATAAGATTGAATTACGAACTAATATAACAAATGTGGTGATAGTAAAAAATATCTTGAGTTTTGTCCATTATTAAAAATACGATTCTCATGATTAATGATTCATGTTACAATTTTTATCAACATATCATTGTCATGCTCTGAAAACCCTGAAAAAGTAAAGGAACATATGCTTGTTGTGATTCCGAACACCATACTTACTGCAACATATAAGCAAGGCAACATTGCGTCAAATCTAGAAAAGAAAAGCACCTGTTATCTTACTAAGCTATTCGTGACTTGCATTGCAAGAGATAAACAAATAAAAGAATCGATCTTATTTGATTTTATTCTAACCAATCAGAGATCATAGTGCTGAATGTGATCATGCACGTTAAATGGCTTATAATTTCCTTATAATTTCACATATGGCTTATAATTTCTCGGGTGATTGTTATTGGCATTATCATTCAAACACGGTTCGAAATTGAAGTTTACATAAGAATGGTATTAAACCGGTTAGCCATTTGCCTAACAACGTGTCCCTATCAAATTTTCAAAATAAAATTAACTTTAACTTTCTTATTTCACTTTCAGAAAATTGAGTTCACTTACAAAACTAAACTCATAACATTATTATTTATGTTAAATAAAAATATTTATTAGATTTATAATCGAATAAAAAAGGAACGAATAAAAGTAAGAAAAATAAAATATTTATTAAGTGGTTCAAAACAATATTTAAAATGTTTCTTGTTTCATTTGTCTCATGAAAAATATTCTTTCAACTACATTTTAGAAATTATGTGTGAATGACAAATTATAAAATTATGAATCAGTATCATGTGTCGCAGTTAATATTCTTTTATTACATTCTCTACTCTCTATTCTCTACTTATAATGAATCTTTATAAATATTCATTTCATTTAACATCAACACACATAAATATAAAATAAATGTTGCAGTAAAAAGTACAAAATCACACATAAAAATATCTGTATTTCATTTTCTGATGTGCATCACTTCAGCATATTTCCATCGAGAAAATACATTATGTATCCACGTATTGCAAAACAGGGAGGATATTTTTGGAAACTTATGCGTAGAAAATTATGCATCTTTTGAAATAGATAGAGTTAGCTTCACATAATGAATGTGATCAGATCAATGGTAGAATATTGAGGAATCACGTTCATGTTGAAATGAACTTTGACTTACTTAAAGCTGCAGAATATATTGAGAGGAAAGAAATGGCAAATAGAGAACTATACAAATGAAATTTAGATGGTTAAAATTATAAATATTATAATTGCTTGGCATCGATAGTGGTTTAGATTATGAAATATGGAAAAGAGTATGTGTATGACTCTATGAGACAGTGTCTGACACTAGAATTACAAACAAAATCACTATGTATAGTCACTATAAAGTTGAAAATATTAACATAAAATGGTTAAAAATCTAATAAAATTCATAAAAACATAAAAAGAACTGTATTTTTACAACTGTATAACTAGTTAGAACTGTATAACACATGAGAATTTTATCAAAATTTTTACTTGAGTGAACACGAATCTTACTATCGTACATTTTGCATTTTTGTAGGCCTTAAATCTGTTGTGATTATTCATTTAATATAAATAAATATTCGTGAAAAAATATTTTATTAAATTTTGTTAAATATGTTGTATGCATATTCTTATTTAATAAGTCCGATTTCAATTCTCAATACTTATATAACAACAGACAGGAAATTTTTTTTTATCTCATTTTGACATATTTTTTATTTCCTTCCATGAGTTTGTACCTTTATTTATAATTCCGTTTATGGAATAAACAGGAGTTAGCAGCAAAATTTCAGAGTAATGATATCGGACAAGCTTTCTTGAACGCAAAAATAATTAGAAAAAACAATTGATTTGGAATTAAACAAAGGGTCTTCATTATCAGCTTAAAAAATAAACTCCGAACTAAAGTATGATACGAGTAACGTACACAATGGTTCAATTTATTTTCTAATCTAAAAGCAATATAATGATATTGACTAGAAAACTGAATCAAAGTTATTCTAAATTATCATTACTACCGTTAGAAATCGATGTCTTTACAGATAACGATGACTATATATATATATAGTCTATATATATGACTATATAAATATATATATAGTCTATATATATGACTATATATATTATATATAGTCATATATATATAGCTATATATAGTCTATATATATGACTATATATATATAGCTTGTAAGTTGATATTATGTATTATGGAATAAATTTTAACCTCACTTAAATGTTATGTGTTTATGGTATATATATTATGTAAATACATTTCTTATAGGCAGATTTATATACTAAATATAGTAATTGATATATTAAAAAATATATATTTTAATTAATGAGTTTAATGATGGTATTTTAAATTATAAACAAACACATAGATGAGAAAATATCACTTTATGACATTCATAAGTATCAATTCTGATATTCTCATAAATGTTTCACTGGGCCTTCACAAATTTTAAATTTATCTACCCTAGTTTTGTTTAAACAAATCATCATAAATGTTCTTTAAATTAGACATCAAATATTTTTTGAGATATAGATTAATTATTCATCGATAATAAAACTTAGTATGCATTTTCTTTTAAATACTATTGTGATTTTGGTAAAAATGAATAAATAAACCCAAAAGAAAATATTGATATGGCTGAAAATATACTCTAGTTTCTGAAACATTTATTAAAGAAATAATATAAATCAATAATGTAGAATAGCATAAAGTCCAAATTATTAATTATTTATCTATTCTTTTCATTTTCTTATAAATTTAGTTTTTATCTTAACTTTACAATTATTATGAAATTAAATCATGCATCACTTTGAGGAAAATGTTTTAAATTTTCAAATAATCTTTTGAAATGTTAAGTTATTTGAAACGGAAAATATTTACAAGCAACTACTTAAAAAAAGAAACATAATTATATTTCCAAGAAAATACTTTGCAATATAATGAAAAAAGTACTTGTTTTATATAGTCATTTTCATCATAAAATATTGAGAAATATTACATTTGTTACAAATCATTAAAATGTAGTAAAAAATCATATTTTCTACGAAATATATAAACAAATCGGAATCGGTTATTAAAGAGAAAGATTTTAGTGAGTTTTTATATCTTTAAAAATTAAACCAAAATAAACTAATTATATTTCCAATTATTTTTAAAAAATACCTTCCTGTGAACATTACTACTAGTATTGAACTGAAATTTCAATTAATATGCAACATTAAAAAATATAGTTTAAAATATAAATGTTTTGAAATTTTTAAAAGATAAATTGATAGTATGTAAACATATTTTATGAACAAAATGAAAATAGTCGATTAAAAAAACTGAACCTAACAAAATGTTTTCGTTGAATTATTAAGATATTAATATAATTATAACTGTGACTGTGACATGGTAACACACACACACACACACACATATATATATATATATATATATATATATATATATATATATATATATATATATATATATATATATATATATATATATATATATATATATATATTTGTAATAAAATTTGATATTTATCATTAAGAAGCAATTTTCATCTTTCATGAATCTCTTGATGTTAATTTTCTAAAAATTTTTGGTCCAGTTAAATGTTAAATTATTTTAACATGCTAAACATATTTAGAAATTAATTTCTTTAATTAAAAACAGCCAATTCTAAGATCTCAGAATGAGATACACTTACAGATATTACCACTATTTACAAAATCATGTGAACCTCAAACGATACTGCATGTCGTCATCTAAATTTTTATTGCAAGCTATCTCATGCTTTTGTATTTCAGGAGTTTTCAATTACTCTGCTATTATAAATTTCAAAGTAATGGATAAATTAAATGAAATTGCAAAATGAAACGAAAGTATTTTTTGAGTAAATAGAAATAAATTATTATTAAGTTTTCATAAAAATAATTAATATTTTTTGAATTTATTAAAGATATTTTCAAATAGAAAACATTTAACAAACAAATATCAGTGGAAACTAAAATGCTGTCAATATCTAAGACTTTAACCAAAAAATTTTGTTTTATCAATCTTTTATATTCCATCATTTAATTAAATATGCACAGGGCAATTAAAAATTTAGAAAGAAAGAAATAAGTGTAATATTTTTCTTATAAAATTTAAATTAAACATGCATAAGTAAAATGATGGAAAACACGAATAAGCAATTTGCTTTGAATGATTATCATATGTCTATGTATTAATTTAAAGCTTGTATTTAAAATGGTAAAATACGTTGAAAATGCTTTATTTAAATGTACCTAATCCGACTGTTTTAACATATGACTGAAACAGCGAAAAAATATATGCACATTAATCACAAGTTAAGCAAGAATGTTCAGTTAAATGCATTAAATCATTTTTGGTTGTATTAATTAATTGTTTACATGTACAGTTTAAAAGAAAAATATTATCAGTGTTTTTTGTTATAATAACATAACATAAAAATAAATCAGAAAAACTGTATTTCGATTCCCTTGCCTACGTTAGTTATTACAATATAACAACATTAAAATTTGCGAACAAAATATTTGGCTCTCAAATTACATACAATATTTCAAAAAAAAAATTAGCACTACACAATTTATTAAAACAAAAGATATGTAAACATGTTTCATTTTGGAAATTTTTGCATATCTAAATTAGTAATTTTGCATGTCATGTTAATGTTTTACAGTTTATAATTTAAATCACTAAGAGTGTAAATTAAACGTTATTTAACACCGAGGCATTTACATTATTTAGACTTGTATAAGAAATTTTGAAAACTAAGTTATGTTGAAAAATAATAGGATGTTTCTCTCTATATTAATTAAACCAATTTGCATTCAGTTTTTATTTTTATGAATATTATTTTAAATTCATTTTATCATGCTTATATTAGTGATTTTAAAGAAAGTACGTAAATATATTTTTTTCGCTTATTATTATATAAGAACACTTTTATATTTAACCGGTATATCTATCGAAAATATTTTTATTAAATTAATTTGTTTAGAGAAATTGTTTGCGAATTTAAGAATGTCTAAATATTTTTTTGGACTTAATGGATATTAAATTTTTTTAAAGTTAAATTCCCATTGCCACTTTTTAATGGAAAATAAACATAAATACTGCAAATATTTGACATTAAATGTTTTCACTATAATAGATTTGAAGATTTAATTTGGGAAGTTGTGACAAAAATATAATTATTGACGCATGGGGAAATTGTTGATGAATAATATTCGCGTAAAAAAGCTTGTATTAAAAATGCAAATATTGTCACTTAAATGACTTGGAAATTTAATTTCAAATATACTTAATATTCAAAGACGCTACATAAGAAAATCTACAATAAATTTTGTACAAAAAGCGCTATTTTTTGTTAGAATAATAAAGTTAGAACAATATTTCATAACTTATTTGCATATTTCATTGTATAATATAACGACATCATTTTAATTATATTGAAATTGCTTTAGATAAACATTACATATTTCGTTTTCAATATTTTCAGGAAAGTATTTTTTTTTTAAGTATTTCTTTTTAAAATATATTTTCATTAATATTTGCTTACAATAATCTAAGGTTGAAAGTTTAAATTTTGAAATGAGAGATAATAATCAGGATGAGATAGATTAGAAAGACTATATCTAAATATATTTATAAAAACATTAATGCTTCTAAAAGAACTATAAAAATGTTTTGCATTTTTTATTTAGAAATTTGTAGTTATTAAAACTGATTTAACATCAAATATTATTTTAAAATGAATATTTAAACAAGCTTAAATGAAATAACGAATGCTATAGTTAAAGAGTTTTAAATATTTTTAGCCGACGAATAAAAATTCTTATTCAGAGGTCTTATGAAAAAATTGTCCACAAAATTTTATCTGTCCATATCTTGATTATGTAGACTAAATAAACAATAGAAATTGAATGTAGAAGAACTTCTTGAAAAATTGGTATACTTGCTCATGGCTTATGTTTATAAAGTTTATAAATTGTAACTACTCATTAACAAAGCAACTATCCAAACAGTCAATTTAAGAAAACAATACAAATAGCTTTAAAAATCTTGAGGTTGTTAAGTGTGGGGCAATTAATTAATTCCTATAAAATTATTTTGCGGGATTTTATAGAGTAGTATTAACAATTATTAAAATATGTAATTTGTATTCAATAAGTTTAAACTTAATCTTTGATTAACTAATATTTCTAACCAAATTAAAAAATATTTTACTTAAAATTACTTTTCAACCTCTTATTAGAAAAAAATTATAGTATATAAGTACCGGTTAATCTTACAAATACAGGGAAGCAGATTGACTTGGAGATTATTCTAACTAGAATGCAGAAAAATTAATGCAAAAATTGTTGTGAAGAATTTATACTGGAAGAAATTTTCTTGCCTAAATCAGTTATGCCATCATGAAATATTAAATAATCAGTGCATTAATATTATATTTTATTCAATAAATATTATATTATATTCAATTAATATTCAATAATTATTTTTTTGTCAGATAAATAGAAAATCTCCATTTGACTAGTTTAGTTGGCTATGATATATGTACTTTGATGATTGTTGGATTCAATCCTGTGGTAATACTCAAGATTTATAACATATGTGGTATGCTTTATTAATATTACAAAAAATATATTTAGATATTTTTGTACGTATGTTTTTGTCAGTTTTATTATGGAATTAGAACATATGAAGTTATGAAGAACTTTGATAAAATAATTTCTAACGACCGATGACCGAGTGATTAGCGTTCTTGACTCCTGAGCTATGGGTCCCGGGTTTGTATCCCGGTTGGTACATTAATACTACTTTTTTCTCTGTTACCTCCGTGTTTCTCGTTCCATTCTTCTGTGATGATCAATGAATGTGGCCCACCCTATAAAAGGGTTTGTGGTGGTATGGAGCGGGCCACACTACTCGCCTCCGTGACTTGGTTTACCGGTGACCAGTGGGTAACGACGAATGGTTAGCAGTTTCTGGCCTTGTTGTGGCATAGGGTTCGTCATCCAATTACCTACCGTTGGGAAAAAAATAAAATTATTTTTAAAGTACATTAAAAATATATGGAATTTTAACTAAGATAAATTGCGAAATAAAATCAATATATTTCATGAAAAAACACATAATTTTAGTTAATTACAAATCAAAACAGGTTGAACATGATCGAAATAACAATTATTTATGAAGAAAATACAGATTTTTTTCAAAGAAAAAAAAACATTAAAATCTGATACATAAAAATAAATAAATAAATAAATAAATAAATATATATATATATATATATATATATATATATATATATATATATATATATATATATATAAATCCGTGTGTGTACGTAAGCATGTATGTATAAAAGGTGATTTTCAAATTTATAGGACAACCAAAAATGTTATTCCTCGGAAAAGAATATAAGGGAAAACGAATAATTTATTAAAAGACTAAGTTGATCAAAATGAAGTTTCATTCATTAAATGAAAAAAAAAATTAATTTAATTCACAGGGCAAACAATTTTTTTTCCTAACCTCAGTGTTATATGAAAATTAGACCATTTATGTTTTGCATACAAAACCATTCAAAGTTCTTAAAACTAGTATATTTTTTTTATCATATTAATCTTAAATAATTAATTTAAAATTATAAGAAGGGACAAAAACATATTTCTGATAAGGGAATTTGCACTGTCATATAGTAAAAAATTATCTGAGCTATTTATTGCTCAGATAGATAGCTCAGAGAAACTCGAAAGAAAACATAAGCAATATTCTTAAGCAATTAAAGTCTGTAAATTGCAGTACTTACAGTTAAAGTTATCTTTTGGGGAAATATTGATATTTGGGAGAAAAAGTAATATATGAAATGCAGTATATATATATATATATATATATATATATATATATATATATATATATATATATATATATATATATATATATATATATATATATATATATATATATATATATATATATATATATATATATATATATATATATATATATATATATATATATATATATATACATATATATATATATATATATACATAAATATATATATATATATATATATATATATAATGAATTAATTTTCTTGTTTGTCCCTAAATAAGACTTTCCTATTCGTACAATAACAATACATATGCAATGTTATTTTACGAATATGGAAGTCCAATAGTTATCATAGTTAATAAGAAGATATTTAACAGCACCAAATTGTTGTATGTGAGATAACTATGATTACCGATATTACAGACACATAGTTATCTCTTATAAAGCAATCTGGTTCTTTTAAAGGTCAAATGTAAATGTTACTCTTCGAAAATGATTGAGAGGAAAATATTTATAATTGGCAAAAATTACGAACAGAAGCTCGAGATTTTTTAGCACGCTATTCCGAGGAACATCAGTTAAATGGGCGAGATGTTATGGCGAGCTTTGGCTAACACTGAAAGAGGTAGTTGCCACGATTTCTTGGAAAAATGGACTAAATTTTTACTGTTCTCTACTTTACCGACACTTTACATTTTAATTAACATTTAGGAGAATCAAATAGAAACTTTGAACTACATAGTGCAAAAATATTCAGTATGACTTAATTATATATATATATATATATATATATATATATATATATATATATATATATATATATATATATATATATATATATATATATATATATATATATATATATATATATATATATATATATATATATATATATATATATTGGTGATTTTATTTTTTTAATGGAATAAAGATGATGTAGTGATAAAATATGCACATATTAATTTTAAAATTTCTAAATTAAATATTTTATCAATTATTTAAATTTTTCTACGCAAATATATTTTAAAAAATTATAAAATCATCATCTGAAAACAAATTTTATTTTACAAAATTAAAAAGGACAGTTCCCCATTATTTTACTATACAACTTCATGATCATTATTTTACATTGAATTAATTGGATGTTTGAATAAAGTTTTAAAATTTTATCCCTCTTTTCCAAGATAGCTATATTGAATTTTATCTTTTAGTAATAATTAAGATTTTATTAAAGATCAAATTATCATTTAGCAGAGAAAAAATTAATTAAATATGAATCTTAAATTACTACAATAATTAAAATTATTAACTATAACTAAGCATGAGTAATTATTACTAGATAAGGCATTTAATTATCTTTGATTCACATTATGGGTTTTCAACAAACAACATTGCCATTTAAGCATATACCATACTTATATCACCAAATTTTTATATTATTCTTCAGCAATGTAAGAAAAATGCGCTGAAATAATTATAATTTATACTTATTTAATCTGATTTGAAATATATTCAGTTTGAAACATTATTACAATTTCAATAAAAACTATGAACTTTTTATATTAAAGTTTAGGTTAAACTTGTTTTTACTTCATTTTTACAGAAAATAATTTTTAATCCTGTCAAAATATTTTTATTAATAACTTGTATTCAATTCATTTGTGTTTGATTGCATTATTTACTAGACGATTTTAATAGTAAATAATGAATTCTGCAAACTTAATTCTCAATGCAAATCCACATTATCCCTTACGATCGCATAAAAATCTTTTGAGAACTTTTTTTTGGACAAAAGTAATCTACTAATTAATTTAATTTGATCTGGCGGCTGAGTAAAAAACGTGTGACTAAGATCAACCATTAATAACAAAAAATGTATATAGATTTCTTATACAAAGAAATTATAGTGATGTATTTCAATCTTACTTCATTTTTTTCCACATTGATTTAAAAAAACGATATATTTCTATTTTTATTTTTCCCTAAGGTGAATACTTAAGGCTGAATATATTTTTATCTTCTACTTCAATTCTCCCATTTTTTGGATTTTTTTTTTCTTTTAGAACGCGAAAATAGAAATTCGTTGAAATGAAAGTAATGCAATTGCGACAGAAAAAATATTTAACAAAGGTAAGATAAAAAAAAATTGTTTTTACATATAAAAAACTATTTTTGGTAATAATAAAATTTAGTGCATTTCGTAAAATTTGGTAAATATATGGTATAACGCTTTTCTGGTGTATATAATGACGAAAATAAATATTGAATATATGATGAATAATGTGTAAATAAAAATTTGAATTCTAACCTTTATCATATAACGTTTCAAAAACATTTTGGGGAGAAAACGTTGTTAAAATTCCTATTACTAATAGAATAAATTTAGAAAGTATTCACAAAAACGTTATGAACATAATATTCTTTAATATTTTGTATATAACAATAATTATATGCAAAATGTGTTGTAAGATTTCACTATAAATTGCGTTAAGTTTTATGATAAGTTATTTACTGTATATCCTCCTTGTATACTATATACATTTTTTGATATTAAAAGGGAGGAAAATCATTTTGAATCACATGAAATAGAAGAGGGTATAAAGAGGAAAATTCTTTAGTTGAAAATACATATTATACAATATTGCATGTAGTAATATTTCACTATAAATTGCGTTAAGTCATATACACAGTTTTATGATAAGTAATTTACTGTATATCCTCCATTTATACTATATACATTCTTTGATATTAAAAGGGAGGAAAATCATTTTGAATCACATGAAATAGAAGAGGGTATAAAGAGGAAAATTCTTTAGTTGAAAATATATATTATGCAATTGTATGGTCTGAAATTTACTCATTATTTACGCCGTTATTTTATCATCTTCATATATTGAATCTTCAATTACAATTTTGCTAAGTTTTATGTAACTTTCTGTCATACTTTAACATAATAAAATCAGTATCTTCTTATCAATGTAGTGTTAAACACGGTAGTAATTTTAATTTCAATATATTTTAAAACTTTTTATTGAATTATTTCTTTAGATGATTAATTTAATCTAGGTTTTTGTGAGAAATATTTAATATAAAACATAATTTTTATCATAGAATCGGTTATTAAACACACTGAATACAGTACAGTTCTCCTTATAATGAAATTTTAAAAATGAATATTTTGCATAGCAAAACACATGGGTAATTTTTAACACTTCAAAAATGTAATTTCTCATTTTTTTAATTATCTATTAACATTCATTTTTATGAATTATAATTTTCTTTTTTTAACATCCATAATAATTGAGTAGATGGACATTAAATTTCAAATATAATAATAATTGACTGTTAAAATTTCAACTTTAAAATTCGAATTTATTCACAAGATTTGAAAATTATTTCTATCCACGAATATATATTAAAAATAGTTTTGTTTTATAGCACTTTATACAAGAAACCTCTCTTATCAATATAATTGAAGGATGCGTATAGAAATGTCCTGACAGAAATCATAAGTGAACACTTAACGCAGACACAAATAATAAAATTAATAGAAAATGATTAATAAAAAATGAACTTCAGAAAATTACATGATTTAATTCGAAAAGTTAAGCAGTTTTCGGTATTATAACTCCATATAGTATTTTAAAATAAATACATATATCTAGAGAAATAATACTCAAATAAATAAAAGTCACTGTTTTCAATTTACCTATTTAGAAGCATGGAAATAGAAAATGGATATTCTATCTAGTATAACTTTAATGGTTCTTTTACTCATATTTAGAGTGAAACACTTATCACATTCTAATTTATATTTTTATGTTGTTTCAGGAGAAGAGAAAATAGTCCACATTTGAAGAAACTAGTCCTGAATATTTTCACTAAAATGGGTTTTCGAGTATCTCTTTCAGTATATTTTAAAACCTCTTTCTTTGATGACGTGTTTTATTGTTTCTTCATTCATAGTAATAAAACGAGAAGAATGCTTACGGCCGTATTTATACAAATATATTCCAAAATGGTGTAAGTATTATCTGTAGGTTTTTTATTATACAGAGCAAAATATCTGTAAAGAAATGTTTTATTCACAACAGACTAAGCAATTCTTCTTTTTATTTGAGTTTTAAAATACCTTTTATTACTCTCATTATAAAGCACTTTTGAGCAAAATATAGTGACATGAAATATCTAGAATACATTAATTACAATGTAGGCATCATTTCTGAGCTTTTTAGATGAGTTTGAGATGGCATTTTTGATTTTAAAGCTGGAGTTTCACATGTGAAATAAGATGATAGTACAAAGAAATATCTTATATAAAATGAGAACATGATTAGATTTTTTCAATATGTTTAATGATACATAACTTTTTAATCTAATAATTTTCCTTTGTATTACTACGTTAAAATTAATTTTGGATATATTTAAGGGATATTATCAGTTTTTTTTAAAAAAACCTAAAAATTTTTACTCAAAAAATAATATTTTGATCACATATTTCAACAAACTGCACACAAATATTTCTCTTAAATGTATAAGCTAGCATAAATATTTAACTTTACAATTTGATTAAAAATAAGCACTTTAAAAAAGGGAAAAAAAATTATGCAAACCATATGCCATTAAATTTAACAGTTTAATTATTAAGTTAATTTTAAAAAAATAGTAAAAGTAATGTTGGAAGCACAGTAGCTTTAAAAATTCAAACTGTATTTTTATGCCGATATGGATGCAATCATTTATAAACCTGTCACAAGTAACTCAATTTCTAATACTTAGTAATATTAAATTGAAAAGAATCATATATATTACAATCAAATAAAAAAATAAAAGTTGTTAAACTATATATTCAAATCACAATTAATTACTTTGATTCAAACATTTATTTGAACTTTAATTACAGTACAAAATGCATGATTAAGTGCTAAATCACTCATTGGCAATGATTTTTACTAACCCACAACACTGATAAGTCAATTTAATAGGCCCACGGCTGCTCGTAGTTTTATAGGAAGAAATTTTAAAAAAATGAAATAAGTGTCAAATATGGTACTTGAAAGCATAGTATTATCAGTTATGCCGTTGTATACATTTTTCTCAGGAAAAGTCTCAATATCCGAACACAAATGAGAAGACTCATCTTTGTAATTGAACAGCAGACACTAAAGGTGCCCTGTTACTAAAATTTAAGAATGTATCATTTTTAGTGCTACATTTCAATTCAGTATATTGTATAAACACTTCAGTCAATTGAATAAAAAAGTATTTTTATGATACATATTCCATTTTATTCCTTCTTCCGTATTAGATTATTGTGCACACTTGTTGCCTTGTTGAGCACAATTCTAAAGAATTATCTAACTTCAAAAGAAAAAAATAGCTTCTCTAAAATAATAAATTTACATATATGAACAAAGAATAAAGTGATTGCAAGATTATTTTAAAAAGTATATAATCATATATTTTCAAGAACCATTTCCAGATAATTATAGATCTTAATGAAACAAATACATATCCAAGTACCTCGTTGTAATCATCCATAGTTACGCGTTGTAAGATTAAATATGTTCTATTGATTCCCAAAGAAACTAAAAATATGGTATGCACAAGAATATGAGTTCATAGCAAGTAATTTGTTTTCCTAATACTATATATATAAATTTGACATGGACTAAGAAATATGTTTACTAGGGGTGATTAAATAATAACTGATCGTGATCATTTATAGTAACATTGAATCACTATGAAGATTTCTCATGTATTCTCATGGAAGAATGATTACGTTCTTAATATGATGGGACATTATTATCAATGAAAGAGTCTGAGAATTATTTCCGGGGAAAACTTCCATTTTTCATTCATTAATACCATCTTCATAAATATTCTGAAGTGTAAGTTTGTGTTGTCAAGCTTTAGTTATTTTAACAAAAGCGAGGTAAGTCTTACCATCCTGCTTGTATCATATTACTTATCTGTGCTCTCATATTAGTACCAATATTATGGCATATTCTTCAGAGAGCATAAGTTAAAATTTTTATTCTAAGTGAATAAGAAAAAATTATGAAAAAGATTGTAAAGTACTTTTTTCACTGTAAAGTACTTTAACCTGTCCATCTGTATACCACGTTTCTTATATTTAATACAGCATTATGTTAACTTAAAATTTTCAATATATGAATAGAGAAGTACCTATATGTTCACACACATACATATGTTCTCCAGTTTTCAAAATTAATCATAAACTAGAAATTAAATGAATCAGATATATCTTTACACATTAATTGGATTCTATGTGAATTATTTTAAAAAAAGTTAAAAAAAAACTCATTAATAATGGATAATCAAGGATTCACGTAAATTGCATATTTTACAATCTTTACGTTATATTCATTTTCAACTTAAATTAAAATGTTAATGCCACTACCTTTTTACCTCAATAAATACTTATATTTTAACAAATGTAATTTGCTTGTGACTTTACTATTATATATATATATATATATATATATATATATATATATATATATATATATATATTTATTTATTTATATATATATATATGAATAGCAATAAAAAGAAATTTGGCAAAATTTCCAAATTACTTTTTCAAATTTTTCTTTTTATAAGCGTTTAAGTTCCTGGAGTTAAATTATTTTAAAATTATTTTTTAATATTTGTTAGTGTTTTTTTTTTAATATTGTTTCCTTAAAATTTAGAAACAAAATACCATAAAAATATTACATTGATTGAAATATATTAATGATAGTATTGTGTCTCTGTACTGATGAACAGTATTATATACATCACTACACTATAATATAATATTTATAACTAGAATTTAATACTACAAATATTACTAAGATATATATATATATATATCTATATATATATATATATATATTATATATATATATATATATATATATATATATATATATATATATATTTTTATTTATATATATATATATATATATATATATGTATATATATATATTATATATATATATATATATATATATATATAAGTTTAATTATGCAATAATTTTATTCCGTTACAAGTTTAGAATATAATTTAATAATCTCTCTCTCTTCCTATGTATGTAATTGTAAAATTTAATGACTAACAATTATATGTAAATTAATGATTTCAGCTAAATGATATTAATAAATTATAATGTTTGCATTTATGTATATGTGTGTGTGTCTGTGCGTACTCATATATGGATTCATTGCTAGATAAGAAATATATATGTTTACTAAACTCTTTTATTCAGAGTTTTTAAACGTAATATTCTTCTATTATTAAAAAAATTTCAAATCCTAACTGTTAGTCAAATTTAAAAGTTTAAATTTTAATTTAAAATTAAATATATAAAATTTAATATAAAGAAGAAAATAGTTCTCTTATTATAAATAACCTAGAAACAATTTTAGAATTACATTTCCTCAAGACACATGCCTTTCATTATAAAATAGTAAGCTTATGCCATGAAAGTTAAATATTATTTTTGGATGTTAAATTTTTTGGTAAATAAATTTGAGTCTCATTTTATTTTCCAAAAACTCAAACAATTAAATAAAATTTAACTACAACAGAATATAAATCGTGTTTGGCAAGGTATTATTTCATATATTTTTATCATTTACTACCTTTTTTTGAAATGAAACTGCTTAGGAATAACACAAAATTTCAGGTGTTTTTTTCAATTTTTAGTTTGATCTTCAGTCTTGTTACACTCGCTTTATTTCGCTTCCATTGGCAATTCTACTCACTAAATTTTCATTTCATTGAAAATTTCCAGTTGTGTTGCAGAGGAATAAAGAATAGTACATGTGAGTTGTTTATTAAAGGAAGTTACAAAGAATGAAATGGACACATAAATTTAGGTGACCTAATAGTTTGTTACATTAAGTTGATAGTCATATTGTAACTTCATTATACCAAACTTATTAGTAATATCTAAAGATTATATTGATTTTATTAATAAGTGTAAGATTTTTTTTAAATCGTATATATTTTTAACTGCAATAATATCTTTTAATTTAAATTAATATAAAAAAACTTTACTCTCGATGTATATTTTCGCCAAATTTTTTCAAATATGTTATTGATATTATGTTTATTTAAATAAGAAAATCTCTTAACTTTTGCAATAAATAATACGTTTTTGCTTATAGTTAATTTAAATAATCCATACAAACGCAATCATTTAGCTGGATAATTTATTGAATTCCATGAAAATAGCTTAATGTCATTTATTGATAAAAAGTTGTGCGTGTCTATTTCCATTTTGACTAAAACAGACGAATCATTTAAAACAAATCAGTAATTCGTGATTTACAATTTTATATCGGACATGAACAGTTTTAGTAGTTTGAACTTCAATTAAAACATTTGTTCCCCATCGAATTAGCCTCAATGAGCAGAAAATGGTTGTAAAGCAATACCAAATTTATGTTATAAATTTATGGAAAAATATATAATACATGCTAACTTATGTGATAAAATAAATAGTTATGAATAATTTATGAAAATGAAACTACATGAAAAATAACACCTGATAAAATAAACATTATTTGAAAATTTAAGTAAGCACAGTTAAGCATAGCAAAGTATGTGATCTTTCCAAGATATGGTTTTAGTTAGATACTACATTTAAATATAAAGAAAAAAATTATTAAAAGGAGCTTACTTTAATAAATACACATATAGAAGTAAATAATGTTTCTCAGTATCTCAACATTCTGAATGAATATTTTTATTCTGATAACCTTTGACTTTCGGTTAACATTTCATTTGTTACAAACATAAAAAGTGAAGTATAGAAATAAATTATAATTAAAATGAAACACAGAGTTATTTTTGACACCTTTATTACCCAGGGAATACATTTTGATGCATAATAGTTCTTAAAATAAGAATGATAGATTTTAATAAGTTAATAAATGAATTGGAAGAGTTAACAATTTATATAATCTTTGTCAAACTTGCATTTGTCGAATAAAGAATAAAAAGGCATTTGTCCAGTTCATATCAAATGTGACCAAATATGACTATTTTGACTGTAATGAAACTTAAACTTTCCCTGTTAACACATTACTTTTTTGTAAATAATACCATTTACAAAACTTTAAAATAAAAAGTCATACAGTGTTCCTTCGACAATTGGCACTTCCGGTTGTTCGGCTTCATTGCTTCACGGATTTTTTCCAAAATATACAACAAAAAATAAAAATGAAAGAATATTTAACAATGTCGGCAGACACGTATTGGAAAGATGCGTTGTTTCATGTTGATACGTGAAACACAAGGGTCCCTGCATGTAAATCAAAGGGATGAGTTGATTCAGAGTACATACCACGGAGTCTCAAAAAGACGAGTGATTGGTTTCCTGTGCGACATCAACCAATGAGAGTGCAAGTGGATTTATCAATGTCAGTTGATTGCATGAGTAATTAAGCCAAAAAAATTGGCATGTTTTTCAATAATAAATTCAGCATATTACCAATGCCAAAATATATGCAATATAAACACAGAAACATTTGCTGAATTTAATCAAAAACGTCCCTCTATTTCTTCCTGACATTTTCACATAAAGATTATATTTGTTCTACCTACTCCAATTTTTATTTAAATTTAACTTATATTATTTAAAATACTGTATATATATATATATATATATATATATATATATATATATATATATATATATATATATATATTAGAATAAATCTCTATTCTCAAACTATGCTTTCTTTACTTGTTTATTTTTATAGAAGAAATATATAGAATAGAGAATACACAAACTTAATCTTACAAAAATATTTATCAAAAGATAACATAAAAGAAAGATACTTCCGAGATATATTTCTAAGGATGTAGTATAATACTCTGTGTTTTAGTTACTTGTACCAAAAATTCCTTTTGTACTTGATTATGTGTCTTGACTACTGGTTCTGGTAATAGTTTGATATTTATTTACTTTTAGATTTTCATATAACAAGGCTTTTCATTCGATGATAAGAACATCTGTCTTGAGTTATAATGTCTAAATATTAAAATAAAACGATTCTTATATAGAGAAAATGTGTGTTTTAATATTTATTAATAAATAAAGAAGAATATTCCATGCACAGTTTTCAATGATAATAAGTTTATTAACAGTTTGTTACAATTGTAGACTTTTAAAGGTTATATATCATATTTGTCACCTATAATAATAATAAAACTTTTTTATTACCAAAACTATTTAGTTCTTTTAAAATTTTTCGTGCGACGAATGCTTATTGTATCAAACACAATTAAAAAGCATTGTTAATCAAATGATTTCATAATTTCTAATTATATTTGAATTAGTTTGTTTGTAGAGGGTTTACCACTTTTAGACATAAAAAAACATTTTTGTGACCCATAGTTTAAGGAAAATTTCAAACAATTACACACAACAATGTTTTTAGTAGGAATATAAACTCAGATACTAAATAATTCAGGATCCGGTAAAGGCTGATCAGATGGTCTCACGAAGATTATTTCTTGTACATAATCAACAGGGATTCATAAAATACCATATTTGAATTAATTAGGCTAAAAATTATAGGTTAAAGTGCATTCCGAATCCCGACATCCCTGCCCAAGTTGGGGTTTCAACTCAAGAACTGTTGAACCGAAGGCTAAAAGGCAATCCTTTCGAGTGCTTGCTCGGCCAAGCCAAAGAACACTGAAGTATAATCAGAGGTTGTTGGCTTTTGAAATGTTTGTAAAATAAGCAACAATTTTCTGTTTTTATGCATACTTCTATTTCATTTTTAAATAACACGTTTTATAAATTAACAAATAAATGAAAAGAAATTGAATGTAATACTTAATGATGCTTATTTACTGTTGTAAAATATGGTTTTCTATTATTTCCCAATATTTGTAGCGATAAATATTTTAACTATTGAATAACCATATTGTTTCGTATACTTTAAATTTAAATGCTATTCTACCAACAAATTTTAATACCATGTTACAAGAAAATGCGTTTTAAGTAACAAGAATTGGTCCAGTTTACTAAACATTTTATGTATTTGTAATATTCTCATTTTTAATATTAAAAAATAAATAATTTAATTATCTGCTGACATTATTGAATAACATTTTAATATGCAAACTGACATTTGATTCAAATTTGGAAGTAAAACTTCCAAACACTGATTAAAAATCATGGAATATATGAATAGCCCAAAAGTGTTTGCCAGAAATTTGTAAAATTGTGATGAGTAGAAATAAAAGTGTTCGACTTTCAATAAAATGATCACACAGAAATCGGATTTGTAATGTCTTAGGGAGCTGTTGGTCTTGAAACAAAAGGAACAAGAAAACCAAACACTCCATTCACCTGTCTATGCAACAAATAGTGTTCGGCTTTAACCGCCAATGCACTGTTAATAATAATAAGATAACTCAATACACAACCGTTTCGGCATCTTGTATATCACCGGAATGAACAAAATGCAAAATGCCGCCTTACAATATACAAGATGTGTGGGTGAGCCCTGAACTTTACCAACTGATTAATAGGTATTGTTCTCTCATCACAAGCCCAATTTATTTTTTATGATAGATATATACAGAGATCCTAAAGTAAGTGACACCTTGCGGAGAAAAGGAATCACTTCGTACTTCATTTACGGTAGTAATTTTACACAAGTTCACATAGTATTTTTAGTTTCATAAATTTAAATAATGAAAGTAAATGTCTCATTTGTTAACAGAAGCATTTATGGTAAGAGTACTTATCATTTTAAGCAAAAAGAATAGTACATAAGTTTGAGGTTTTTAAAATAAAAAAGGAAATATTCATAGTCCATTATTAAGAATCTCGTTGCTTATTTCTTAAATGTTGTTATGAATAGTCATTTGTTGTGTAATCTAATATTGAAAGAGGAATGACAAAATCTCAACAGAGTTCTTGTACTTTAGTAAGCTAGGATATCAAATCAGCTATTTTCTTTTTTCTGTGGGGTTCATTTAGATAGAACCGGATGTATGAAATGTTATCAATATTGTCTGGATTTTTTCAAATATTGAAATGTCCAGACAATATTGAATAATTCAAATAATATTGACAGTATAACTAATCACTAGTTATTCCACTGCCTTCATACAGGAAACTGGTATGAATGAAGTCAGTGGAATAAATAGCGATTAGGTGTTCCAGGTAAGTTACTTATTCAAGAGTTTGTTAATGCTTTGTCAATTTCATAATAACGCCTTAATATTAGGAAGCTTTTCACTTGATTAGCATATATTGATAGCCTGTTATCCTGAATTACGTTAGTTAATAGATAAGACTCATTTTTGACAAAATGCTGGAACTAATTATCTCTGTGCAATTTATATCCAAATTCCGGATACGATCCATCTGTGGATAACGCAATGTCATTAAATATGCGAGATTTTTCAGAAAACTATAGTCCATCCATGAAAAATGAAATGAATTTAGATTTTGCAACATGGTATTCAGCAAATTTCGTACTTTTTTGTGTTCATTTCTAACAAACCACAAACGTCTTCCGCATTATTCCTTCACTTTTATCCAATTTTGAAGCTTTAACCAATTTTTGTGGCTCATTCTTTATATTTATCTAATTATTACAAGTAAACAGGAGATTGGCTACGATGACTTTAGATCCTATCATTCCGATACTTCTCAAAGTTACCGCAAAAATCACGTTTGCATAGTATGACTTAAGATAAGCAGCATTAAAAATTTCAAGTTCATGCAGAAGGCATAATTGAGAATCACGTGAAACCGATGCTACTACAAGTACTCAGGAAAACAGTCACAGCTAGTAATCAGGTGGAAAAGTGCCACAGGTACCCTTCTAGAAAAATCAAAGGCGAACTGTGCAACTTTGAGTGGTTAAATCCATGGCTTATCTACAAACACACAGTGATTTCTACTTTATCATCATCCGATTTATAACCGAGTGACGAAAAAAGCTGTTACGGATATTTTTGATCGAGACTTCGAACATTTTGAAATGTAGGTGAAATTTTATCAGTAATATGCATGGTTCCCATATATCAAAGTAATGAATCAAGTAATTGATATGTATAAGCCAATTGGTACGCTCTAAAATTTATTATTTTAATAATTATTGTATATAAAGAGACTTAAAAACCAATATCCTAAATCAATACTTAGATTAGTGGAGAATAGCAGTTGCTTAAGATTAATTAAAATAAATGAAATGTTTTGACTGAGTTAGTGAATCAAATTTCCTAATCAGTATAATTATCTTAATATTCAACACACAATAAAGTTAACGATTTATGTTTAATAGATTTAGTACAAGATTTTTGACATGATGAATTAAAATTAAATTTTAAACTGGAGAAGCTTACAACAGAAATGAAACTTGGAATTCGTATCGAATATTGAAACATTTTTTTTCCATTCTCTTTCAATAAAACAACATATTCCTACAGCCTAAAATGTACTTTCTTCCATTATTTTCAGAGTAAGATTGAAATACATATTTAAGTGTATTTTTTATTCATGCAACTTTTTTAAATGTCAAAACCAAATGGGATTTGGATCTCAAGTAAAAACCCATAATGTAAATAAGAAATAAGAACTCATGTAGAAAGACATTGAAAATACACGTATTTTTTTTTCTTCCGTAAATCATCATTTCTTCGACGGATAAAAAAGTGTACTTTTCTCCATTGTATCTGGAATCGGGATAAGAGACATATTTTGCCTTTCAAGAGCACTGCATCTCTTTGTTTGATGTAGAACTTTAGTCTGTGTGCATCTCATCCTAGCTAAACGTACCTTTTTTAAAAATAGCGCCATAAATATTGATTACCTTAAGTTTGCTTTTAGAAAGCTATCAGACTGTGGAGGGGAAAGAAGAAGAAGAAAGAAAGGGAAAGAAAAGAGGATTTTTTTTTAAGAAAAACGTAATTCTTTCTCTTTTTCTTTCCATTGTTGATGCAAGGAGTTGAATAAATATGAATCAATGTCGAGAGGATTAAAAGGATTTCTTTTCTTTCCATCCGTTGGAATATTTATTTTTTAGAATGTAAGTTGATTCTGAATTGAAAATTCTGATATTGGTTTTGGAGGAGCAAGAAATCTCAGGATACAATTACATGAAATTTGATTTGCTGCCCTGGGTACTCATTGTCCGAAGTAAAGCTTGCTTTTTTTTTGTGTACTGAATGCAATACAGTTTATTTTTAAACTTTAGTAGCAGAAATTAGATTTTCCATGATTTAAAATGCTTTCAATGTGATTTTCAGAAAAAATACTACGAAGTTATTTTCCTATTCATTCTATTCTTTAATCTCTATTGTTGAAGCGATCTTAATAGTAAAAGGGAAAAAATGCTTATTAATTTTTTATGTTATTAAATGCTTATAAGCGAAATAAATGTGCAGAAAAACAATGTTAACTTTAATAAAAAATTATGGATTATCGAAAAATTTGTTCAATGAACCATAATATTTTTATACACTATTTACAATTACTTAAAACTAATTAAAATTAAAATAAGGAAAACACTTAGGGACAGCCTAAGTTAAGAAACATGAATTACATTTTAAAAACTCCTACACATTTACAGATAATTATAAATTTATACTTCATTAAATAAACTTTGCTGAGACAATTTAATCAATTTATTCGTAAAATTTTAAAAAATTCGATTTTCTTTTTAATTAAATGAAACAAATTCAATTATTTGCCATTGCAAATGGTGTAATATCAATCTTCTTGATTAAAACACAAGAGAATTATTTACAAAAATAATGTCAATATATGGTTTTATGTATTTGATGAGAATATAAGCTATTTATATTAGTCCAAGTAATAGTATAAATATCCATAAAATTTTATATTTTTGTAATTTTTTGAAATACTAAAATAATAATAATAATAGTATGATAAAATATACTTTTTATTTTTTTGATTTTCCAGTTGCAAAGCACATAATTATTTATATTTTTTTGCATGCTTTCTTTCAGTGGCTGTATTGAAAGATGTGGAGAATTGGCTTACTCGATTGTGATTATAGTTCAATGTTTAAAATGTCCTTTTCAGTGACACATTATTATTGATACATGTGTAACTATGCATAATTTTAATTTCAATTTTAAAAGCACTATCTTTCTTGATAAACATTTACGTGAATTGAACTGTTTATTTAATTGAAATATTCCATTTTTGAATTAAGCATTTTGAACATTAGTTGTTGGAAGATAATGAGGAATATTTTAATTATAAAAATTTGCCAAAACTCACTGTAAAGTATTATTAAACATGAAATGTAGAATATAAGTAATTATCATTTGTATTCTAATGATTAACCTGCTGTTTCTGAAAATATTTTTTTCCAAATAAAATATTTTAAAACATATTTCTAACTTTAAAAAAAAGAGTTAGAACTTTTATACTGATTTAAAATGATGAAAATTTTCATGAAATAAGTGAACCTTAAGAAACGTGAGAATTTTTATATGTGAGCAAATATCAGAGTTGTTTTCGATTAATTTTATCTTGACATTCTATTTTAATATCTCCATGAAATGATGATGCAAACAGTTTTTATATTCAACTCTACATCTAGCAAGCGTTTTAAAATTTAAAGAGCTTGTACATGTTTTTTCCAGTAATTTTATGTACTTTCAATAAAAACTATTAAAAATATTTTTCAATATTATATAAAAATTTAAATGTTTCTAGTGAAAAATTAAGAAACAGAAATTCATTTGACTGTTTAAAATATAGGACTTTGAACTTCTTTTCATTTATTGCTATACAATTGTTAAATTCAATTTTATAAACTCTTAAGAGAGACTAATTTTATTTTTCACTTTTGGAAAAAGCTTGCATATCTCTTAAGCTTTTAAACTTAATATATTCTCCAAAACTATTTGATGAAAGAAAATATATTATAAGTTCATTTTGAAAAACAGTTTTTATAGTAACAAATTACACTATTTTATGGTTTTAAATAAACTAGATAGTACACACCATCTCAGAACTTTTGATTATTGAGGTGATAAAAACATATCGCTAAAACAGAATTATCCTTTTATGAATGTGAAGAAAATGTGTCGCAGAAAATGCCAAAGGGAATTAAACTTATGAAACTCAAATATTTAGATTGTTTACCTTTATTACCCAATGGGATAGCATAACAGGGATAATTTATTGCTTTTCCTAATTAGTTATCCATAGAAATTAATTGGACTGGGATATAGTTCTTAATAGTTTTATTTTTCTACTTCTTTATTCACACACACACACACACACACACACAACACTATTTAAATATTTAAAGTAATAGAAAAGGTGGCTTTTTAACGCTTTGGAATTACTTTATATCTAACTGAAGAAAAAAAAGATGTTACTTATTTACTCATTATTTAATGACTAAGTAAAATGATTTAATGAAAAAAATTCTTTCGATTCAATAACTAAAAAATGCAAATAAAATTTATTTAACTGTACAATAATGTTATGTTTCTAAATATAGTAATATTTCAATAATTAATTAATTTTATTAATTTAAATTATTCAAACTTAAATCAAATACTTATGCACACACACAACATCTATTCTTTTTAATATTACTTCAATAAAAAATAAACTTTTTAAGTTAGATTGAACAGAATACGAATCAATTATCGAAATATTCCATGTTTAATGTCATATTAAAATTTAGTATCCTTTTAAAAATAATATAAGATAAAGCAATTCATTTTAAAAGTTATATTTGAAATGCATACTGAAATGAAATTTCCTGATTTTCTTTTATTTATTGTGTGTTATGGCATAAAGTATTCTTCTGCCCTAAGTTTCTCATTCAGTTTTTCATTGGTTGTTGTTGTCATCTTGTGCCAGCTAGGCATTTTGGGGTGTGCTGCTCAACTTTTTCAACTGAAACTTAATTTGGTGTGGAGTCCGACTTCCTCAGTACATATGCCAAAGGAAACCGCTTATAGGGTTGGCAACCATTCACAACCCATTCATACAAGGAAAAGACAAAGACAAGATAGATAGAGAGAGAAAATACATCCATGCCTGAACCGGGATTGGAACTCACTATCCGCAGCCAGGCACACCAATTGACAAGGTGGGTGGCAGTTTTTCATTGGTAATTTCTTTAATTAGTTTTATTAAATTAATCTAACAAGACATAAATTAGAGATGAAATCAAAAGCCATTAGTTAAAATTTAATTTCGGTTTAATTTGAAAATTAAATTAAGTTTGAATTAAAAACTGCACTATTTCAAAGTGAGATATTTACAATAACAATACAAGATTTTTTCCATAACGATTAGCAGAAGATATTTTTTATTAATTGCTAACGAAATCAAAAGTCTCAGAATATTGTGTAAATGTTAAAGATAAAATGTGCAATGCAATGCTTTAATTTTTTTTTTTCAATTATTTTAATTTATTCACAGCTAAAAAGTGTGGGATTAGACTAAGACTTTTTCAATAGATTATAAGATTCCGTAATCAGGTGGGAAAATTACTTTAAAATCTATATTGTAATTTCAAAATGTTTAAAACATGAAATTTGTTATTTCTTGCAAATATATAACGCTTATTACTAAATGTGTAAAAGATATGAAAAATATCCATAAATTAATTAATTATTTCAGTACTTTTACGCATCAAATTTTTCATTAGTAATATGTAACATGGTATTATATGGTTCAATGAATTGACTCTATAAACGTAATTTGAAAGACTATAAGGTGAAAGTCACCGTAAATAACTAATTACCGTATTGTATAAAATAACTAAATTAGAAGTAATATGAAATATTTCATTCTATTTTATTAATTTGTGCTTTGCTTTTGCATTTCACAGTTGATACAAATAAATGATCTTATTAAACAGTGGCAGGTGTGAGCAATTAATTAAAAAGTTACATGTAGAAAATAGGTTAATAATCTTAAAATAAAGACGAATAAAAAAAATCAATATAACAATCTTACAAGCCTCACACACACACAAACATTCTTCCTTCTTCATTAACTGTTCCTCTTACTAAGACACTCTATATTTACCTTATAATAATAAATCACAAAATCACAAACTAATGCGATATTTAAATCTGTAAATTTAATAATCAAAAAATAAATGTCCGAAATTTGAAAATTTGAAGATAGCAAATAAGGTGGGACCTTATTTGCTATCTTCAAATTTTCAAATTTCGAATCTTCAAATATCTTCAATTATCTTCAAATTTTCAAATTTTATAATATTAATAAGGTCCCACCTTATTTGCTCTCATAATCTAATAGATTGATAAAAAAGAGTACTTTTGTCGTAATACTCGTACGTACTTTTATGTTAGTATTTTCCTTATAATCATGATTAAATTATTTTGCTTTTACTTAAAGTTTTATATTATTTTAGCAGATTATGCATCCTTTTCTCAGCATAAATATTTTATCAAAAATTAACAAAAATCTACGTCACATACAAAAATTATGCAAAATAATTTATTGACAAAAAAGAGCTACATTGTTCATGAAAGATATATTCACTTCCCCAAAGCATTCTAGAATATGTAACGGTAGAGCATCAATTTATCATACTTTCTTATTCAGTAAAAAGCGGAAAAGAAAGGTTAAATCAATGATTGTAATACAAGAAGGAT
This sequence comes from Latrodectus elegans, assembly GCA_030067965.1. Classification (NCBI taxonomy): domain Eukaryota; kingdom Metazoa; phylum Arthropoda; class Arachnida; order Araneae; family Theridiidae; genus Latrodectus; species Latrodectus elegans. Next base: position 46,025,977 of record CM057811.1, on the reverse strand, counting down.
ACATTGAATTAATATATTTTGCTGAAAAGCGAAACTGTTGCTTTATTTTTCACTTACTTTTGTACCATCTGTTTTGTTTCAGAAATCAACATTTATTTAGTTTCTTTCTTTCATTCTCGAGAATTAATGATTTTTTCCCGACGTAGTCTCTGTATCACAATTTGTCATAGCTTAACTTCTTTCATTTTTTGAGATTTCTTTATTTCCAAAGCAATTCTTCCCCAATCTAAAAAGTAGACAAAATAATGAGAAAACTTTTCTCAACTCCTTGAATTAAGAGCTTTATGCAGACATAAACTTTTATGCATATAACGCGTGCAATGGAGCGTTTAATGTAAAGTATATTGGGGATACACATGTTTTGGATTATATTTTATGTGAAAAGTACGTAACTCTTTTATAGATACAAGGTTTATAAATTCAGATAAATTAGTAGCAAAACATTCAGCCGAGATTTATATTATAGACATTTTTTAGTAAACATATTTTTAATGGATTAAAACAATTTAATTTCGTGATATTTATGTGGAATATTTTGGTAATGATGTTTCCTGATTTCAATTTAATTTATTTATGAACTATATTCATTTCCAAGGAAAATATATTACCTACTATTAAATAATCTGTTTCATTTATTCATAAATTATTTAAACTAGAAATTAAAAAGCAATATAATTTAAAATTTGTATGCATATTTATTATATAATACTTGTAAAGAATCAAAAATTCATTCTAAATATAACTCGATTAAGAAACAAATGTTTTAAAAAGTAACTTATAACTAATAATTTGGATTATGTGTTTTTATGTAATGATTTATACAACAGCATTGCATAAATGTTTTATGCGATATGCATAAAATTTTCATAACTATAAATTTTTGGAACATTTAAACGTATATAATTATGGCATATTATTATGTAACTTAAAATAGCGTTTTGAAAAATAATGTTTAGATAAAATAGAAAACGCACTTGTGGTCGTTTGATGTGATCAGTTAGAGATTTGTTTAATTCTTAAATACACCTTTTTAAACACACTTTTCAGTTCTATATTTATTTAATAAAAAATTATGTCTACGTACATTATTTGTTCATTAGAAAATATTTACGAAAAGTTATTAATTAAATATAAATATTGAAACATGGGATTGTGTGATTTTTTTAATATTTCTAGGGTAATTTGGCGAAAACGAATACTCATAAAGCAAAGACACTGAAAAATGCATATTAAGTAAAGATATTTCGAGAGAGATGGGGGAGGGGGCAATATATACTTCTAGATAAAATGACGATAAAATAACTCGCAGATATAATAATTCTGGATATAATAATTAATATATACAAATTTTAAATATATTATAAAAAGCACAAATGGTTAGTTAGTGATTTCAAAATAATGTATTTTTAAGAAACTTAATATATTAATATTGTTTTATCGTCAAAATTCTTTTTAAAATTTTTGTTAAAAATAACGAAACCCAAAATTTTGTCAAAATTCATGAATTATAAAATTAGAATTAAATTATATCTTTAATCATCAAAAGCAAATTCAAGTTTTTTTCATACCTTTTAACTATTTCAAATAAAATTAAATATTTTTTACTTTGTTTGCATATATTAACAAGCATTTTTAAAAAAAACATACCAATAACACATCTGTAATTACATATGATATATATTTGATATTTTATTAATACATCAACATCATTTCTGCAGACAATAATTAAAATTAATGCTTTTCCAACTAACAAACGTACATTAAAAAATTTCAAAATGTTTTTATTGTAAAAAATGCATTAATTATAAAATAATATTTGCAGAATAATAAGAACAAATTTCTACCATTTCTCATTTAGATAGTGTAACTTAATATAGTGATTTTTTTTGTTTATAGCAACTCCATTATTTAACTAAAATAATTTAATTTAAATATATGCTATTATATAACATATATTTCACATTTTAGTAATTCAACTATGTATATCTTACTCACAAAAACTACAATGCTAATTTTTATTTTTACTTTATGTTTACTAAAATTTATTTCAACCCTAAATGTAATAAAACATTTCACAAAGTATTTAATGTACGTTTTGAATTTGTATATTTATAATGAATGATATGCATATCTCCTTAAAAATTGCATCATTTAATTCAATTCAAATGTAGCAATAGCTGTGTTTATGAAATCATTGATGTAAGCCCTATTTACTCATGACTTCCATACTAATATCCTATGTTTTGATTTGAAATGAATTTATATTACACACATACGATACAAGCATATTATATGCGTATTGTAATATACAATACATTTATATTAGGATACAATCATATATATATATAGATATGTAACTATACAAAATATTTATTTCTGGTTAGTAAATTTATGCTTAAAAAAATAGATTTTGTGAATATTTACTTTTTTACTCATGTACATTTTTCCCATCAGCATTTACATTCAGATGTATACTTGTAGGGATATAAAGCTATATAAGCATATATTATATTGTATTTTTTTCTCTTCTTACAGTATTTCTGCTTACGTTTAATTTATCTTGGGTTTAATAGAACGTACTCCATGTGAATGATTGAGTTATATAAAAACTAAAATTTTCAGTACACTTTCTTTCATATAACGTTTACTGAACATGCAAATTGTTCATCACATAATTATGAATACAATTTAAAAAATATGAAAATTACTATAACGCTATGTAAAGTAAAATTTAGTTAAATACTAGGCATCTCTCTCAATATAACCATTTTGTGCTCTTAAAGATAAGCATATCACTTTAAATCTAACTTATTACCTACACCGTGATTGGTATTTTGGTATTTAACACGAATGCATACAATTATGTTAAGATATATATTATGTTTTTATTCTATTCACGCATTTATACTAAAATTCACCATATGCTGGAACCATCTTTAAATAAAATTACTAGAGTTTCAGAGTAAGTTTTGAATTTAAAAACATTTGTTTCATCAATTTTCCTAGTAATTAAACTAAATGTCTCTTCATTGTAATGTTCATAAAATTTAGTTTCACAGAATGAGTGTTTCGATTTTATCCACTGAAGTGAAATCCTTGTTTAATCTAGTATAGAACATTGATCAAATATTCAAAGCAGATACAATTCAAAAAATTTAACTTAAAAAGCAATGAACTTTCCCAATTGTTTTTTATCTCATTTAATTACAAGAATTTCAGATACTAAATAATTTGTGCAAAAATTTCAAGTCATTGTAATAACTAAATTGGTTATTACGATGCAAATTCAAATTATCCTATAAAAGAACTAATGAATATGATAAGTTTGGAAATTATAATTATTCAATCTTATGATACGAGTAGTTTATATAAAAAATAGCTTTGTGTGTGTGTGACTGATTTATTAATTTGTTCAAAAATACAAGCGTTATGGTAAACATTTTCTACTATGACGGTAAACATTTTTTACTATTTCAGTAGAAATTGAGTAGTACAATCTAACTCCGACGCAATCCTGCTATTCTACAGAGAATGCTAAATATATTTCCTAACAGTAAGGCATGAAGCATTATAATTTACTTATTATCTCAGCATAAATTTTTGTATTATAATAAACCTTATGGTTCATAATTCCTTGCCTTTTCTTTCAAAAATAATTCAGTGTTTGTTAAAATATTTTAATTCTTTACAAGCATTGATTATCTCAAGTCCTTTGATGGGCAAATATGTTAATTACGCCTAGTGTTACACATTTTCATCTTTGTATAGAAAAAATTGAATTACAACACTTTTAAAATAATTTACAAATATTTATTTTACAATTTGTTTTATTTAATTATCAGAGTTGCCATTTTCTTTAAGCAGTTTTGAATTTTTTTGTAGTAGTATTTCCCACAGTAGGTTACATATTTACATAAGTATTTGCACTATATTTTATTTTAATATTATAATAATAAATTCATATTAAACATTCTCTTACACAACACATATTTCATTTATCTGTAATAATGAAGTTTTCTCGATACTAACTTTCATATTTTTATTCATATCTCAAAGTTAGAATGGCTCATAGAACCACTTGTTTTACTTGTAATCATTTAAACAGACATTTTGTATCAAACAGTGATTCTCAAGTTATAATTTTTCTATTATCTCGATGTTTTTAAATCTCATGTCTTAAACATGTACAAGGAAATTAAATTGAAAATTTTCTAACAATTTTTGAGTACTAAACAATAAGAAAAAATTGTAATTCCGAAAGGTTGTTTTTCCAAATCACTAAACTTTCATTAATCTCCCTAATAAAATTTTCATAAATTTAATAGGAATGACTCTACTATTCTCATGAGGCTAAGCTTTCCTAAGCATATTAAAAAAATGTGCAAATAAAAATTTAATAAAACTTGTTTAACTTACTGCATTTACTTTATGGTTAAAAATTCTGGTAATTTTCATTAAATTTTTACAAGGATAAATTATTTCGGATGGAGAACCTAAAGAGACAAAGGGAGAATGAACTCCAATATTCCATTCTTTAAGGAAAATCCTAAGACTTAAATTAAAAATATAAGTAAGTGCTTTCTAATTAGCATAAGGTGGTGACAGGATATAAAAACTCTTGGAAGATAAACCCATTATAAGAAAACATCTTTTATCTGTAAGATCTAAAATATTTTTAGATTGTTTGCATCACTATTTTTTTCACTTCAGATCTGGGGACCTCAGGACAGACTAAAGGAGAGAAGCATACAATTTTTATTTAGTTATTTCACGGTTGCTTAAGCACTTCTTAAGTAAACGCTTAAAAGTTCCAGATGCGGAAAATTGCTTTAATTTAATAAGCGGAGGGAAAATTAATGGCGCACTCATAAAAGAGGAAAATTTTCGGAGCCCTTTTCTCCAATAGGAGCTATTGCGGACCATAAACGAAGCCAGAAATTGCTTTTCTTTTTCCGATAAGAGGTTCCGAAACCATCCGATGTTGGAAGGCTTTGTCCAGAAAAGCAAAAGAACAACAAAGGTATTCCTTGCGTCAGCAAAAGGAGGGAAATAATCGCCTTCTTCCCGCCTTTTGTTATCCCAATCTGGATTTGTCCTTATCCAAAAGGAGTTGCCGCGAAAAGAATAATAAAAGTGGCCCGTAGTGATTCCGTCGCTATTCTACTCGGATTTTGTCACGCTTTTGCCCGATTGTTATTTTATTCCGACCAATCACAATGGGTGAATTTTCATTTAACTAATGTAAACACTCTGAAATTGCTTCTTCTAATCATGTGCTATTCGCAAACAATACATACCTTAAGATCATCAAATATTTATTTCACCACTATCAAGGTGAGCCCTTCTGGTAGCCATTCTATTACAGTATAAATATTAAAAATAAGATGTGTACGCTGTTAGACTATTTTATATTCGCTCTCATCATTATCTAATTTACATACTTCAAATGCGAGAATGTCATGTACATTTGCTTTAATTTTATTAATCAAAGTAAACAAATGCAGTTGTTCAAATTTTAATCATCTCATTACTATGCCTGAATCTTTAAAATGTAATAGAAAATAAATTAGTAACATACTGGTGAAAATTTGAATGTTTATCTAACTTCATATAAGCTAATGTATAATTAGGAATTATATTTAATGAGAAATATTGTAACTAGTCTTTATCATACAATGTTGAAGATAACACTAACAACAAAGCAAATATCTAGTGTTTATCAAAGTGTTTATCTAGTGTTTATCTAGTAATTAATCAAAATTATTGTCGCGATAACTGGAATTTTTAATTTATTTTTACTATGCTTCAAAATTTACATATTTATGCAAATATTACTTACTATATAGGTGAAAGGATTTACGATTGTAAAGTTTACATTTTGCCTAACAAATGACTTTAAATATTAATTTCTACCGAATATGTGTTGATAATATACTGATTTTCTTTCCATAATTTAGCAAAATTGATAAAAAAAATGCTGCATAAAATAAAAAGGTAAATCATAATTTCGTCTAAATGCAATTATTATAGAAAATCTTATTAATATCAATAATTGTGGAAATAAATATAATTACAGGAATTAACTTTATGTAATAAAGGATAACATAATTTTTTTGGCTCAATTTCAATATTACGTTGAAACATATGAAGGCTCAGCAAGCTATGACATTTCATTTTTGACTTCAAAGTGAAAGGTGATTAAGGTAAAAATTATATGCTTCGATTTGATGAATGATAAAACAACTTGTGTTTTATTAGCTATTTTTCCTCAATAAAGGAATTTATTGAACAATTTATTCTTAATGTGAATAAGTATTTTTTTTAAGTTTATATTGATTTGATCAGAATTATTTACTTATTTAAATATTTTTAATCACTGTAGTTGTTCTATTGTGTTCGTTAGATGGCAACAGTTAATTTTTAAGAATATTATTTGTAGAGAAAAGGGATTAAATTTTTCACGAAGAACTTTCATGAAAAACTTTTACTGTCAATATAGACTATTAAAGGAACAGATATAGTTTAATTAAAACTCAGGTCAATATTTGTAGTTAAAATGTACATTTTCGATAATTTTTTAGTAAGAGTAACTTCATATAATTTTTAATTGGTTTTCTTAAAACGAATTTAAGAAGTGTCTTAAAATCTACTTCTTCCTTTAACTATTGTTTAAAATGTTAAATTTTTACTTTAAGAATCTTATGTGTTCTAAATGTGAATACAAGAATTCATTTCTTTTAAATTTCCAAAATATTTTAATAAACTAGAGTTCCAATTTTTAAATAGAAAGTTAAGGATTTTTGTAATTTGCATTATAAGAATTGATAAAAAAATATCAGCTCTTTATAATTAAATTTTTTTAGAATAGTACAGAAAAATAATTTTAAGATTCATAAAATAATAAATGAAATTTCATAAAGAATTACCTTTCCTTGCATGTTCTTGATATTCATTTCAAAATATATTTGTTTATTTCCCGAATATTTTACTTTTTTAAAATATCTTAATATACGTTCCTATAATTACAAATCTGTCATTAATTTTAATCTATAATTGCATGATAAAACTTATTAAAAATTCATAAAAATAAAAGTACAATAATACAAATTAACTTGCTTATGTGAATGACAATACGTTCATAAGAAATATACAAACTAAAGGTTCTAATTATCTTCTCACATAAATGGACACAACCTAATTTCCAGAGAGGATCTCTCATCTTCGCCTGCTTACTAATTATTCTCCAAAATATGTGCTAACAATGCGATGCATTTGTAAATTTAACACATCCGAATTTTATAACTCTATTCTCTGCGTTGTTAGTCAGCTCTGTTGTAATGCAGGACATAAAGTCGGACCGGTAATCTCACCTGGACGGAAGCGTAACGCACCTTGGCTGCATGCATAACACACAAGATATATCTACGCCTCCCATTATCCGCACGTGATATAAGCCCAGTTCCCTTTCCTGCTTTGGTGATGAGCAAACACCGCCTCTTAATCCTGCAACAAACTACAACTGCCGGGTGCTTAATACCGAAGATAAGTGGTTTGAAATACGATAAAGTTAATCAGAAAATACCTGGGCTATAATCGCAGGACTCGTTACATTAAGCGAGCTATAGATCTGCAGTTCCCAGGGGGTGGCTATTGCTTGGCCAACTATAATAGACGTCAATGTTTTCTCAGCAGCTTATTATTCACTATGGGTATACTTTCTTGTCATACCTATTAATATTCTATGGATGGATGGTTAGGGGGGGAATCTTTAATCAATGACATTGAACAAAATATATTTCAATATATATCTATCGGTGGCATTGATGCAACCACTTGTTGTGTTGGTTAGGTTAGTTTAAATTTACTTAATATAATCACATTGCTTTTGATAATTGGTCAAATCATTTCTGTATTTCTGCAACTTATTTATAAATATTGTGGTAGAACTGTTTGAACAATAACAAAGTGGATTGTAGCAGGTTGCAAAATAATTCAATAGATTTTCAGATTTTTGATTAGTTGAACAGATTAAAAACCGCACATTTCATGAAATATATAAATATTCACCTATTTATATTATTCTAAATGCTTAATTGTCAGATATAATATATACAAAATGTTAAAATGTAATCAACATTTCAAATTTAACAATAAAATTTTTACATTAATTAAGTAAGCCCTGCTTGTTTTGCGAAAATATTTCCATTATAAGAAATGTTAATGGATTAAAAACAATATTCCCGTGTTATCCCAAAACATATAAATACTAAATCAACATATTTAAATTAATTTATTCATGTTAAAAAAACTCCAAATTGACTTTTAGTTTAAGGAAATATGTACACTCTTAAGCCATTTGCACGTAACCATTATGTGTTTGTTTCTAAACTAAAATATACAATACATAATATATTAAATTTAGTTTCTTATAGATTTGTACTGAAATATATATTAAATATTTCAAATTACTCGATTATTGGACATGCAACTATTCAACAGTATTTAGTGATCAAATTGTTAAAATAAGATTTTTACTTCTTTATAAAATTTATTTCATAAGTACTTCCATATTTTTTTTAATTCATGGAAAATTGAATTTTTGTTTTTAAAACTTAGAAAAAATTACATTATTTTATTTTCAATAGGTACCCCTTAAAACTAAGCTAATTATATAACAATCTCAAATTAATTCCAATAACGTGCATAAAAATTAAATAATAATTTAATTAAATATTATGGTGTTCTTAACTATTTTCATAAAAATGAAGCAACATCATTCAAATTGTTGTGAGCCAACTATATAGAGAAGGAGCTAAAGATTTATCTCATTAATGCAAATTAATACATTTTTCTCTAATCTCTGTAAAGCTAGAAGTATAAAATTTTGTATTTATATCTCCAAACACAGTTAACTAAATACATCATGGCTTGTGGCTGTATTCGATTAGGACAAGAGTCATACTAATTTCCTTCCATTCAAAAGAACTTAAGTAAATTCAATAACTATAGTAAACCCAAAAAAAGTGATATTTCAATATATACTTGATGAAAATTTTCCATTTGCTCTTAGTAGGTAAATAAGCATTTGCATTGTAAAAATAATATGCCCAAATTAATTTACATAAACAAACGGAAACATATCAATACAAATTATCTTGCAATAAATAGTATTGTGTAATGACTCTTTTTAAATGACTTAATAAATGATATAAATGAATATAAATAATATAAAATCTTAATAAATTACTCTTTTTAAAACTGATAATAGTATTTTAAAAATGTTTATGAAAAAAAAATATTTGGTTTAATATCTTAAATGCATTAACGGTGAAATGCATATATTGAAGAAGATTCATGTCCCAAAATATTTTAATGCTGAACACAAAATTTTTTTCTTAAAAATACTTATATAATTGAACAATATTTTATAAATAAACAAATATGTTATTTAAAAAAAGATTAATATAATTTGAAGGTAATTTATTTCATGTCTTAAAAATGATTTATATCATTGAATTTTTTAATATATGTAATAAACACATCAACAAATAAAAGCTTCCACAATATCTTCACAATCGGCAGCATTTAACTTTCAGGTTTTTTCACTGATAATAAGCTTTATTTTCGTTTTGAGAAGATGAATACTAGAATATTCAAAGCAGCTATTCTAAGACATAAATCAAACTATGTAATTCCTGATTTAAAAGTGACAATGAAATACCCTTTAAGAATTTTAATGACTGTGTTTGGTGTTCCATCAATATAGTGTCCCCTGGACATATCGTAACCTGCCTAAATTTTAAAAAGACGATGTCCTTCTGGTCTCATCACATTTTTTACGCATTTTAGATACTTTTGGTTTTATGGGGGTTGTCTAGCCTAGCTAGACAATCTAAGGTAAATAACAACAACAATAAGAGAATATTAATATCATACTAAATAATAAATCAGTAATTAATGTTTCAATAATCAATATTTATTTGTAATCATCATATATTTTATGAACTTAAAAAATTGATTAGTGGTATGTAAGTATTTGAAAGCAGATATGAACATAAATTTCCAATTTACCAATCATAGAATAAATTATTTTCGAATGTGTAGCAAGTAATGAATTCTCATTTATAAATGCCTATGATTATTATTTTATGTCATATATAAAACACTTTAATCAAATAATCGTACCTTTACATTTTAGTACATTCTAAAAAGCGTCATAAATTACATTACACTTCAAAATATATATTCTAATAACATGACAAAACAGAAATCGCTAATTATTTATTTTATAAACTGCCTATTTTCCAATACATTATAGAGCAATAAAAAAATGAAGACATTTTTATAAATTAAATTAACATGAGACATTTATTGACATATCAATTGAGCGAAAGCATGCAAGAATTATTTCGTAAACATATTAAAAAAAAATTCTTCATGCGATTGAAACCTTCGCTATTGTTGACTTTTCTTCTTTTTTTATATATATATACTGTTCCTTTTGTTATTTTATTAGAAAAAAAGTGAAGCAGAAAAGCCCAGGTATTGGGTAACATCCACTCCAACGGCCTCAGACGGACTTGATTAATGGCGAGGGCTATCACCTCGGAAAAACGTTCTGCAACCTTTTTCAGCTGCCGAATCATGACATATTTTTTACACTTTTTTGTTGTTTTTGTTCCTCCCTTTTGATTTTCTCGGAACTAAGTTTGTTCGATACTTTAATCCCTTGACTAAGTGTGATCGTGTCGGGTTGTAAGGAAACTTTATTTTCTTCTTGGAGTAGTTGTGAGTTTTCTTTAACGTATAAGTCATTTTTTTTATAGTTCAAAAGTTTTAAATTGAGATAGATATTGTAAATGTAAAATTGAGGATGGATTGTTAATGATATTTTCCAAGTGATTTGAAATATTATATAATGGGTTTTCACATCAATGATTTATTAGCAAATTTACATTTAGAAATATTAAATAATTAAAAAAATATTTATTTCAGATTAATCAAAATGCAAAAATGTAACTTTTTCTATAAAATTAGGTGGAACATTATACATAAAATTTATTTCACAGTTTTTAGTAACAAACTATTTTTCTGAAATATATAAACATTTTATTTACTGTTGTGATAGAATTATATGTTTAGCATGTAAAAATGCGCAAGGCATTTTAAAGTAGAAAATGTTTTTAAATAGAAATAAAATACATAGTTATATTTTTTAATAAAATTATATTTAACTAATCACTTTATCACAAAGCTAATTAATATAAATAATTTCATTCTATGATTCAGAAAAATGTATTAATAATCATAGTTCTACGCCAAAGTTTCTTACCTCAAGCATAAAAATTATACAAATTTTTGCTAAGGATTTTTTTAAGCAAAATAAAAGTTATTAAAAGAAAATTAAGTTCAAAACAATTAACCTAAAATAATACTAATTATCATTTCATTAATGTTGTTATTTTCTTTTCAAAATATTTCATTTCTGATTAAATATCAATGAATAACTTCCCAAGTACTGTTTTCTGCTCTAGTTTTCATTTTTTTATTTGCAAGTAATATTTCTAATCTTAAAAAAAAACATTCTTTTTGTTTTCTGATTATAAAATTAATTTGTTATATTATTCTTTCAAGATAAAAATTAAAAATGTTTATCAAATGAAAATGACTGCAAAATAATTTCTTTTTTAGAGAAATGAATTCTCTCAATTATAGAATTTTTTTAACTTGATTTAAAATTCTTCTTTTCTTTCTGAAAATTTTGAAATTTTGTATTTTTGTTTAGACTTTTAACATTATTTATATTAATATGTTTTTTTAACATGAACGCTAAATGAGCAAATATAATCAAGCGTGAGTAATTTGCATACCTGCTTAAAAACTTATCAAATATCAAAGATAATTTTCACCAAAATAAATACACTACATTCAATTTATTATAAGATATATTTTTTACATATTTTGTTATTTTGCATGAACATGGTGGGTCGTTTAGGCATGCGTAAAATTACTTCTCTTACATTTTTCTCAAAACTATCTTCAACACAATTCTATCTCACATTTATATGGGAAAATAATGTTAATTTCTCCCATTCGTTCTCTTCAGAGATTATTAATTAAATTTCTAACTTGATCATAAATAGTTGTAATAGTACGGACATAAAATTAAACTGTACTGATAGAATTAAATTTTGTAGAAAAAAATTGACCATTGAAATGACAAAAAGATTTAAAGATTAACAAAATGAAATATATATATAGATAGATATAGATATTATATATATATATTTACATATATATATATATTATATACCATATATATATATATATGTATATGTATATGAATATGTAACGTGAAACACCAAAATCTGGAGAATGTCGACATTCGCCGGTGTGAATGTCAACATTCACATAATCGATTGGTGTATGTCCGAAATATTTGCCAAATATCCTTATTTCTGTCTTTTACAAGTGAATGTTGAACATGTTCGAGATTTATATTTTTTCTCCGTAATTCAGTCGCGATAAATTTTTCGCCTCTCTTTCTGGGAGAAATAACTAAGATCTTTAAACACATAGTACTTTCAAAAGGAGAAGGGAAAATTATAGAAGTTAAAAACTTTCTTAATTATACAATACATTCAAAATAAGAATTTTTTTGAAGGTGCTACAGGTAGGGAGAAATCTTTATAGAGATCTGCGTGTTTGAACTCGTCAATCTTCGTTTCGTCAATCCCACTCTAGTACTGTGAGATTCAAAATGAGAAAGGAAAATAATAGAATTAAAAGACTAACTTTATTATACAGTACTTTCTAAATGAGAAAATGAAATAATAGTAATAAAAAACTTACTAAATTATGTGAATCAAATCTTATCTATTGTAACAACTTAAGTCATTATGACACTTTGCACCAGAGGCCTTTGCTTTTACAACTACATTTATTTGTAGAACACTTTCTTTTGCAATGACAGCGTTAATAGGCTTGCCCACCGTTTCTCGAATTAGCATTAGCTGCTTCTCTCAGCGAAATTTCTTGAAAAGAAATCTTATCTGTGAAAAGGGGCTTTTCTTTAGAAATTTCGAACTGATTACGTGTGTAAAGCTGATTGAGGGTACCATTTTCATTCTTAAGTATATAGAAATCGAAGTCTTCTATTCCAACAAAAACCGCTAACACATTTCGGTTATCTGTACGACCACGGTCAATGTCAGGGACTTGTATTCGTTCAGTATCACCAATTTGAGCAGGAGGAAATTTATATTGTGAGGTTCGCAACATTTTTGTTGCTTGCAGTAGAAGATTCTCTTCCACGGCCGCTTTTTTATAGAAATTAACTCGTGTTTTTCATTCAGAAATTGATGTGAAGATGTGATAGATTGTAAGTCCTCTTCGATGCTTTTCTTTGGAATTTGGTTTTTGGTTTAACCAACACTCAATTTTTTTTCAGAAGTATTACCTGATTCTTCAAGCTGTTCTTCGCTTTAAAAAATATTGGCGATTTCTTCAAGTTGTTCCTTAGTTTCGATACTTGCGATTCGTTCGCTGGCAAAAAAGACGATGCTATGCTTCTGTTTGCTCTAATCCCAACCATGGCTTCATAAAAGAAATACGCCACAGTGTTTAATCCCAAACATGGCTTCATAAAAGGTCTAGGCCAAAGTAACTTTGGCATATTCCTTCGTGGTATGTACTGTTCTTGGCAAATTGAACAAAGGGTATACCTTCTGACCACTTATTTGAATTGTTATCTTTCATCATGTATATCCAATCAGGATATACAGAATATGCTGTTAGCATATTCTGTATATCTTGATTGGCCCTTTCAACGTAGCCTTGTGTTTGACTGTGACGAGGCTTTCCCTGAACTATCTTAACATTTTTCCACAGAGCGCATATTTCGGATATGACTTTTTACTGATTTCTCTACCATTATCTGATTGCAATATGTCTGGTGCACCAAATGTTAAAAATATTGGTAGAACGTGATACGCTACTTCTTCCGCCCTCTTATGTTTCAAAGGTCGTATCCGGGCAAACTTAGTTAAATGATCTTGATAAACCATTATGAACCTATATTCACCATCTGATCTTGATTGCAGATATATCAGATCAACTTGACATCTTGAATTTAACTCAGAACTGATCATTGGTTTCACAACATTACCTTTCTTAGGTGCACTGTGTTTCATTTGACATTGTTTCCATAGATTTAACTACAACATTACAACTTCATATGTAATATGTTTGCATTTATTTTGCAACTCTCTAAGCATACGTATTCTTAAAAAAAGACCTATCCTGGTGTGAGTTTCATATCATATAATGAATAATTCCTCATTGGTAACATAATACTGTATATTCGTTTCTCCTGGTTTAAATGGTGCAGTTAACTTGTCTTCATTAATTTTTATAACGTCAAAACATTTTAATCATCTTTAATCCAAAGGTGTGTTGGTCTTAGTCTTAGCATAAACCACTTCAGAAAGTATTTTTAGTGTACTTTTCTCGTGAAAAATAAAAGCAATTGTCTTTTCGTTTACCTGCAATTGATACATTTAAATTTTCAAGAAAAAGATCACGATTCACTGATGTATCTCTTCTGTATAAATCAGGATATCATAAAAAATATTAAGAAAACTTTACTCTCATCATTGAACCTTGCATATGCATAAGACTGAGAAAGCTGATTGACTCCACCAGCACAAAGGATTTGGCTGGAAACAGTCAGTCACCAGGATTTGATTGGAGACTCCACCAGAACAAAGGATTTAGTGGATTTGGCGAGAAACAGCCAGTTGCCTCCTTGTCGGCTCCTCTCTTTTCGACCTCCACCAGAGAATATCTGTGATTGTCGACACACCGGTGAATGTCAACATTCTCTGATTTCGGTCTATAACTGTAACACATATATATATTATATATATATATATATATATATACATTGCCAATGTATCTCTAGTTGAGTAATCAATCATGTTTTATAGAAAGCTTGGAGGATTGAAATCAAAGGAATCCTTGAGTGCTTAACACAAGTTTGCTCCACTTGTGAAGGATTTTACATGAAGATAACTGTTCAAGGAATGGAAGAGATGGTAATATAAAAGTGATAACTCAGATGAGTGCAGGAATGAAACAAATTCCTGTAACTAAGTTACAGTATAGTATTATTGGCTAAGTATAGCAATATAGCACCTCGAAATGCGGCCTCACTTTATTGGCTAAGAAAAAAACACACCCTTGCTATTAAACTGTGCTGACTTTTTCTGTTGCAAACGATCCAATTACTCTGAAAATAGATTAACAGTGACCGTTTGGCTCATTGGTAGAAGCTCATAGTGAAGTACTTGACGACTAGCCCACCAAAGACCAGTTTTGTCATGGAGAAATAAACCTCCCGACTTGAATTTGTGTAAACAGTGCCTCACTGTACGCTTATTCGCATCACTATCCCCAACACTTGACATATTCAGCGACTTGACACCGCAGCTTTTAAGCCCACTTTGAAGTCGTAAAGGAAACATTACCGAACAGGATCAATCGACACACTAATCTATCTTCGTTACTCTTCGAATTACAATTGATGAATGCGTGAGGTAAGTCTGTTTTTTTAAATGACTGATATTCCTGCTCTAGACTGATCATTGTCTCAATCATGTCATATATTAATTTGCATACTTATTCTCACTGCATTTAATAAAACGTCAATAACTTTTTTAGTTACCTTATAATAACAAATGTGTTATTTTTCCAGAATAAAAGTTAAATACGAAATTTAAATGGAATTCAAATAAGCAATGTTGTGAACAACTGCAATTCAAACAAATTCATATTTTTGATAGATCAAAACTGTTTGTGATTTTATTTATCTTTCAATTTCAATTTAAGCTTGATAAATTAAAAAAATGTAAAATAACACCCGAAATTATTATTAATAACATCTCAACGTGCAGTATTACTCTCTCAGTTGAGTACAAATCAAACATTGCTTCTTATTGTTTTTCTTTTTCATATTTTCTTACTAAGACCTGAAGCTAATGGTATATTACAGACTGTAAGAAAGCAAGTAAATATTAATTTTTCCAAATATAATTTAAAAAAAACCTTAACATGGTTTAAAACAATCTCTTTTTTAAGCAAATTTAGTTCTTTGAGTTTTATATTTTATGTCTTATTCATAAATAGTTTATTTACATTAAATTAACGATTGGTGGGGGGGGGGAGTGATACACAAAATTTACAGTGTGTACCAAAACCATTATATGTAATTTATTTAAAATCAGTATTTTTATATCGTTATTTTTGTCACCAATTTGCTTTCTTTTCTCATTTTACATTCTTGCAACATATTAAAAATTTAATTGTGTAGAAAAAATTCATTACTGTAATGATTTTTAAGCCTGACAAACTAATAATATGCAAATAAGTTTCATTAATGGGTCTGATAATTTTTGGTTTTATAAAGTGAAGAATACTAAAAGGATAAGTTATGTACTAGCTCAGCAGTAATACTTACTGAACCTGAAAAATCAAATGATGGAACAAAATTTCAATTTAGTGCTTCTCTTTTGGTTTTTCCCAATGAAATAATGAACATCAGACAAATTTTATATATGCCAAGTTAAAATGAAAGCAAAGATAACAATATAGTGTGCATTCTTGATAGATTTTTTAAAGTTTGTGGGTTATCGATCACTTAAATATTTTTTGAAGACAATACTTCTGATGCTTACATTACGGCTTCTTTATTATTCTAAACAAAATGCATCATCATTATGAATAAACACAGTACTATAAATAAATATAAATATCATAAATATTGTAATATTAATGTAAAATGGCATCAAGTACGGTAGTTACAAAAATACATCATTAGCATAAAATATCTTTTTGTACTTTTAAGAATTAATTTTCAAGAAAAAAGTATTTTACTTCATATATCTCAGATAAATGATTATATATTTACTGTACTACAGTCATATTAGATGTTAAATACTTCATAATGTAATTACCATTTTGTTTTACAAGAAACTAGATTTTGAAGTAGAATCGAAATTCCAAAGCAACGAAATAGAAAGTAAGGAGAATTTAAAAATAAGACCAAAATAGTGTTTTATTTTTTGAAAAATAGTTTTTGAGATTGAAACTATAGCGTGAAACTTTTTGATATTTTTAAGAAGAAAATATCGTTGAAGGGGCAGTAAAAGTGATTTCCGAAGCAGTGTTGGAATTCTTTTCGACATAAAGCACAGCAAACTATTCCTTTAAGGCTAAAGCTTCTCAAACACAAATCTAGGAATTTTATTTGTCCTTTACTTGAAACTTTTATTTGTCGATTTATTGCCTTTTAAATTTAGCATTTCCGTTATGAAATCAATACTTTTAATATGAAATTCATAATATATAAATTCAATAATTAAATTTGCCAGCTTTCATTAAGAAAAATCTAAATTTGGTATCCACAAACTCAAAAAAAAAATTTTTTTTTAAATAAAATCATTCCTTTTGTTAAGGAAATGCTATTAGTGTAATAAATATAAATAAAGATTCATAAAATAAATTACATGGTGTCAAGATAATAACCAATATATTCAATAAACCCCTGACCTTAAAGTCCGCATTAAAGTTATAGCATTTTATAAGCCTAGAAATATAACAAAAATGTTATTTTCTTAGTAATAATCAGCTATTAAAAACAAATAAGCTTCATTTTCACGCATTTCTACAAAAGAAACTTGAAAAAAAAAAACTAAGGGTGTTGTGTATCGGGCATTTACTTAGGAACACTTTAACTTCCTCCTTGCACTGCAGTACCTATCGTTTTTCAGAAAGCCGGTTATCGACTGTTAGATTTTCCCATGGGGGTTATATATAATCCTCCGCTTCATTAGCTGACTGCTTGTACTTAATCTAGTCCTTCGCAGACAGTGATTGATTATGTTTTGATGACTTACTTCACCAAGACTTCTTTAGAAAGCAACTTCTTCGTTTTTGCTGACTTTTGTTTCCGCTAAATACTCTATTTCTCTAGGGAAAGTTATGAATAAAGGCGTTTTAAACTTGTGGACAAATTATCCCATTACTTTCTTTTTTTTAAAAAAAAAAAAAAACTTATTACTAATTTATTTAGGATTGAAAGAATTTTCAAAGAAATATTTTGAAAGATTGATACAAATGCCTAGGAAAAAAATTGAAAGATTAAAAAAAGCAAGTTATAATAATTTATACTTTATTATTGATAATTATATTAGCATGATTATTTTTAATGATCAAAAATAGCTTAGTGTAATTATTTATACCAATAACATTGACCAAAATTTCACATTTTGCTAAAAAAACTGAAAAAAATTCAGTAAAAAATAAAGTAAAAATACAACATAATAATTAAATACTCAACAGAAGGAAATTCTTTTGTAATCTTTCTTATTAGTCAACACGTTTTAAATTTTAATATCTACTAATCAAATAAATTCTTAAAATAATATTCGGCTTCCATTATGACTGACAATTAAATGCACAAAATAACTTCATTAACTGAACATTGATTTAAACTTGGATTAAGCATATTTAGTTGTGAAAAGTTTTGTGTTACGTAATTTGAATATTTTTTTCCAACGGAGGGCATTTAGGTAACGAACCGTATGTTAATTATAAAGCCAGAAAAATTTCTACTCATTTGTCGTTACACAGTGGGCACAAGTAAACCCAGCCATGGAGGCGAATAGCGTTGCCAGCACCATAGAGCAATAGGATGGGCTACATTCATACATCAATATAGAACAAAGGATAGAGAAACACAAATAGAACAGAGAAAGAAAGTAACATGCATGCCCAAACTAGGATTCAAAGCCGGAAGCCACAGCTCTACATTCAGGAGCGCTAACTACTCAGCCATCGTTCGACATCGTTTTGAATGTAAACATTATAGAGATATTTGGAATTTTTACAATTTTGTTTTTCATGAATGTTTTTCTCTACTATTTTCTTAGAAGACTAGTATCACATTATTCTTAAGTTTCACCCATCTAAAATATTTTAAATATAATAATTCTAACATATATAACATATATATCTAGCATGAAAATTAAACTAGTTTTTTACTGAAAAATTTAATCTGTATCTTAAATAACTCTCCTCTTTCATTAAACACGAAAAATAGTGCGAAAATTAAATTCCTACATTAATGAATCAAATGCATACGTTTCATTACTTTTAAAGATAAATACATATACGTATATAAACTTAAAATTTCATGTTGATTTCAAATTTGGCATTTATGTATTAATATTTATGTTGGTAGAAACAAAACAAAAAATATGTTTTCATATTTTAATTTGATAAAAAATTTATGTTTAAGCGTAATTGTATAAAAAATTCATTACCTTTTTAAATTCTTTGGAGTAGTTTCTGAACTTAAAAAAAAAACATCGTTTTACACTTTCAAATATGTGAACCATAAAATAACAAAATATTGACAAATAAATCACTGAAACTATGATTGACAAAAATGAATATTAAAGGCAAATTTGCATTTTAAAACTACTTATCTTTAGTGGAAGGATTATATATACATACTAGTCTTTGCTAAGATCACTAAATATCATTCAATATTCTATTTAATTTTAAGGTAAATGAATCATATACACTTGCATAGCAGAAAATACATTCTTCTTTAAATTTATAATATCATAGAGAGATTAGTTGAGTTAAGAGCTTGAGCATATTTTTATGGGGCAAAGCATTTTAATCAACCTCTTGATCTAACGTATTACGAGCAATCCAAATACACTAGCTCAGTTTCCAAATCTGCATGATTGTTTATTATAAAAATTTAATATGTTCAATTTTTGCAAGAATTCGTTCAAAAATAAATTATTATATATATTTAAAAAAGACCAGTTTTACTGCATAGAACAAAAATCTACAATGTGAATTTAAAACCACAAGAAATAAAGCATTCTAAAGTAATTTTAAAAATTATTATGTGTGAATAATTACAAAAGAAATACGTTTATTTGTAAAATTTCATACGACTTTAAATTAAAAGCTAAATATCAATCCTACACTTTATACATTTTTCCCTTTAAATCTGCTTTAGGCTATATCTAAAGGGCACTTAGATTTAATTAGAAATTTGTCGATAGCAAAAAAAGAAGAAATAAAAATAACAGAGAAAAAAATTATAAACCAGATTTATAAATTCCTTTAATCTATATTTAGTGAGTTAAATATGAATTATTAATTTTGCAAAACGTAATCTAAGGAGTCCTGATACTACATACTTTTGTAACAATGTTATAAATAATACTAAATGTAAACTACTTGAACATTTAGTAATAAAATACAAATAGAAATTAAAATATTTCTCAGCTATATAGATATACATTAGACTTTCTCAGATTTACATTATTTAAACAAATTTTAATGAACTTAATTTACTTAATTTTTAATATATATTAATATATATATATATGTATATATATATATACACTACTGGCCATTAAAATTGCTACACCAGGAAGAAATGCGGATAAAAAAATGATATTTATTGGACAAAAATATTAATCTAGAAATAACAAGTGATTAAACTTTCAAAACGTTTGGCAGGATAGATCCTGATAAATCAATACCCAGAACAACCACCTCTGGCAGTAATAACAGCAGTTATACGCCTGGGCATTGAGTCAAACAGAGATTGGATTGCATGTACAGTTACATATACCCATGCAGCTTCAACATGATGCCACAGTTCATCAACCATAGTGACTGGCGTTTAGTGACGAGCCAGTCGCTCGGCAACCATTGACCAGACGTTTTCTTTTGGTGAAAGATCTGGAGAACGTGCTGGCCAGGGCAACAGCCGAACATGTTCCGTATCAAGGAAGGTCCAAACAATACCGGCAACATGCGGTCGGGCATTATCTTGCTGAAACGTAGGGATTCGCAGGGCTCGAATAAAGAGTAGAGCCACGGGTCGTAACACACCAGAAATGTAACGTGCACTGTTCAAAGCACCTTTAATGCGAGCAACAGGTGACCAATGGCACGTGTATCCAATGGCACTTCATACCATCACGCCAGGTGATGGGCCAGTATGACGATGACGAATGCACGCTGCCAGTGTGCGTTCACCACGATGCCGCCAAACACGAATGCGACCATCATGATGCTGTAAACAGAACCTGGATTCATCTGAAAAGATGACGTCTCGCCATTCGTGCGCCCAGGTTCTTCGTTGATCTCACCATTGCAGGCGCTCTTGTCTATGACGCAGCGTCAAGGGAAGCCGCAGCCATGGGCTCCGAGCTGAGAGTCCATGCTGCTGCAAACGTCGTCGAACTGTTCGTGCAGACACTTGTTGTCTTCCAAACGACCCCGTTTCTTGACCCACGGCTCGTGACGTGGTTGCACGATCCATTACGGCCATGCGGATAATATGCCTGACTCCTCGGCTGCTAGTGATAGGTGGCCATTGAGATCCCGCATGGCGTTCCGTATTACCGCCCTGAACCCATCGATTCCATATTCTGCTAACAGTCATTAGATCTCGACCGACGCGAGCCGCAATACTGCGATATAATAAACCGCAATCCCGGTACCCTACAATTCGACCTTTATCAAAGTCAAATACGTGCTGGTACGCATTTCTCCTTCTTACACGAGGCATCACAACAACTTTTCACCAGGCAACAACGTTCAAATGCAATTTGTGTATGAGGAACCACCTGAATAATTTCCTCATTTAAACACAATTAGGTGTCGCTACTGGCGCCTGCTTTGTCTGAATGCGCTGAAAAGCTAATCATTTGCATATCACAGCACCTTCTTCCTTTCTTATAAATTTCACCTCTGTAGCATGTCGCCTTCTTGGTGTAGCAATTTTAATGGCCAGTAGTGTATATATATATATATATATGAATAATTACATAACAATAATAAAGTTAATTTTGGCACTTTATCTTTGCTTTAAATGAAAAATTAAAATTATAATTTTTATTAGATTTTATACTACTCATTTTATAAATAAATATTAATTTAACATATTTGCTTACGAAAGCTAAATTAGCAAATAACTAAAAAAAGGAATGAAGGTTTTACGAAGACTTTCTATCTTAGGAAAATTTCTATAACTTACTACATATTTCTTGAAGAACGAAATAATGTTCTCTGTTAATAATTAAGCATGTTATAGTATAAAACATATTTTTTATTTGTGAAAGTAGATATGACCCATTTCTACATTTGGAGTTTAAAAAAAAAAACCAATCTCTTTTTTATGTGTTGTGGAAGGAAGTTTGTCATTTTGAAGAATTTGAGAATTCAAACTTTTGGATTCGTTGAAATGAAATCGGCACTTAAATTTAGAATTGAATGGCATGAAAAAATAAAAACAGAAAGGAGCTGTCGCTTTCTTACGACATGTTTGAATCTTGTAAGAACTTATCTTTTTTTATTGTAAAATACTTGAATGTACCAACGACGCGTTTAGAATTGCTAAATAGTCATGTAATCATTCCGTCAAAATATGCAAACTAGAACAGCTTAGAATTGTTCCTTTTTGATGATTTTTAATACATCTTGAACATATGGGGTATTTTATTAGCACCATAAAAAAATTAATTTAGTTTTTAACATAAATGTTCCATGTGAAAATTGTGATTTTTAAATAACATTTTCAAAATCTTCCTATAAGTACACTGAATTATATTTTACACAGTTATACTTCTTATAAAAAATTTAATTATGCATTTGAATATTAAAATATACAATAGTCATATCATTTGCTCCAGCATCTGCCAAAAGTATAATCAAAAAATGTACTCTTGATTGTTTAGATGGAAACCAACTTAGAATGACGCGTCTTTTGGGATAGGTGATACATGTTTCACGAGTCTCCTTTTTTATAATACGTGAATACACATATTGTCTGTAAAAATGTCATCCCGAAAGAAAATCACGAGTATTATTTAAATAAATTAACTGTTGAAAGCTGTTATAATTTATTTATAACAGCTTTCAACAATTTAGCTATCTGATATTCAGAGTCCAATATAATTTGGAATATTTTTGTTCAGATTCTATGCTCTAAAGTTTATCCAACTTGTATGTGGTGCATAATTATTCTTAAATTGAGAATAAATTCTAATTGTGTTTGATTATCATGTTACTATAATTAATGGATATAATTTTGCGTTTGGAATGAGCTTGTTTTAAACCACACACCTTATGAAAATTAGCAATTAACATTACCATAAATCTGAACTAATTTCAACGAATTTTATTTCTTATGTTTTTCTAAATGTGTTTTAAACATCTTCAAATGATGATCTGTTATGTTGATATAGTTACATAATTTATCATTATTATGTAATAGAAATTTTAATTATTATCTTGCAGAATATTTACTACTATACTTTCTCAAAAATTAAATATTAACATTTTACTCTGTATTAAAATTAATTATATTTTACAGCTTTGTGAGAACTTTATTTCATACTAAGCTTCACAAAATGTGTGTTTTAACTTAAATGAGAAAATACCGAATTCTTTATTTTAGAATTAAATTCCTTGAAAATATTTTTCAGAGGCAATCGAAATCAAATATTTTCATTTCAAATAATGGAATAGTTTATTAAAGGGAGCATAAATATTCGAAAAAGGATTTCAATCAATTTTCCTTAAATTTTTCTGACAATGAATTAAACTGATTATGCATGGAGAGGAGAATGCACTTTCATTATCAAACAGGAAACGCTGAATAAAATAAACTTTTAAGACTAAAATTTATCCTTCTTAAATCTTACATTAATTAAAATGAAATTAAATATAATATATGAATTTATTTTATTTCTTCTTTATATGTTATGTCCTTATTTTACTGTGCAATGTATATATTAAATTTGTATTAGAAACATGAAACAAAAGAACTTGTAAACCATTTTATAAAAAAATATAACGTGCTATTAGTTTGATAGAAAATAGTTTTGTATGAGGCATGTCTTGTTTGATTACCTTCTGTGAATGCATTCATTTTGACTATAAGTGTAAGTACAAAACCTAACAATTTAAAGAGTTATTACGAATTATACTATCTAAAATATCTTAATCTTTACTTAAACTTATTATATTTTACTATTTTAATGTTGTTCTTTATTAGTTACTTTTCCAATTAACATAACATAAAGATTAATGCGTTATAGATACTATAGATTAAGTATAGATACTAAACAAGAGTCAAATATTATTAAATATTTCATAGATTACCAAGGGGTATTTGCTTGAAATGTATTCAATAACATAATGCACAGTAAATATTTTCTTTAAACTATTTATTTTTATTCTAAGCATGATATGACCATAGCCTTAAGAGGAAATGGATTTTTTTTTTTTTTTTTTTTTTTTTTTTTTGGATGCCCCCGAGGTTAGCAGCGCTAGCCCAGGTGCATGAGCGCGTACACTTTCAAAAAATCTTGACCATAAGTGGATTCTCCATCAGATCTCTCCCGGAGGGAACAATGCATAAAAAAATTTTTTCAGGAGAGACCTGTTCGTTTATACTCTTGGAACAAATTTCGAATTTCTTCATACCCTCAACGAATTTTAAGTTACTAAGATGGCCACTTCTGAAACGGGCAATAGCCATTGGTTCTTGTCTATTAAGACCAGTAGCCAGGGAAGCACCTGGACGCACGCAGCTGTACCATTGATGCTCAGGAGCGACAATCCAAGTGGTTTTATTCTCGTGTTTAATCTTTGAATGAATCTCCTGTAATTTTAGAGGTGCCGACGGCACACCATCCTAAGACCCACCAACTTTGGCCAAACAGTCCACAACTCATTCTCCTCGAGATCCACGTGGGAAAGAATCCCCTGTAGATGAATATGATGCGATACGGACATCCGTTTTAACATTTAAAGTATTGAAACTCCAGTCCTGTCTCTCACTTGATGCCTGCTGGCCAAATGCTGTGTTGCACTTTTACTATCAGATAAAGTCCAAATCTAAGTTCCATGAGGAAGTGAATTCAGGGAGTCCAGGGCTTCCTCTACAGCAATATGCTCACTACGGGGCACCGAACAATAATCAGGATTTCTGTTTTTCAGCTTTAAGACACTATATTGCTGTTTGATGTAAATTCCACTGCCAATACGATTGAATTAATCTTTAGAGCCATCCGTATAAATCTGTATGGCATCACTCTGCATTTCTCCAATTCTCTCAAGAGCCACCAGTCTCAGATATTCGGGAATATCAAATCGTTTACTTGCATGAACCGGCAAATCCAGATGGAAAATGACACCCTCTAGATCGTCCGATGGATCAAGACATTGTTTCAGGTGAAGTGGTCCCACTGCATCTTTAGCTATTTTCAGATTGGCTATTTGGATGAAGGGGCTATTTCTCTCTGACTATAACGCCAACCCCTAAAATAGGTTGAGATGTGATTATGAGAGCCCAGAGCACAGATTTTATTGTAATATTTGATTAGATATGTCCGTCTCCTAAGCCTAAGCGGCTGAAAAAGTATTATATCAAAAAGTATTATATATCTGGGACAGGAATTTCTTAAACCTGTGATGATCCAAGCTGAGCTGAGCTGGATCTTTTACAGTTGTTGGAGATTAGTATCGGAGGCACAATAATAAATTGCAGTGCCGTATTCCAGAACTGACCTAATTAATGAGACTTAGGTGTTTCATTAAGTATCAGCGCCCGAGTCCCAGTTTCGACAAGAGATGTATCTAAAGATGTCAATCCGTTTTTTTTTGTCCTTAGCATGAGGTGATCAATATGATTGTTGCCCAAAATTTCCGGGTCCAGCACAAATTTCAAGTTTTTAGGGTGTTTATCCACTGTTCAGCGCATGATCATTCATAAAGATGTTAGGTTGGAAATTAGGCAGCTTTCTATTGGTGATAAAAATGCCTACCGTTGACTTAATTGGTTAAGATACAGTCCATGATTCTCTGCAAAATCCCAAATGTCTTAAAGGATTTAATTAGTGTCTCTCCAGTCTCCTTAAATCAGTTATCGGGCTGCTAAAGAACAATATCATCCCCAAAGGCACCAATTTCCCAATGTAACTTGGCGATTTTCTCGATGACTGATAGATAAAGTGAGAGAGGGTTGGACTTAGGACTGAGCTCTAAGGAACACCCTAAAAGATCCTAAAACTCTCAGAAACAGAATTGTTAAACTTTACTCTGATATATCTACTTCCCAATTCTAAATGGATTATAAAACATACTAATGTCGAAATAAATACCATCTTTGGTCATTTATCACATCTCGACACACGGCATGCAATTTTGAAAAGGATAAATATTGGTGACTTTTATATGATCAATATTCGATGTTTTTATTTGTTTATTTACTTTTGTAGAATTATTTCAGTTAATGGTCTCGTTTCTTTTTTAAATTTTTATTAAAATTAAACGAGTTGTCATAAAAGCAGTAAAAATCTTTTTTTATATGAAACTGAAATAAATTTAAAATAAATACATTAAATTTAATTTTTTTAACTGTGAAAATACTTACAAATTTAATTTTATACCAAAGCAATTATAAGTAATCTTATGTTACTCTTAAATAAAATTAAATTTCTATGTTTCAAAAAAATTTATTAGTCAAAATTAAATAAATAATTTTCCGAAATCTTATGAAATATATTTATTATAATTTTACATGCGTATTCTGTATCAGAACTATTTACTTGAAGATTAATTAAAGAGTCTCATTTTATAAAAGTCACTAAAATTTGCCTAAATAATAGCATTTCAAAATGTTTGGATCTCAGAGTAGAATGAAATCAATCTTAATATTTGAAATTATATCCGAGATACACAACAAAGTTCTCCACAACTAGTTTCCTTGACGTTAAAATTTAGATTACAAACTTGAAAGATCAATCCTTATGATTGATTTTCCCTAAACTACTGCTAAAATGCTTAAATTATTCATCTCAACTAATTTTAAAGGATAATTATGTTTTTAATAATTCTTTTAAATATCATTGAAATTATTGAAATTTTTGTCATAAAAGCAAATGCGTCAAATCACGACTATTAAACATCATAAAAATAAATTTTTATACACACTAATATGTATGCATTTTTGCGAAAAATATCAAAAGGATATTAAATGGTTTTATTACAGATTGAACTGCAAAAATCTCTCTGCGTGTATATATATATATATATATATATGTATATATATATATATATATATATATATATATATATATATATATATATATATATATATATATATATATATATATATATATATATATATATATATATATATATATATATATATACAATCTGAAATATCTTTAGAATAATATGCATATATTGAGCTATTACTGTGAAACATGTTATTATCTATAGCGATGAAAAAGAAATACCTTCAAAATAAGCAATATTAAATACATTAATAAAAAAAAATTACGAAACCTAAACTATTATTATTGAAATATTTTATTAAATGAAGAATTTTTTCCTTTCTGAAATAACTGTAACTATTATTGAATTAATGATATAAGCGGTTTATTCTGAATTCGTGCTATTATTTCTTTCACTTGAACATGAAAGTTTTCACCGACCAAATTATTTCGAATAATCATTAGATAACAAACTAAAGTATTAAACGTTGTTTTGTTATATAATCAAGTAATTATATTTTCAAATTTCAAATTATAAGAACTTAAGATTTTGTTATTAATAAATGTAATAAACTGCAAGCTAAATGTCATATTCAATGTAATTTTAGAAAAAATAGCATTTTAATTGATTATATATATATATATATATATATATATATATATATATATATATATATATATATATATATATATATATATATATATATATATAATATCAGGCCTTATGGAGTTTAATTAACTATACAAATTATTATTTGAAATATTTTCTAATTTGCTAATAATAATCAAACCAAGAAGCCTTAAATGAGATAGTCACCAATTTAAAAATTCTTAAAGAAAATTTGCTATTTGCAAGCATATAAAATAAAATTTGCCTTACGTAACAATAAAATTAAATGAGAAATGTCTTATTTAACTTAAATTTTTAATGAATGATCAAGTGAAAGACTAAAAATAAATTTTTCAGAGAAATTAAGCAATGATTTTCAAATAATATGATTATTGCTGTTTCGACAATAGATTTCAACGCACATACTATACTTTCCATAATAAATCAATGCATAGCGAGTTTAGTTAACAGATGATTGCTGCATAAACCATTCCATCATCGGTAATCTTTTAATTATTCATTATGATTGACAAACTCGATCGAATGTCTAATACTGTTAGAATTGATGATAGTAAAATCTGCTCAATTGTAAAGCTTTTATTCTCAAGTAAGCTTATTCTCCCCAATGTTCAATTTGAAATCCTTCGATGATAATAAAAATATTTTAGTGTTAAAATCACATTGTTTCATTATCTATACCTGTATCCTTACCTGAGTATGGGTAAGTGTTATTCAATACTGTGGAGTTAAGAAATATAATATCAAATATTTACACACGATACATAAAACATAAAATTTTAAAATAAGGAATTCTAATTTATGGATTTATAGTTTCGTACACAACGTTTTGAATAAATAAAGCAGGATATTTACGATACCTTTTCAGCTTTGTTCTATGTATAATAAAGTATAAAAAGTATAATTCATATATATATATATATATATATATATATATATATATATATATATATATATATATATATATATATATATATATATATATATATATATATATATATATATATATATATATATATAATTTATTATATTAATCCATAGTGGCTTCTGTTCTTTTAATCAAAAAGAGAATAAAAAGTATTAGATGCCTAGTTTACTTCTTTGGCTAATTATCCTGATTTATAAAATAGAGCGAAAATGTAATGTTTCCTTAAGTAATGGTAATATTTCAAACAGGGGAAAACAAATGCATGAAAATCTAAAACCTTATTTCATAAACATTGATATTGAAAAACATGTTGAACCAACTTTATTGTTTCTGGTAACCGTTTGTTTGTTGCTAACCAATTTTAGGCAACAAACGTAATTCATTATTTATAAATAATAAAAAAAAAGGTTACTCAACAAGGGCATATTACCAGATTTAATTTAAGCAAGAGACAATCAAAGTCAGAACAAAAAATCCCCAAAGGCAATGAATTTTTAAAATGTTATTTTTTTATTATTTATTCTATTGGCATTCTCTTCACAGTTTCCCAGTATAAGAGTTTAAATATCTTTTTCCCTTAACATTTAAATTTAAAGCTAGAAATAGATTCTTACGTAAGAATTATGCTCTAAGTAGTATTGAAAACTTAAAACCAAAGAGGAGATGCAAGAGGGCAAGAGGTGAGGAAATACGGTTAGCAATGAAAGATAATAACACATAATGAGTTTCATTTATTTCAAATAAGATATTCGTAACATTGTGCGACAACATAGCGTCTTCTGAAGGCAGCTGTAGATGGATCTGCATAGGCGTCTATTTATATCCCAAATGTGTTCCGTTATGGAAGGATCAGTAGAAATGAATGGGTAAGAAACATTTGTTTACCTTGATGATAACTTTGGCTGATGTGAGTGGTATGTGATTAGACAATATCGAATTCATAAAGGACTGGAGCATGTTTTGAAGGGGACTTTCACCGATTACACCACATCAACCATGCATCGCTGGATCATCATAGTGCCTTGAATACGAACTTAAGGGGTCTTGAATTTACTCTAGTAAGATTCAAA
Organism: Latrodectus elegans; assembly: GCA_030067965.1. Classification (NCBI taxonomy): domain Eukaryota; kingdom Metazoa; phylum Arthropoda; class Arachnida; order Araneae; family Theridiidae; genus Latrodectus; species Latrodectus elegans. Next base: position 45,996,187 of record CM057811.1, on the reverse strand, counting down.
CTATCGTGTCTCATTGTCTCAAGATGAGGTATTTCCAAATTTTTGCCGTTTTAGATGCTTCTCTATGACCCAACAAATCTGGCAAATGATACTCTCATCATTTGTTGGTAAAGAACTACGGCAAATGTTTCTACCATTTGCCAATAAAAAGTGACTGACCTAAGAAAATGATTTCGTGTCATTCTGTCTTATGCATCGCTTCAGACAAAAGGGTTCAAGCTCATGTTGGCATGACTTTGCCAAGATCATGAAATCGCGAAATCAACGCAAACATTGGTGTCGATTGTGTGAAGTGAAAAGCAATCCTCTTAACCAACAGGAAATGCTTCTGATTAATTTTGTAACATCCAGAGTGTCTTATACATTCCAATTCTTAGGAGTGGATAGAAGCACACTACTGATAAACAGTTCCTCCATTTGCAAGTGCGATTTTCCACATGTTCTGGTGTCAACCTGGCTGCATAGACATCACTCAAACTTTCAAATTTTCCGGTTACATCATATTTGCAATAACCAGTAAATTTTGGACACTACATGGTGTTTGTCAGTTGAGATTTTCTTTAAGAGCAAACTTAACCTTTTTAGTTTGATCTCCATGCTTTTCATAAAATTGCCCATTTTCTAAAATTGCCTCTGTAGACAATGTTATCTGTCACTACATACGTCTTCTGAGATGAGAACAATATTTCTATTAAGATCCCCGGAGTAAATATAACGGCATAGAAAATTTTTACATTTTATTTAGTATGTGCTGGAGAACTACACAGTTCACATTATTTGCATATCTTAGGAAGGTACATTTATCAGGATATATGTATAATTTTCAAACCACATTTTCTTGGTTTTATATTTTCAATGCCTGATAGTGTAAAACAAATATATTAAGTTTGTATATTCAAAAATTATTTTGTAATATTTTTTTAATAAGTAATTTAGAAATATGGATTTTGTAAATTGTTTTTAAGAATGTCATTTGTTTGAATAAACGGAATACTTATTTTATAAAATATTCTAAAATAATTCATAATTTCTGTCGTATAAAATTACTAAAATGTCAATCATATTAAAAGAAATAAATTGATTTTTATTTAAAAAATTTAATTGTAAAAAGTTATTTATATGCATTTATTTACTGTACAAAATTACATTTTTAAGCTCGTTTCACCGTTTGAACAATTGCGTAAATGCCAATTTAAAATGTCTATTTCAAAATAGAAACACAATTTTTCAATGTATTATTTCTTCGTAATTTTCAGTTTAATTTTTTTAGTTAAAAATTTCTGAAAATCAAGAAAAAAGGAATGCACGAATACATATACGAATGGAAAATATGAACTGCAGAAATACCAAAACAGCTTCATTAAGAAAAATTATTTTGGGAAATAAATTATAGTTAAGTTTTAAAATTTTAAACTGTCAATATTTTCTTCATCCAGAGAATTACGAAATTTTGACATGCATACTGTCCTCAGATTTTAATCCTCAGATCTACGTATCTGAATCTATAATACTGTTGATATGTGTCAGTACTGAACTTGATTCTTGTGTGATTGTTGAGAATAACTCCGAGTGAATTTTCGAAATTATAGATAACACTTTTTCTAATAGGATACTTTTTATAATACAAGAATTATTTTATAATGCGAAAATATATATAAACAATTTAACATATTATATGTTTGTTTTAGGATTTAAATTTCTTACTATGTTAATTCCAGTATAAAAGTAATGATTATCATACAGGGATAAACTCTGAAGTTTTATAAGAGAATATAAGTTATAAAAATTACTTTTTCGTAAAATATTAATAATTATGTTTTACTTGTTATATATTTCATATTAGGATTTGTAATATGTTCTTATTTAGTTTTGTTTTTAATTTTAAATAATATCATCAAATAATAATTTTTACAGCTTACATTAAAGAACTTTTTCGCCATTAAATTGGTTTACCAAATTTCATCTCTCCGACTTTTAAAAATAGTTTATAGATTAGTTTGATTAGCAGTATCAGAATCTACTTGTATTCAAAGTTTTTTGGAATAATGTACCTGTATTTAGAAAAGTGTAAAGAATCTTATTCTCTGTACTTAAAATTCATCTATTCAAGGAAAAAGATTTTAAATTGTGTAAAATTATTCAAATTCATTTATGCGTAAAAAATTAAAAAGTTTTTAAATTTTGCGCAACTAATAAAATATAACAGGTACATAAAATTATGTTATGATGTAAAATGTAGAAAATAAAATTATGAGTATAACTAAGAGCGTTATGCAAAAGTTTGTACTTCAATATTTAATAGAAATGGAAGATTTTAATATCATTTAAAATTACACCAATAGTTTTATGTATTAAGGATACAATTATATGATATGGAAACAGTGAATTACATTTTAATTTTCTGGCGTTGAGAAAATTTATCAAATGAAACTCTATAAGAAATACACTAAAATATAGAAACCTAATTTACTCTTTAAGCAATTGAGTTTGTTTTGAAAAAAATATGTAATAAAGTAATACAATACATAATAAATTAATTGAAAAATCTCTTCAAATCTAATTTTTACCTATGGATGTAAGACATGCGTGCTATTAAGAATAATGAATTTTTCTTTAATATTCATAAATTATTTTAGATTTACTTTTCAAATTCAAAACAGCTGAAATCTTAAAAAATTTGTGATAAAAATTATTTTACGTACTTAAATATTTATTTTTATTTATTGTTTAAATATTAATAGTTTTATTTTAATTCGAAAACAAATATTGATTTTAAATATCTCATTTCAGGAGAATTTTTCATTCCTTTTCATGCTGTCAGAATACTAGACTAAAATATTTTAAAACAGAAAATTAATTTTGCTTGCCAAAAATATTTTTTCTCTAATTTAAGCTTTTTATAAGCCTTGACGTATTAACTCAACAAGCGGAAAATTTTTCTTATTTGAAAGCATGTTGTCTGTCTACTCCATTCTTATGCTTCTTTTTATAACATATGATAGTTCTTCGGTACGATACCAGTCAAAACATTTTTAAATGAAAAAAACAGCGTGTTTTAAGAGCAAAAGTATTTAAGGAAATAAAATATTATGATAATCAAGAACATAATATTTGACATGGAGCAAGCAATTTAAAATATACATTATAACATCTCAAGTTTAAAAAATAAAAAAAAAACTATAACATTAATTTATTTTCTGCTTTTCATTGAAATCAAGTAAATTAATCTATTCCTTGATTTAATTACCACCCATTAATTTATGCAATATACTAGCTTAGGAAATGAAATTAAAAATTTTACTCTCTACATTTTGATACTCAAATTTTTGATTAATCCAAATATTGCTTCGATTTGCAAGTGAATTCTTTCCTGAATAAGTTCACACAAGTAATTAAATATACCATTGAGTAAATCATATTTTATTTATGATAATGAAGGATATATTTGGTATTTTATCCGGAATATTAACTTCCTGAATTAACTCTCCATAAATACATCTTTGGGGACGTCATTGTGGCTATCATAATTGCTGAAATTTACAAAAATTTATTCCACTGATTTGTTGCTAACGTTTTTAGATTACCATAAATATGGAATACAAGAAAATAAATACAAATTATCAAAATGTCATTCGTGTTTTATATATAAATTATTTTTAACAATCAAAAGTTTAAAAGTTTTTGTATAATTCTTCATTTTTTATAGATTTTTTTTCAGTAAACTTCTTAAGATTATTTATCAAAAAGCTACAGTTTTGTGAAATGTTACTATAAAGTAAGTTAATATTTAAAAGAATTTATTTAAGTTTTAATGATAAACATTTAATAAATTTTATAAAAACCAAAAATGTCTTCCAGATTTTCAGTTGTACCTTCAGAATAACTTTTTATCTAGTAACTAAAGAAATACATAATTTACTATATTTAGCTAAAACATTAAAAACTACTAAATATTTAATATTTTCTTTTAGAGTATACCATTTTATTTTTTATTTTATAAATTTATGCAACTTTCAGTTATATTTCCCAAAGGTATTTTCATTTTAATTCACTGAACTAATCCTTGATAACTTCAATCTAATTTACTTTTTTCCAATTTTTATATGAAAATTGTATATACGATTTTTATTTATAAGTCATTTTGGTTTTTAAATGAATTGGTAATTTTATGTTGTAATATTAAATCTGCAATAATCTAAAAAATAATTACACTTTCTGCACATTTTTAGAAGAGAGCCCTCTTTCTTTTAGAGAGTATGTCCTCTTTCTTTTCCTTGCGAAAAGTAAGTTAAAGAATCACATGTAAATTTAATTTTTAAAATGAAAAATCTAGCATCATCATTGCTCACATTTCTCATGTTCAAGTATAAACGTAACAAAATGCGTGTGGGTGATTATACATTGCTTACGTTTCGTTGCAGAAATTAATTTACAAAATTAATTTTTTCAGAATAATAGTTAACTGATAAGATTAAGTCAAAATAGAAATTTCAGCATTTTAATGTAAAGTACTTAAACTATTTTTTTCTGAAAGAGTAAAATTTGATAATTTTTCTTGAAAAACTGGGCCCATGGGCTTAAAATTTTCTGTTTAGAAAACAAACAAATCAATATTTTCTAAATTTAGTAAAGAAAAAACTATAAATGAAAATAACTTAAAGTTAAATAAATAAATATTTCCCATCAAAAAGCAGTACATTTCCTTTTTTTATTCTTTTTTCCCTTAGTAAGCAATCGATGTTAAAGTACTCACCCTCAGGATATTTCAACGTCAATTCGATTTTGCAGATTTAGCATTGAAGAATTTTACTTGGTCAGACAGTGGAATGTTAGAAATGATATTTTCAAAATTATTCTTTCAAGCAGAACTGTGTTTTAAGAAAAATTTTACAGAAAAGCAAAATTATTTTTATAAATGTAAGTATTGTTTTGTATATATTGCTTTGTATCTACTTTGTTAAAAGATTTAATTGTGTTATAAATATATTTAAATGAAATTTTTAGCAATTTTAAAAGATTGGGGATGTAATTTAAGATTAACTTTATTTTATAAACTATGATTAAATTGATAAACTTTTACAAGTATAAGTGTTTATGACCTTGTCCTCAGAGTTATGCGGAGTACTATTTTCTTTTCCTTTAAAATAAAACTTTTTAATATTACTTTACATTTTCCTAAAGAAAATATGTTAAAGTAGCTTTTATGTTTTATCTTTTGAATTGATAATCATACTTAATAGATTTCAAAAATTGATTAGCAAAGAAGACAAATTAGCAAATGCAAAAATATAGAGATTTAATACCGTCAATAATACCGAGGACAATGTATAAGAAATTTGTTCTCTCACAAAAATTGTTGAATGAAATAAACTACAATATTGTGATGTTTAGCAAATATTTAAATTATAAAAATATAGTTATGCTGCTTCGTTATTTGAATTTATTTACAAAATGTCTTATTAAATTTTTTTTAAAAAACTCCTATAGCAATGGAGGAAAATAATGATGGAATGTTTTAATGATCAGTGTCAACATCAACATGACTATCATTATAATTTTTAAAATAAAGAAAATAGAATTTGACGTTAGTAATATAAATTGAAGCTTTTTAATAAGATAAGATAATTTAGTTATCATGCCTAAAAACTTACTCATGAAAAATAATTGAATTGATAAATATTTCAATTATTCCATAAATAATTTTACTACATTATATTAATTATTAATAAAATGTTAATGCGTTGGGTTTTAAATATTAGTTTAGAAGATGAAAATTAATTCTAGTTTTTATAGTGCCATTTAAAATACTGATCTTAAAAGCTGTGATTGGTTCGTACGCACTGGAATTTATTTTCTTTAAATCTTTTCATTCACAACAATTTTTTTAATAAATTAAATACAATGCAGCCAGAAAAAAATGTGTGCTTTCTTTGAAAAAAATATAGAGACAATCTTTTCAGAGTAATAATTTTTTTATTAAACTAATGAAGTTTATTCAATGCTTGTGTGATTTCTCTTCCATTTTTAATAAAATTGATTGATCTTATTGGGAAAAATATCGTTCTTGCAACAGGAAATAACTATTCTATACAAACTAGCAACACGTGTCAGGGCTTCGTACACGTGTTAGGGCTTCGAACAACAGGTTGTAATCGCAATGTCCTCCAAGTGAAATAATAACTCTATTTATGTCAAGTCAAAAGGAATCTCTTCTGCTTGTCCCTTATTGTTATCACATATTCTGATCTGAACCATTCTTATATTTGTTTTTTCCCTGTAATAATAGTGAATAACAATAACACTTTTTAGTAACTTTTTTAAATAAAATGCACAAATAGTTGCTCATGATAAAATTGCTTCATTTCTTATGTGCTTTGATGATACAAAATTTCTATTTAGCCAAATCGTGGGAAATTACTTTACCTCACTACCATGACTCACAAAGCCAAATCAGAAGTCAAAAAGTTTATTTTACAGATATCAAGAATTAAATATGCTGTATTGTGCGAAGCAAACATCAATATTAATAATGACCCGATAAATACTTTAAAAATTATATTCAACATATCCTGCAGCTCATATAATATTATTGTTTCTTTTCTACGATTTCTCTTATAGGAACTGATCAACATGATAGAAAATTTCATATCAGTTGGTTATAAGGAATTTATTGATAAAAGTAAAGAATGGTTATTGATAAATATTACTCTTCTGATCTAATGTACTTTATTGGTTATAATATAAAAATAAATACAGTCAGGTTACACTGGCTCAAGTGATACGTAACTCAAATTTATAGTGAATGAGATAATTTAATTTTTAAAATTTATTAAAACAAGCTGTATTTTAACAATTCTTTTATTATTAGTTTTATATTTGTGAACTAAAAGGACAACTATTACATGGTCAAAATTTAAATCTTTAAATTGATTTTTCCTGCTTTTAAATTTAATAATAATGATTTGATTAAGGACTCTTCATAGTTAAAGTAATAAACTGTATAAGTTTTAGCTAATTTAAATGCCTCACTTGTGTACGTGAATTTAAAAAAAAATAAATTAATTAACTTAAATTAATTTTTAATTTTAGATATATATTAGATGTTTCCGCCTATAAAAGAGCATATAAAATATTTTCTTTTTACTTTTACAGAGCTTAATTAGGAGGAAAGACTGATTCCATTTTTTTAATTTAAAAAAATGTACTTTTTTAAATTTTTTATGAAATTTTATTTTATTTTCATTAAATTATTTCATTTTGTGAACAAGAAATACATTACTGAAATTGTTTGAATTAAAATATAAACTAAATGAACATATCATTGCATAACGTTATTTAAATATTTATGTAAATAGCAATAAAGTATTAATGCTATTTGTAATAAATAATTTCTTCAAACGAAACAAATATCATTGTAAAATAAAGCTAAGTAAACATGAATAATGAATGATTTTTTATTAGAATACCATAGATCTGAATAGCATAAATTTTCACTTTGAAACAAAAATTGATGAATTTTGACAGAGTTTATCTGAAATCAAGCAAAATCCTCAGATTTATTAATTAGGGCTTATAAAATTGCCTTCAGCATATTCAGCTTTCTATATCTTACTAATAAAAATATGCGAGTTCCAGAAACATGACAGTAACACTCTCTTGTATCAAATAATGCAAAAATGAAAGCGAAAGGAACAAAGAGGGAAAATATATAAAAAAAAGTGTTTCCAAGCAACAGCCTTCCCTTAGGTAATCAATGCATATGTCACAAAACCACGAAAAGTTTAAATTGGGGTTGTCGTCATTCAGTTTTCAAGATGAGAGAAAATGAAGTGAAAGAATGGAAAAATAAAACAAGTCAACGCTTCCTAAAAAAAGATTGGGAAACAAGAATTTCAGGCATTTAATTCACAAATTTCTTTTTGTTCCTGATTTCAGACAATGCCCTGGAGAGATCGAAATTTTGGAAAATCAAGATATGTATGTGACTTGTGCGTACCCCATTCAAGACATTCTTTAATGTTTTTGTTTTTAACCATTATTTATATTTTTTACTATTCCCAATAGCAAGTGGTAATTCAGTTCTCTTCGAAATCACTCGCAAAAATATTTTATTTTGTCTTGAGATGAGTTGTTATTTAAAAAAAGCATGATTTTTCATTTTCTACTCTGCATGAGGGACTTAAATTTGAAATGAATATTGTACGCACATTTCTATCGTAATTTTTTTTCATTTTAAATCCCTTTTTCTGATATATATATATATATATATATATATATATATATATATATATATAATATTTTAATTGCTCATGCGTTACAGGCTCGTTTACGGTATTAAATATTTTTTTTCGTGTTTAATAAAATATTTTACTTTGATTAGACTCTGAATTCAATAAAATATTTTTTTTTAAATTTATATACAATTCTTTATTATTGAATTGAGTTTTAAGTATAAAAATCGGATATTCAATTCATTTGGATGAAATTCCAACCAATATTTTAAAGTTTGTACATTAACACATAAATGATAATTGAAAAATATAATATGCATATAATTTAGTGAATATGAATATATTTAAATAATAAAATTTCTTGTGATTGTATATAGTTCAATCAGCTGATCGCAATTTAATAATTATATTGCTAATTACAATTTATTTATGATATTAAAAGCACAAGTTGTAAAATTCTTTCATAAGTTATTTTTGATAAATATATTAGATAATCATTTTTTACAGGAAATACCTGTAAGTCACAATACTTTCCAAATGAACTTTGATATCATAAATACCTTTGAACAATATTACAAGAAATTAAGAAAAATTGAAAATTTATATTATATTGCGGAAACTTTTTTCGTATATACAACATTAAATATTGTAGGGATTCCAAGCAGATTGATATCAAAAAAGAAATTTCTTACGTAAATGTATTAATTCATGTCATCGAAAGTAAATATTAATATATATAATATATTTGAAATAAAAATTTAGTAATAATTATATGAGGCATATTTTGATGAAAATACATTACAGTAGTTAGAATAAAAATTTACATTCTTTATATGACATATATGATATAATTTTAATACATCTTTAATTTCTTAGTTGCATTTACATCATTTACTTATACAGCATTGGGTACTTTAAAATGGAAATTAATTTTTAAAGTTGATGACTAATATTAAAATATAAGTTAATAATAAATTTGATGAAAAAATATAAAATAGAAAAATATTTTATAGAATAAGGAAGGTAGTTTTGCTGTAGATGTAATTTAGTGAATATGATTGTATTTAAATAATAAAATTTCTTGTGATTATACATAGTTAAATTAGCTGATCATAATTACTAATTATATAGATCAATACATTTCGTTTTTTCACATGATTAATTGTGATTATATACTTCCCAGTTTCACAGCAAATAATAGGAACACACACATGGAAAAGTTTTTTTACAGATTTTATCTGAAAAATATGAACATTTTTTTATAGATTAAAATCTTTCATTAATCAAAAATCGACTTTTTTCCACAGTATTTACTGGCTCACAGTTCCATTAAAAAAAGGAGCATTATTTTTTCAATAAATCAATTTTCATGAATTAGAAACTAAATTTTTCACTTATTAATAACTGAATTTCAGTTTTTATACTAAAAGTTTTCTTTAGATTAATTTCAAAGTTAAATATATTTTGTAAATTTCAAGGAAGTATCATTAAATCTAAAAGAATAAATTCTTTGGATAAATAAATGCATGCTATTATTGTGAAACAGTTAACATTTATGATGTTTCCATTATGAAAATCTATAAATTTACATAATCTAAAAAGAATTTTTAAAATATAAAGCTGATGTTTATAGAAATTTTGCTGATACTGCTGAATGTTAATGAAATAAACAAACTGTTTTTACTAATAGTAAAGAAATGAGGGATTTCTGCAAAAAAATATAGGCGTTTAAATAGGAATATTTGGAAATTCAGAAACATAAATAATGAAAACAAAATATTTTATATCATACACAATGCATTTTTTAATAAATAATCTGAATCTTTTTTAACTTTTATGAATAAATAATAATAACTATTCAAACTTGTAATGTTTTATAATATTGTGTATTCTAATATTAAGTTCATTAATATGTGTAACCATTAAGCAGTTATTAATTATCCAAGAAATGAGAATGAAATTTATTTAATATTTAGTTAATTCGTTTTACATGAACATAATAAATTGATTCCAAAATCACTTGTTCTTAAATAAGTCTTATGTTTACAAGTTTAAGTATATAAAATTACAAAATATATAAAATTTTATTTTTTAATTTACAATTTAAAGCAAACTTTCAAAAATAATTAAAGTAGATTCTATAATACCAAAGAGCATTTTAAGAAATATGGTCTTGGTATATTTTGAGAAGTTTAACCTTCTTAAAATTTATCCGAAACTGAATGTGTGCAGCAATCAAGCCTTTCCTTTAATGTAAAAAAAAGAAAACTATAATAGTTAAAGAAAATTTATTGCTAGCATTTAGTTTTTATAGCGCTACAATCTCATGCAATGGCCCAATCAGGAGAATCGAATTCTCTTTAGTTTTGTTTTATTTTCTCTCTTGGTACTAGATGTTGGTGATTGAGAAATGAAGCAGCCATTAACTCGGGTTCCACATTCGCACTACCAGGATGGACCTTTTTCATAAAGAAAGAATAAACATGAAATTTTATATATTTCATGTTCATAATTCTGCCTCTTGAGAGAAACCAAAGACAGGAGAATCAATTTAAGAGAAATATATTCTAGTATCTAGCTTGGTTTAACTGAATTTTGATATTTATAACGAAACTGGAGACGTGTTTTTAATTTGTTTTGCTTACAATAGTAGTTTTGCTTATAAGAATCGTTCTCTCTTTAGAGAAGATTCTCTATTTAATCTTATCAATATTATTATGAGACATTTATTATACCTCATCTACTTTATGATACATTTATGTCTCATTATTTATTTTGCTCTAAACAAGAATTGTATTTTTAATTATCACATTCTAATTAATTTAAAAGATAAAATTTGTTACATTTTATTAGATTTGTTTGATGTACAAAACTGTTAAGAGATATATGTTCAAGCTAAATAGATAATATCTTCAGCTATCTTTTATTGACATTATTATTCAGATTGCTATTTGAATCAATTGAATTTCATAAGAACAAATATATGACTTAGGCACTATGATGAATACATTACCGTGAAAAAATAATTAATTTAAATATTTATTTAGTTTTATTTTCGAAAGAAAACGAAGAGTGAGATTATAGTTCTAGTTACAATTTCAACAAAATAGGAGCATATGTTAGTAATAAAAGAATGGTCATAAAGAGTCATATATTCGAGAATTGTTCATAAATTCACAAATGCAATCAAATTCTGTTGATTTGTAAAAAATCATGTTTTACATTTAAGCCTCATTATGATTCTAACACTCAGAGATCGACCATTTTTGTAATATTTTTATGATTAAAACTTAAAATGAAATTAATCAGTGGAGCCTCTTTCTTCAGATCAAAATCAATAAATGTGGTCAAATGACTGACAATTCTGTAGCATGCTCAAGTAACAAGACCGTCACATGATTTTATATCTCTTCTCTACACCACACTACACTGGATGTAGAACATTGAGCTTAACTTAATAATTACTGTTTATAGATAACAATTACAATAATCGTCGTCTGCTGCGACAGGTATCAAACTCTTTACATATCATCCATGATAAAGATAACATTAACTGCTACTTTTAAGCTGCCTTTTTCTTTTAAGCTGCCTGAAAGAGAGTTTCTGATTCATTTTATATCATTCAGACCGATATTTCTTATTTACAACACTTAGAAATTCTCATTCCATTTGCACGTTGTGTCAGCATAATTCCATGATGACTATTCATGCTGACACAAAACTCTTCATACAAATGCTTTTGGCTTCAATATAACCATTTTTGACTCACGATGGGATTTACAGTATTCTTAATCGATGCATATACCTTTTCCTACGTTTATGTTCTGATATAAGCTACAATAATAAAAATAAACATTGGGGGAAAAACAATTAACGAATATTTCTGTGATATTATATTTATTTTTATTTTATTTCTAGATTTTGATATTTCGATGGACAAATATTGATTAATGCATCAAATTCAAGTTCATATCATAATTAAATCATTGCAAATTGAAGAATTTGTAATTAAAATTCTGTTTTAAGATAAGCTTTTGAAATTAGAATAATTTATGATCATTCCAAATAAAATAAATGTAATATTTTTCTTTCAAAAATAAAATATGTAATTTAGTTCTTCAAATTCGGGTCCTTAGAAGCTGTTGTGAACAAACAAACACTCTCATTCAATTTAAGCGAAACCATCTATCTTCATCAAATTAACTGAGAACATTATAAAAGGTATTACTAGATTCCATAGATTGTTTACCTTGAAATCTGACTAAAATACACTACTGGTCATTAAAATTGCTGCACCAGGAAGAAATGCAGACAGCAAAATGATATTTATTGGACAAATATATTATACTAGAAATCACAAGTGATTAAATTTTCAAAAAATTTGGCTGGATAGATCCTGAGAAATCAATACCCAGAACAACCACTTCTGACAGTAATAACAGCAGTTATACGCCTGGGCATTGAGTCAAACAGAGATTTGATTGCATGTGCAGGTACAGATGCCCATGTAGCTTCAACACGATGCCACAGTTCATCAACCGTAGTGACTGGCGTTTGGTGACGAGCCAGTCGCTCTGCAACCATTGATCATACGTTTTCTATTGGTGAAAGATCTGGAGAACGTGCTGGCCAGGGCAACAGCCGAACATGTTCCGTATCAAAGAAGGTCCATACAATACCGGCAACATGCGGTCGGGCATTATCCTACTGAAACGTAGGGTTTCGCAGGGCTCGAATAAAGGGTAGAGCCACGGGTCGTAACACACCAGAAATGTAACGTGCACTGTTCAAAGCACCGTCAATGCGAACAAGAGGTGACCGAGACGTGTATCCAATGGCACCTTATACCATCACGCCAGGTGATGGGCCAGTATGACGATGACGAATGCACGCTGCCAGTGTGCGTTCACCACGCCAAACATGGATACGACCATCATGATGCTGTACACAGAACCTGGATTCATCTGAAAATATGACGTCTCGCCATTCATACGCCCAGGTTCGTCATTGATCACACCATTGAAGGCGCTCTTGTCTATGACACAGCGTCAAGGGAAGCCGCAGCCATGGTCTCCGAGCTGAGAGTCCATGCTGCTGCAAACGTCGTCAAACTGTTCGTGCAGACACTTGTCTTCTAAACGACCCCATTTCTTGACTCAAGGCTCGTGACGTGGCTGCACGATCAATTACGGCCATGCGGATAATATGGATGTCTTCTCGGCTGCTAGTGATAGGTGGCCGTTGAGTTCCCGCATGGCGTTCCGTATTACCGTCCTGAACCCATCGAGTCCATATTCTGTTAACAGTCATTGGATTTCGACCGGCGTGAGCAGCAATACTGCGATAAGATATACCGCAATCCCGGTACGCTACAATTTGACCTTTATCAAAGTCAGAAACGTGCTGGTACGCATTTCTCCTTCTTACACGAGGCATCACAACAACTTTTCACCAGACAACAACGTTCAAATGCAATTTGTGTATGAGGAACCGTCTGAACAATTTCCTCATTTAAACACAATGTAGGTGTCGTTACTGGCGCCTGCTTTGTCTGAATGCGCTGATAAGCTAATCATTTGCATATCACAGCTCCTTCTTCCTTTCGTATAATTTTCACGTCTGTAGCATCTCGCCTTCTTGGTGTAGCAGTTTTAATGGCCAGTAGTGTAGTATGTAATATATTCTGAAAAGAAACATTCAAGGCAGACATTTCTAAACACAAAATGCATATAAGGGTTCCTACATTTATCAATTGTTCAAATGTTTATATCTTCATTTTGATAAACCACTGTGAATTTGATTTATTTTACTAATAACTAATAAAGTTTATTTGTAGGAATATATCTAAAGTTTGAAGAATAAATACATAGAGCTTTGTGCATGCATTTTTGTGATTCATAGTAATAAAGTTAAATTTTAAATATGTACTCTTTTTCTGTCATAAATTTAAGCATTATTTAATCAGAAGAGCATACTAAACACTTTTTGTAAGGTTCAGGTTTCGTAAATAAAATTTGTTTATGTATTCCCTTAAATTAAACTGAATGACCTAATGTTAGTATTAAGATTATAATGTTTATAAATACTAATATTCACATTGCTGTATCTAAGAATGTAATACAAAAAAAATTTTGCAAATTTTTAATATCATAAATTAAAGCATGCAAGCTTTTCAGTGCAAATTTTGATTTATATTTCTAAGGGAAAAATTATTAATTTTTAAGAGAATTTAAAAATTGATTAATTTGTCACCAAAATTTAATATATTCTTATTTAAATACTTTTAAACATATATTTTATAATTTAAATATTTCAGATTATTTATTAATAACATATACTTAATTTAATGAATAAATAACTAGCTTCATTTACGTTTTATAAAATAATTAATACATTTATTGTTAAAAACTCTATAGATAATAACAATTCAGTTTCTTATTCAAAAATTTAAAAATATGATTACATTAGAGATTATTAATTTTATATTAAGGCCAAGATTTGAATCCTAATTAAGTTAAATAGACGCATAAGTGTCTCATCAGCATTCGATTGATTATTTTTGCTACTCATATAAGAGTTGGAAAAAAAACTGAGTGCTTTTCAAACTCCTAGATTGTAATCTAAATTTTTACAGAACCTAAAGAAAAACTTAATTGGACCCTCTAGAACAGCTTTCCTTTTTAATTAGAAGTAAATGTGAACTTATTTGGCAAACTACTTGTGGGGTAAAATTTTTTCTAATAAAAATTTCTAATTAATAGAGTGGGCATTTTGTAGCTAATGTAGTCGGGTGGAAAAAGTAAAAAAAAACATTAAGAGATATAATAATTAATTTGTTTTTAGGGATTTAAATTACTTGATTTAAAATCATTTTAAATTTCCAACAAAATAATTGAGCCTTTGAAGATGAAAATTTCAAAGATTGCGTTTTGTAAGCATGAGATTTTTCTTCGTATTTGGAGGAATTTTGAAAAAGGGAATAATTTAGGCTAGTTTTTTGTAGTGTTATTTGCTTTGGACTTTTCAAAAAGATAGTTACATATAAGTCCATAATTTGGAATTAATGGAATTTATTTGGAATACTTAAGTATTTCAGTTATGATATACATTTCATTTATTTTCACATGCTGAAATAAGACAGTGAATCATAACTAATGTTTTCATAAAAGATTGAAATAACTTTCTTCTTAAGTTTTTAGAAAGAAACCTTAATAAAATATAAATTCGTAAACTTAAATTTAGTTTGATAAACTTCCAAATATATTTATTGAGCCATTTAAACACGTATTTTTAATATGTGCTTCCAATTGTTCAATTATTATAAGTTTATGCTTAAAATCATTCAATAATTATAAATACATTCAATAATTCGAATATATTGTATAAAATTTAAAAGTATAATATTATACTTTGAAATTATTCTAAAATATGTGAAATTAATATTCAAAAATATATAGAAAAATTTCAAAGCAGAGAACAATATTAGAGTAATTTCAATTACATATAATTTTCAAAACTTTGAAATAATTCTGCAGAATTTTTAAAATATATATATAATTGACACACTAGAATATGCATTCATTTTTCGAATGGCATGTGACAGTATATCAGAAATAAATAGCAAAATGTCATTCAAATATTACATTCATTTTTCAACTTAACATTATTATTCACATTCTTGTTAACATTTTTATGACAATATCAAGGCACTGATACAACAGAATGCCAGAAATCACCAAAATATAATATGTGACAATATGTTCAAAGTATATCTTATTTTATCAAAAACTACAATTTTCGCATTATTCTTAACTTACAAAATATGATACAGATGTTCAGAGCAGATGCATAAAAATTAAAATAATTCGTGGATATACCTTAAAAAAATTCTTCCTCGTTTCAGAAAATATTTCTAAATTACTTTGCCAGTATACATGAACATATGAGAATTTTATTTACTATAAAAATATTATTAAAATAGATAAGATTTCACACATTTTTTATTTTTTTTACATATTTATGTAACTTGATGCAATTATTTGCCCATCTTTTATTTTTGTCTATTTGTCTTCTCAAATATTCATTTTATTAGAACTTTGTATTTAGAATTGTTATTTCGTTTCCAAAATTAAAATAAAAGACACTTATACAAGAAACAAATTACATATATTTTCCTAATTTTTCGTTTTGTCTCTAAATTTATTCATAATAATCAATAAACTTGTTGACTATTTTAGAAATTATAGTACTAGTTTAGAGATTAATTCTAAGCAAGTGAAAATGTTAATTTGTCATATAAAGGAGAATATAACTTATTTGAACATATTATAGTAACTCTGAATAAATGAGTAAAACATTTCCAGCAATAACATAGATTGAAACTTAATTACTCACAAAATGAGAGTACACAAACTATGTTTGAATTACTGTCTATCTAGTAGCTCAAAAATAATTCAAGTTATATCTTCTATCAGCTATAAATATTTCATTTTATTATAATAATATCACACACACATGCAAAGTCCTTTCTAATAATATGTTTTCTAATAACATACCTTAATATTTCAGCATAATTGCATTTATATTAGCTTAATAATAGTTATCAAACTAATATTTGCTGCTTATTAACAACAACAATTTTTGTTTGATAGCAACTGTGATATTTCAAGTTTGTTTATTTAATGATAGAATATTTTGACCTTATTTTATTAGAGATGAATTCTTAAAATAAACTTAATTATGAGCAATTTTTATATTTAATGTCAAAATGTGAATAATATAAAAAAATATTAGAAATTATAAAATTTTGTTATGTTCATAATATTTTTATACTCACATATAAATATATTATGAACATAACAAACATAATGATGTCTGATATATAAATTTACTTTTTAATTCATTGTTATATTAATAAAAATCTGTGCATGTTGCTATAAGCATATAAGAAATTTTATATACATATGTCGAAAATATTATCTAACTCTGTATTAACAATTTTTACTCAATACAAATTAAATGTTAAATTTTTGAAATTATATCTTTAATAATTTTATTTAATTAAAAAATCCAAGGAAAAAAGCTCCACTTCGCAAAATTTTATTAAATTTAAAAGATAGTAAATTTTAAGCTCTTTTGCTATTTTTAGTTTTTTGTAACCTTAACTCCTGAAGCCCATCAGGCTCTTACAATAAAATTTGGTTGGATATGTTTCAGGAAAATTGAATAAACATTCGAGAGAAGCAATGTAATAATTTTATTAGTCGTCTCTAGGAATGCTTCAGTACACATGAAAAGTGATTGATTCAATATTTTCCAAAACGTTAAAGTAATGATACTTGGAACCCGATACAAGTTTTGTTTTCTTTTATCATTGCTAAAACAAGTATTAATGAATTTATTATATTTTTATTCCGTATAAATTGTGTTTAAAATAAATAAAAGTAGTGTTTTGTTTCTTAATTATCTTTCTCATATAATAGTTATCTGCAAAAATACTAATGTTGTTAAAATAAAACAATGCATTTTTCCCTTTAGAAAAATAGAAAAAGTATGATTGCATTTTTTAACAAACTAAAAAAATAATTTAAAATTAAATATTCCACTTAATAATTTACTAATTAAAACTCAAACTAGTTGATTATATATTTTTATGAAGAGGAAGTTATAATATAATTCTTTCTAAAATACAATTAATAATCCATTTAAAGCAAATGAATTGAAACAACGCATTTTATTTAATTTACTAAAACAGTTAATAACATTTATGCCTCACACACATACACACACACACACACACATATATATATATATATATATATATATATATATATATATATATATATATATATATATATATATATATATACATATATATATATACATCATATATATATATATATATATATATATATATATATATATACTGTGTATAGAGGTGGCCAAAATTGTGGACACTATTGGAAATTTTTATGTTTTTGAACTTAGAATGCCATAGAAAATGTTATGAAATGGTTTGTAATGTCTAGCTTTCCTGGCCAATCACTGTTCTTGTTCTGAGAACCAATCAAATGTTAGTAACTGCCAGTCGAAGCTGGCATCATGTTTACACTTGAAACAATTCATTCTTTTTCTTTGTTCTGTAGAAGGAGGACCTGTTTCTTATACACTACAATTACAAGTAGGAATTTTTGTAAAAATTTTTAATCTTAGGTCAAGAAGCATTGACATCAAATAAAAGAGCAGATGAACACCTAGGAAGAGATATAATATTAATGTGTTATGAGAAAGTGGTATATCCTATGATGAAATTCATGGCAGATGGGTGATTCTGTGACTAGATCTGGAGTCCGAAAGTTGTGCTCACGATATCAGGAGACAAATGCAGTAAAAAACAAAGGAAGGAAAAGGCCGAAAAAGGTGCACCACATCCATTGATGACAGAAGAATAAAAAGACTATGTCTCCAAGATTGAAAAACGTCATCAGCGGCCATCAGAAGTGTTCTGATTGATGCTGGTGTTTCTGTCAGTTCAAGAACAATCAGGAGAAGATTGATAGATGTTGAACTGAGAGGTAGTATTCCACGATAAAAGTCATATTTTAATTTTTAGCGATGAAAAACAAATTCAGTGGGCAAAGGAACACATTAATTGGACAGATGATCAATGGTCACAAGTTATATGTAGTGAGGAAACTAAGCTATCGTTATTCGGTAGTGATGGGTGAAAATATGTAAGACGTAGAATAGGAGAAAAGCTACATCCTGACTGCTTTCAAGCAACTGTGAAGAACCCAATTAGTGTTAAGATTTGGTCATGCAGGTCAGTAGATGATATTGGTGGTCTTCATGTCTTTGATGGGACACTGAATGCGAGAAAATACATTGACGCTCTTCTAGAACCAAAACTTCTACCTTCCATCAGACATCATTTTGTAAACAATTCTTCATTTATTTTGCAGCAGGATTCTGTTCCTTGCCACATGGCCAAAATATCGAAAGAGTTGTTTCGTACAAAGAGCATTAAATTGTTGTCATGGCCAGGAAACAAGCCTGACCTCCATCCTATCGAAATTTGTGGCACCATTTGAAAACTCTTGTCCGAATAAGGCGCTCATCAAGTAAAAGGGAACTACTTGAGGTTATAGTTGTTTCCTGGTACCATGCAATAAAGAAAGAAGAGCCTAAAACTCTTATCAGCTCAATGAAACGTCGATGAGAAGCTGTAATCAAAAATAAAGGGTACTCTACTAAGTACTGATAACTCACTCGAATCATCACTATCTAATGTATATCGCTTAGCTTTCTTTGCATTGCAAATAATGGAATTTTGTATTTTGTATTGAATTTAGTTATAAATTTTGTTTAAAATGATATATATATATATATATATATATATATATATATATATATATAAATAAAAATATATATACGAATTGCATTTATATACCCAATGAGATGGTAGTGGCTGGTTGGTAAGAACGTTCGTTTTTCTTTTCGGAATATAAATAGATCAACGTCCGATCCAATCGAAGATTCCTCATATTTACTAATAACGATTGTTTCAGACTAAATATGTTGTGGTTACAATGTCCTCCATATGAAATGATACCTCTGGGTTTTCAGACCTATTCTGAGGCTCATTTTCTACATCTTTGCTTTTAAATCGTGAAGACTCACTTTCGGGGCTAGTATACGTATAGAGCTACTAAGTCATACCCACTCTGTGCTTCTCTATATATGGTGCAATTCCTACGCCCCCCGTATTGCTGGAAGATATGAATGTTATTATTCGGGCATTATACAACAATGCATTTTCATTATTTCTTATATATGACATCACATATGCTTCTCGTTTGAATGTAATAATTGTTTAATCAAAATATTAAAAAGCAAATTTGAAAATATTTTCGATAATTTTTAAGTTTACTATAATGATATGCCAATCATTTTGATTATTCATTGAATTTTTTCAACGCAATTTTTAAAATTGCTTTACAAGAAATTAAAGTTTTATTTTCAGTTTATTGATATCAATTTAATAGAAATGAATTATTTTAATCAAAAGACTTTCAATTGATGAAATAAATGTTTTTTAAATTTGTCATGATTTTTCAAAATAAAACAATTTCAAAAGTAATTTTTACATCTGAAAATCATTAGAATTAAAATTTTCTTATACCTTAGCAAAAAGTTAGTTAAAACTATTTAAAATATGAAAATACGAATTTAAATTTAAAATTTCCTTAAATTCATTTTTACTCTAAAAGTACTATTTAACAATTACGTACAATCATAAAATGTACTTTTTAATAGAAACTTAATAACCAGTATTTATACTATTAGGTATACAAAATCTATGTTTACCAAAATTAATGTAGAATTTCACTGAAAATGTTTATTAGAAATAAGTTCTATGAATGAGTTTAAAAAAGAAAGCTTTTTATCATACATAATCGTATTATATTTTATTCCATCAAACATGAGGAAACAACAAAGATAAAAACAAGAAAAATTTTCATTAAAATATTTTTTTTTATTAAAGGAGACTGCAATATGCTTATTTTAAATGGATTTTCCGAAATTCACAATTTTTTTTCGATAAAAGTTCTTATATTAACAAATTTTCCAAGCATGAAAATTCATTTAAAGTTTATTCAGTATTGATTTTGTTTCCTTAAAAATTCCTTTTAAATTATTAATATGAAAAAACTGCAACATAAATAGCAAATATAATTGTTTTATTTATTAGGAATGAGCATTGAAAATTTTTTAATTTCATTTCTGAAATATATTTAATGCTTTTCCTATCTAAAATCAGAACTTGTTGTACAAAATATAGTATGTATTTTATAAAATTCAATGTATTTCAAAATAATATTTTTCCTTTAATCTTATTTTTTATGTAATTTTATATATATATATATATATATATATATATATATATATATATATATATATAATTTTTTTAAATATTTTTGATATTTTATTTATTTTAGTTTCTATTTTTTTAGCATTTGTTGACATTTTTCTTTCAAAAAAATTTTATTCGTAAAAACTGTTCCAATATTCATTCCCATAATCTGTGAAATTTACACAGTAATTTATATCACAATTGTTATGTATTATTAGTTGTTATTTATGAAGAAATGAATAAAGAACAATCCTCATATATTTTATTTTATTATGTCTTATTGTTTCTGTTTAAAAATGATTAACATAAGTTTTTTTTAATGTTTAATTAAGAAAAATGCCAATATTTAAAAATATGTACTTTCAACAGCATTTTCTGGACATAAAGTGAAAAACGCTCAGTGAATATGATCAACATTAATGTATATCCATTAACAAAATTTAGAAGTACTCGTTATTTTCTATTAATTTATAAGAACGCATTCATAGTAATCCAACGTAGTGTACAGTAAAGTTTTGACTATTCTAACGAAATTTTTGCATTAGGACACAAATTTATTTGCAATTTGCAATAGGCTACAAATTTATTTGTACCATGCCACATAATGAAGAACCATTAAGGAATAAGCCAAAGGACTGGTGTTCACACTCTATTTTTCACTTAACAATGTAGATTTTAAAACTGATTTAAGATACATTTGTCGGTAAATATTTACTCTCTCACTCACTCTCTGCAATTACCATGGGCTTTGAATTCTTAAACTGCAACGTTTTCGTAAGTAATTTTCAAACTATTCTTTCGTAATTAATTGAACTTTTTTAAGTATTATTTTAAATTTTCCTGACCAATATTCATTTAATATGTCTGAAATTTAATATTATGTCAACACTTTCATTTCAATTGCTTACGATTTGTTCTGTCATGAGCATTCACTATCAAGACATGATTTCAAATATTTTGATAAATTTTTAGAGAGAATTGTATGTTTGAAAAAGTTCAGTGAATAAATAATTTTAAAATTCATCCTTTTTAAGCATATATTTCAAACCTTTCCTTTAATATAAATAAAAAAATATTTTATTCAGATACATTGTATCTTTTCTATATTTTGTAAATCAAAAACGTATGATTGAATATTATCATTTTCCCAGAAATAAGATATATTTCTATTATTTTTTTAAATCTCAAAATAAAAATTTCTTTTCAATTCAGAACTAATTTTTGCTACAAAATAGTTTAACTAATTGTCAATATCATTTTTATAATACTGAAAAAGAATCATTTAAGTGCAAATAAATAATGACGTGAATAAACCGATATTCTCGAAGAAGGATAAATGAAGATTAATGAAAAAATAACTTAATAAAAGATATTTATTTAAATTCCTTATTCACGAAGTCATTATTAAGTTTTCCTTTCCAATTTAATCTTAACGTAAATTAAATACATATATATTAATACCTAAAGTTAACTGTGAATTGTTTTTAAATTATCCAAATTCTACTTAGAAAATTCGGAAAACATTTTTTAATTATAAATGGAAAATGAAATAAATTTATTTTAAAATATACAATACGTTGGAATAATTGATTTAATTATATATTATAAGAGCATAGATACTTTTTAACGTTAGTGTTTCAATATTATGCCTTAAATCTAACAACTCTAATTTAGCAAATTAACTTACGGAAAAAAGCCTTCTTGATTCAATTGGAGACTTTAATAAAAAAAACTTTTAATTCAATAATAAATCGATACTTTATCAAAATTTACACTTTCAATAATGTTTATTTTGAAATCGGTCATCAAAGGTATTGATATTAATTATCTAGCTTTAAGCCTATAATTTTACTTCTATTTTGCTTCTATTATTTATTTTCAAGTCTAAACTGCTGTTATCCTTGTATCTCTAAGAAATATTGAATTTACAAAGCCAATAAACATTGCTGTTACTTAAGTTCCTGTCTTAATATGTAAATTAAATTAAATTTTGAATACTTTTGAAATGAAAACAAACCACAACGGAATGTTAAGCACAATCCATGTTTATTCCCTAAATGTTCGCAAATATCAACTTTCATTTACTAAAAAACAATCTCTAAGACAAGGGACATTTTCAATAAAATACTTCTATGAAAGTTAGCCATTTAAAAACTAACTTGATTATGTATGTAATAAGAGAGTAAAATTACTGTTATACAAAGGATTGTTATATTATATTGATATCCTATGATGTAATAAAACGACACTATTAGCTTTAACCGATTTATGTGAAATTATATGAAATAAGTGTTATGGGCTAATATAATCTTTAAATTCTAAGTAAAATTTTTTCATGCCTAATATTTCTGTCATATATTATGGAGATTATTATTGCAATATGATTTAAAAATTTTTACAAATTTATCTTCAAATAGGTCACCATTATTATTTTTTTTGTAATGACTGTTAATAATAATTAAAAAATTTCCACCTTCACTTTATTAGCCACTTTAATATATATAACAAATATTTAACTGATTTCTATATTAAAATTATAAAAATTTATTTCTTAAATTTTAAGACAGAAGCAAGTGAATTTTATAAGCGATGTTACGAAAAATTAAAAAATATTAGTACATTTATATTTTGAGATTGTGATATCAATTTTTTTTAAGTTATGAAATTAAATTCAAAATACCTTGATAATTTCAATAAGTCATGAAAAGCATACATATATTTTTCAACTAAGCCATCATAATTATTTTAGTATAATGGCTATTAAAGTTTAGAAGAAGTTTTTAATCTTTAATTAGTATTATATTTTAATAAAAGGATAAATATTTAGCTGAACTAACAATGGTAATGAAAGCAAATGTATGAATTTTATATGCTCTGTCCTAAAAAAATTAAAATATTAGTGTTTTGTGGAATTTTAAAATCAAATGAATCAATTATGTAAGTTGTGAAATTAAAAAACACTTTCTGATTATATAAAATAATTTTCTGACATTTAAGAAGGTTTCTCCCTTATTTAGATACCTTAAAGATGTATAATAAGTCACAGTACAAACTGCACTTTATTAGTTCAAGAGAAACATTTGAGATGAAAAAATAAGCTTGATTATAAATTAATCTCTATTGCGTTACTTTAACTTGCATTGGACCTAATCTACTCCCAACCAATTTGGGTAACTTACTTATTTTGAAAAGCATTATGAATTTTCAAGTTAATTGAAATAAACATCATTTCATAGCAACATATGGAAAAGGTAAATTATAAATCATAAAAATGGCTGATATAGATAAAAATTACAATTAAAAATATTAAAAATTTTAATTGAATATTATGTGCTGATATAGCTACTTCTCAGAGCATAATAGAATTGAATAGTATCTTTTATGAGCCTTATATATTTCAAAAATCCAGGTACATTTACTTGAAAGTATTGATAAAATAAGTAAGTGACTCATATAGAAAACAAAAATAAAACTATAAAGAAAAAACTTTTATCAGTCAGTAACACACACATTATTTCAAATTATGTCATTTCATAAAGATAATTCATAACAATATTTCCTAAATAGATGGAAATCTGAAACATCTATAGTATTGTAAGGACAGCTAAAATCTATTTTGTCATTAATAAGTCCTTGGAGATTATAGTCATTTCAATTATAAGTAGTTTGTACAAATAGATATTCTTCAAGATAAAGTATAAAAATAATTTAATTTTTCTGAAACCAAGAGAGAGAAAGAGAGAATAAACATTTATAATATCCCAGATGTCTTACAATAATAACTGCTACCTAATGTTTGACTTTCGAAACGATCTCCAAATAGATTTGTCACAAAATTGTAAAGGAAATTCCGGCGCAAAGAAATTTAAATCACAAAAATAAATTTTTCCTGCTAGAATTCAATTTTAATTAAGAATTATACAAATTCTATTTGTGTGGTGAATACAGAATCATTTTAAATGCACGACGTTAAGATTTTTGATGCTGAAAATAACACTGAAATAGATTAGCATTCATCTTTGTTTCAAATAATTTGTATATAAATAAATGAATTGGTGGTGCAACTCATTGTACAATGGCATATTTGAGAAATCAAAATTCAGGGAGATATTTCGCGGTGATGAATAATAAATATTCTTATATCAGTATGCATTTGATATCTGATGAATAAGAGAGGCAGTGGCAAGTTGCTCTCACATTTAAAAAAGCCATATTGGTTATATTATTTTAATGTCTGCTTAAAATGATCACACAATTATCTGTTTGAAAATAATATTCTTCATAACACAGTTAAATATTATTTAAACATAACCATTCTTAACTGTGTTTTGTCTAAAATACTCATTATTCTTTTAAATATTTTTTAATCAGTTAGGTTCCTTTACCTCTTATATATATGTATATAATATATTAATATATATATAATATAATATAATATATATATATAATATATTAATATATAATATATATATATATATATATATATATATATATATATATATATATATATATATATATATATATATATATATAATTATTTATCTGAAACAAAGAGAATATATTAATAAACATTTTAAAACTATTTGTATCTCAATAAAATATTAATAAAAGCTTTATATTAATTTCAAATTAATTATGAAACTTATTTACTGCTATCAAATGAATGTTTCTATAATTTGAAATAATATTGAATATTTAATCTCTATTTCAAACACTGATTCTTGTTAAGAAATGGAGAAAAAAACTAATTAATGTTTAAAAGGAGAAGAACATATGCTTCCAAAATTATTTACTCATCATTTGTAAAAATAAATATAAAATTTTTCAAATAGTATGAAAAGTCATAAGTGGAAAATTTAACATATATTAATTTCTTCTTTTAAACTCCAAACTTTGACAATGGTTTCCACAATAACCAATTTGAAACTAAAGGTAAATTTACTTTAGAATTTTAAGAAATCAATCTTAAAAGCTATAAATCTATCAGAGTAATTTGTATTTATAAGTTTATGCTCAGCGGAACTTTTACAACCATATTTTAAATATTAACTTCAATCAACTGCTAGTAACAGAAGACTAGATAAAAAGCAATCACTAACTCTCAAAAACACACAGAAGAGCTTATCTGTTATCCTTCATTAAATTTAATTAAGGAATTTCTTTTTGAGATGTAAAAGAGAAACTCGAAAGCAAAGGCATACGGTTTTTAAATATTCAAGTACTTACTCAATCGAAAATTCTTAAAATAAATACTTGGAAGATAAAATGTGATGTGTGATAAATTCTAAAGTAAAAGGTATAGAAGAATGGAAGTTTAAAATTTCTCTTTAAAAATTTGCAAAGTGGATGGGTTGATGCAATAGATAAAAAGATTATCTTTCCATATAAGAGCTAAGCAAAGTTTATTATTATGTGTGATCATTTTCTTTTTTTTTTTTTCTTACACTTGCGTGTCATAAATTCAAAACAAAAAACAACAATATATAAAGTAACATTTATCTTTCTCTAAATTAAAAAATGAGACGTTTTAAGCCTTATTGCAAACAACAGAACTTGAACGAATTTTAATTCAGTTTGAGCAGGTTTTGTATGTGCATAAAATTGTCATTATTTTTAAGAAAAGAGAAAGAAAGTAGCTATAATTACATCATTTATTATCTCTCGCTGCCCTATATAGGCAAATTAATTTTTAATTTTTTTTTTATTTTCCTCTTTCTCATAATTAAGTATACAATTTTGCAATTTACATTAATTCCCTTTAAAATATTTTGCAAATGAATTTAGTTTGTTGCGAGATGAATTTTCTTAATAACTTTAAATCAAAACTTTATGTTCACATTTTTTATTGCAGCCGAAAATTTGCCTCTATATAGTTTATCATAACTTTTAAAAAGTACAGTAAAATTGCGTTATTGTTTTTCATTTTATATAATAATTTAAAATTTATATTGTATTGATATCAAATATACATTTTGATTTATTTTGAATTATTTTTGAGCCAAATTGGAACTTTAATGATTTCTAATATATTCAAACAAAAATAAATAAACTTTTGAAATTTATTTATTCTTAACAATGTGGCATTTCTACAAACAATGTGGCATTGCTATTTTTGAAGGATTTTAAAATGCATGTTTTGACACTCATAGTCGGTAAATTAAAAAGTAGGTTATATTTTAGAGTGCGTCTTATTATTTATCTCGCGTTATTGCCATTCAGTAGTGTTTGTGGTTTTTAAATTCAGCCTTACTGATATGTTGCAAAGGAGAAAACTACAAAATGCTTTCCAAAATCTATTCCACAAATGTTCATGCAGTAAGAATAAACGTAACACTTATTTCTTCTTATCAAACAGGCGCTGTGTCTACCATTTTGAAGACTATTATAATGCAAACAGACATGAATGAACCCTAAAAATATATTTAAAAGTACATTATTTCAGTTATTGCAGAATTTAGTTTAGTAATGAGACGGATGATTTAAATCAAATAGTTTAGTCATTTTTCACCAACGACATTTTTTGACAAAAGGTGTATTTAAATACATAATTTATAGTATACATTTATTCATCAAAAAAGCCATTTCACAACACAAATTACAAAAAATTGAAATCATTAACTTTGTTATGAGCAGTTTTGATACTTTTAACTGGAAAATATTTTAGATTATTTCAGTAATATTTGCCACATAACATTTTGTAAAGTAAATATAATAATGAAAATAAGTTTCCTCAGAAAGAAATATTTATCACTACATTGTCAAGTAAATATCTATGTTCACTTAGAAATATTAGGTTAAAATGAACTTTGGAAAAATTTAAGAATTAAAGCAAAATTAAGAATGATTTAACCAAATTCTATTATATATATATATAACAACTATTAAAAATTTATCTGAACTCATGATATCCATGCTCCATTTCTGTGCTTTAACAGCACTTCATACAACACCAATTACAGGTGTTATTAAAATGATAAACTTAATTACATCTGCAACTTGTGTATTTGAATTGATGTTAAAAAATCCCCTTCTGTTGATATTTCTGATTGCAGCTGGTGTAATTAGCAGGAATTTGTGTTTTATTTCAACTATATATTAAATTAACAACTGTTCAGTCTGCAACGAAATTCTAACAATAACTATTTTCAATGAAATACATGAATATTATAATTAATTAAAATGAGAAAAATATCTTCTCTCGTAAATTGTAATATAATCCACAAAATTTGGGAAAACAAAGTTTTGCATTGAATTAATTTCACTTTCCCACAAATTATTTGAAAGTTATTATAAGTATATGATGTTTTCTTGATGATATTCGTTTCTCCCTAAGCTGCTTCCAGGAATTGCAAGTAAATCAAGGGGTCAATACAAACTTTTTCTTCTAAAATTGCTTACTTTCTTTCTATCTAACCAGTTAATAAAATAAAAATGATTTCTATCTTTATATATAGGTTATTTTCCTAACTTTCTGTTTACTTCTTGTTAAAAATAATGCTTTAAACACAAGCAAATATTTCCTTATACAAAAATAAATAAAATGGCCTTAAGTAATATATATTAATTATAAAAAATGTAAAAAAATATATATATTTATAATTTCTTTCATGCATAATAAATTAGACCAACATAAATCTGAATATAAAAATAACTAATTATATTTAACACAGAAGTTAAATTTTTATTATTCCTTTTTACATATTTTTATAATATGTTTAACAGATGAGACCAAATTGAAAAATTCTGAATCAATTAAAAAAAGTTTACATTTTTTATAATGTAATTGAATGTTTTTAGTTTGTGTAAATATTTTACATCGCTTAGAGTTTTCCTTTATCACATCCGTAATTCAAAATGAACTTTAAACTTTCAACGAAGACTTCATATTGCATATTCATTAATCGATAAGCCTTCGGCTATTTTCAAGTTCTGAATTAATGATTGCTTTCGCGAAGCATTAACGCTTCCATACTTGAGAAATCTTGAATAATCTTCCGCGAAACTCCTCACCCGACGATTAAAGACTTGACCTTCAACTGAACTTGAAAATTTATGCTGTCTTATTCATTTATAACATACTGTAATTTTGGAGAGCATTTGGTGGTTTAAATGGGAAGCTTCGATGGGTCTTTTACTATCATTTCCGATTCTATGATCGATTTTAATTAAGTACTGTTCCTGAAGTGTGAAGGGTAAATTTTGAATCAAAAGGAATGCCCATTTACTAAATGCTGCATTTTCTTTTCGTAATATTCAATTTTTTCTTCCTCTGCCATTATAAAAAAGACTGAATCTCATCAAATTCAACGTAAAATCAATAACACAAAGAATGCTTTCTAATGATGTTTCTCTCTTCTAAATTTAGAAAAGGAAGTAAGGCAGCAAAACTGCTTTTTTTTCCTATCTTCTAAAATCAGAATATATCGGAAATTTAGTTATCTCAAGTTTTGCTTTAGGAACATGTTTCTTTTTCTTGAAAACGTTTCTTTTGATATTTACAGAAACAAACTAATTCGCTCGATTCCGATGCAGAAAAATGATTCGAATTTAAAATACAATTTCGCAAGGTATGACTTCAAAGTTTAAAAGAAACTTTTTCGATAATGCGTAAATTTCGCAAATGTTGAAGTTCATTTATGTTACTAAAAGCATAGATACTGAGTTGTAAGAAAAATAAAAGAAAATCTTTATGAACACACATTCGTTTAAATTATCTTAGAGTGAAGAAATCTTCAAAAAGTAAATAAATTGCATTTTAAATGAAAATAATTTATTTTATATTATACAAAATTAGCAGAAAGGGAAAATATTCCCTTAGTTAAAATAGTGAATTTTAAAATTAAACTGAAAAAAAATTTTAAAAATTAAAATTATTTATTTTTTATAGTTTTAATATGAATGCATTAAAATAAAAAGTAATTTATAATTTCCCTGTAGTAAATAAAATAGTGTTGTTTAAATACTGTTCGTAGTACACTATCACGAAAACGTTTAATATATTTGTTAAATTATTATAATATAAAATAATGCTTCTTCATGAAGATTGCCTATACATTCGTTGAGGATAGGTAAAGGCAATTTTCCGTTTCAGTTATAATTATTAAAATATATAATTTATTGAAATCATTTCAGTAATAAAATGAAGATTCTGAAAGTTTATTATACTCTCCCCCTCTGATTCCACAACAATAACTTTTTTTTCTATAATAATGTAAAGTTTGCAAATGTTAAGGAAATTATTCTAAGCGGAGTAACAATGATTTGTAGAAGTCGTCTACTCAAAAGCTCCCAATAGTCTGGTTGAAAACTGGGTTATGATTAGTTCACGGGTTCAAGATTCAGTTAATAATTATCTTAGTGCTTTTTGCAATGTTATTCAGCAATAATTCATTTTTAATCTGAAACTGAGGCCAGAGTGTAGTTCCTTGCTGATATACTACACCTATGTTACAATATTTGTGAAAGAATATGGTCTTTCACAAATATATCTTTTTCATATATCTTTAATATCTTTTTCAGCCCAAATGAGAAGAAAAACCTCTGTAACTTACTTTTTTCACATATCATCTAGTCGTATCAGAAAAAGTAACATCCACTATTTTATTGAGGGTAAAAACAACAAGCTTCATTACAAGATGATCAGATCTGTGTGTCACACTTAAGTGACAACAAATAATTGCAAATTTATATTACTCAAAAGAGCACACATTTCTGTCTAAGACAGCAAAGCTCTTCAGCATTCTTCCTTGACGTGACCCAGTTTAAGCCGGAGGGGGATTCTGGGAGTTATTTGCCTTAGAGTAAATAAGATATAAATTCATAGGTTATAATCAATACGTCATTATGAAAATTAGCTATAGAAGAGATGTAATCACAGTGTGTGCGGTATCTCTTAGGCTTAACACACCACCTATCAATCTTCTAGGCAGAAATTCAGACAGAGATATTTTACAACAAAATGTTTAATTCATAGGGCCACACATAGATCGTTGATAATTGAAATAAATTAACTCTGATAAATAATAATATGTCATATCGTGTTGTTCTACTTGATAAGACGATATTGAGGGTCCTAATTATAAGTACAAAAAATAATCATTTTGAATTTAAATTTAATTGTGATACCTTAATCAACAAGAAGTAATTTTGAAACCTGCTTTATAAATCAATTTTGTAAATTGGAACTAAATTTACTGCTTGTCTAGATTTGACTTCCCATTCTGATATCAAACTCAGTAGAGGTCCAATTATTTGTATCAATGGGACCGGACTCCATTCAGATAATCAAAAACTAATCAGATTAATCGATTTATCTGATTTTTTTTTGAAAAATGGGTTTATTTTAATTAAATATTGTGGGTTTGGAATGGGAGAAAAAACTATAGTTTTTAAGAAAAAAGCACTATCAAAACCGGCAATTGTTTCTTTAGCTGATGGTGCCCTATCTGCTTTAACCTTGAATATATAGTTATCTTCTACCTCGATACTTTCAACAAGTTATCCAACATTTGCTATTTGAAATTCAGTGCTGACTGATAATTCATTCGACTATATCTTCAGCACTACTTCTGAGCCTCAAGGAATTTTCAATAGAAAGTTTCAATATTCCTTAATTGACACGTCATTTTAGTTATCTTCTTTCCTTTACCTTCCCTTTTGTTGAATATTCTCATTTTCCGTACCTTCCTCTGTCTATTATTCCGAAATTATGAAAGTGATTCGGATTATTGCAGTTCTACTTCATATTTTAATTTTGATAATCATCTTATTAAATATAAATTTTCATAAACAATTTTTGAGAAATTTGACTCTGATAATCAATGATTCAGATAAACGGTATTCATATAATTGGAGTTCTACAGTATATTGATTTGAAGGAAAGAAATAGAAAATCACTTATGTTTTGCAGTTTTAGATGTATATGTTCACCATTCGAATTTAACTTTTTGTAATATTTTCATGGCAAACTTTCACATAAAATTGAGATTTACTATTTTCGATGAGAAGGAACACAGGAAAATAATATGTAAAGAGTAATAATATGTCAGGAAAATAATATGTAATCAGTAAAGAGTAATTAAAAATACATCTTTGCCACTCGTTAGCAAAATTGCTCTAGAATCCTTATGGTGTTGGTATGTCACTAAAGAATTTTCCAATGATTGGTCTAAAATAATTGATAAGTGATCTAGCGAAGAAATAAGCATTGAGAAGAAATAAACACCCGGAGAAGAAATAAACTGATAAATAAAATGTGTTGAATGCGAAGAATATTTGAGATTTGTTTACAATATAATACCATGGCATCAAGGAGCTAAAACTACACATCGCGTATTTTGTGGAGATAATAAAGGAAAATTGGCTACAAAACCACTGATGTTGGCTTGCAATGATAATAATTGGTAAGTAAATAAGGAAGCTGTTACCTCCTCTCTTGTCAGTCAATTATTTCAGCTGGTAATTACCGATTCCATATTCACATGTCTGACATTAGTATTTCCCCCTGAATGATTACCCTTTCAGAAGGGTAATCTGTAATCTTTTTATACAAATATTCTCTCACAACCGAGAACAAAAGTGTGTGTTGATAATGTTTTTTTTATCCATTGTCATTTTGAATCAAAAATATATAAGAAAATATAATTAAAAATATTGGAGGGAATTTTCTTAAGGAGATATAAATATAAGCATTATAACGTTACATATGTAAGTAAGTTTACTTTTATAAAAACTACAATGAGAGATTTAGCTGTAAGCAATTCTTAAATATCCTCAAAGTATTTGAAATTCTCTGAAATTAAGAAACTGAATCATTCATATTTGCTGTTTTAACAACAAATAAAAATGAAAAGGAATATCCAGTGGTTCATCTTTGTACTATCAAAGCACATGATGATGATTATTCTTTCTTATTAAATTTTAGCTTTTTTTTGTGAAATTAAAGTTTCTATATTCCTGTTAATTACTAATATCTATATAAATTTAAAAGATTTGATTTTTAAAATGCATTTCCATGACATTTCAATTTAAAAGCATACATGGGAAACCGAAATATTTCAATAACAATAAACTTCCATCAATATTATGAATTTTAATATCTTCATTATAATTTCATTTTTAGTTGATATAAATTTGATTAACAATGTTAATGTCTAGTTGCTTATTTTTAAAAATTGTTTTGTTTCTAATTTAAAAATGTACTATATGAAAATATAGTAAATTTTGTAAATGAAATATTTTAGAATATTTTATTTTCATATATTATTATTGAGGCATCGTATTAATAAGGAATATATTCATTCATTTAACTATTTCTGATTTCAAATATTAGCTTGAATGTGAAGATTTTATACTGTGGAGAATCTTGTCAATCTCTCTAGAAATAAAATATTTTAAAAAGAGTAAAATACTTATAACTAATTCTATCACGATTCATTTTATTAATATTAATTTTAACAAATTTCCAACTGCTTATAAATAAGATACAGTGTTTTCAATATAATTAATATTTAAATAACATTTCAAAACGTATTTTATATTATTTAAGTATGCATCGTCAATTTTGAAGGCAGTTATAAATATGTATGTTGTAATTTACTAATGGTACAAAGTCCTATATCGAAATCTTCAATTCTATGTGAAGATATTTTACAAAATTAAGTCACAAAATTATGTGCGAGATAACCACACACAATAAACTTAGAGAAATTTGCATTGAAACATTTATTTTGCTATCTAACTAATATACATGAAGTAATAAGAATAAATAACAATAATATAATAATATGTGAGTTATATATATATATATATATATAACTCACATATTATTATTAAATTATAATGAAATTTTTAAATTTTAATTGTATTTATTTTACTTCAATCATGAATTAAATTACATTTCCCATTGTAGTTTTATATATATATATATATATATATATATATATATATATATATATATATATATATATATATATATATATATATATATATATATATATATATATATTTATATATATATTTATATATATTTATATATATATATATATATATATATATATATATATATATATACATACATATATATGTATATATATATATATATATATAAAATATTCATGATGTAAATATGTTTATTTATACGTCCATTAAAATCAAAGCTAACAAAGCTATTACCCCAAAATTTAACTTTTAATCTGTATTTCCATTATATTATGTTTTAATGCAAATTTATTAGGAATATCATTAAAGAATTTTTCCTCAATCTTAAAAGAAAACCATCAATAGTAAATCCAGAGGTTAGAATTCCAATATATGCTAACACGCTGTACTAAGTAATATCTTAATCTAAGGACTGAATACCATCTAAGGATTTCTGCAAGTCTCTCTTAAAGAAATTCTTTCATTTACCCTTTCATCGTCGCCAAAGGAGCCAATCAGATCCAGATATCCATCATTCACTCGCAGACAGATCCCGTAGAGTAGTCATTGAAGTTCCATTTTTCAAGGGAGCAGTTTTGGAAAATGTTGGAAACTGATAAAACGATTTGCAGATAGTTGGTGCTTTTACTTGGCCCCCAGAAGATGGATGGGGTGTGATTCTGGACATGGCAGAATGGGGATTTCTCCTTAACAGTTCGCTAGCCCTGCTCGGAGACCACGCCATTTCCAATTCTCAATCTAATAGAAGTGCATGGCGATGTCAAGGCCCTATGGGTGGATGACTTCCGCTTCGCGCCTATTTGAGTTTTCCCGGAAAATTATTTCTTGTCCCAAATACATGGTAATAACGCAGCTGGAAAATAGATTCATGTTTGCAGCATTCGAAAGTGATTCAGAAGTTTGAAGTACTTTGAACTTTTAGTACACGAAATATTTTACATTTCGTGTTAGAACTTTAAAAATAAATCTTATATAAATTGCTCAAAATATATTTAAAATAGTTATTGTTTGTGAAATTCTTATATAAATACTTTAACAAAATTTCTTTGCATGTTGCATTTCATATAGTTAATTCAAAAATACTCAGAATGAAAATTCCTTAAAATATCAATATTAATTTGAAAAAAAAAATTCTTATTAAATATAGAAAATTATTGTTTAAATTTAATTATTATATTAGTAATCTTGATTATTTTAATTATATTTTCGTACATTTAAAATCTTGATTTCTAAATTTATATATTTTATTTGAGTGATATTGATTTTTATATTGTAGTGGTACTTTATCAAAAAATTTATTTTATAATACTCATTATATTATTTATTATTATAAATGTAAATAGGAATGCATATTTTGCTTACATTCAATATCCAAATACGAAAATATTTATCATGGCTAATATTATATTAACATTCCATGTTTTATTACAAGCTATTAAATCCTAATTTTAATATTATGTAGCTTCATTTTATTGCGTAATGTATTAACTTTCTCAATCTAAATGTTTTGAAAATTAATAGGAATTCATAGTGTAGTTAGAAGTATTGTTGCTAGAATTATTCTACATTGGAATATTGTTTCAATTTTTTCGTTTTTCCTAGAATCTTATAGGATGCATCAAACTATTCTCGTATTATTTCCTTTCTTAAATTATATTTTAATTTCAAAGAAATCTGGAGATGTTATGCAATGCAGAAGATGTTTGTTTATGTATTATTTTGTGATGTTATTAGATACCTACATTTCATTATTCAGTATGTGCTTAAAATTAAAATTATTCCTAAACGTATGATCATTTATCAAATTAAGAACTTCTTCTGCTGTCTAATTAACAGAAGTACTAATTCCACATGCGTTCTTACACAGGTCATCAATGATAACAATGTTATTGAAGAAAGCATCAGAAAGCTCTTTGCGAATGCTAATATGATTTTGCGAATGATAAAAATGAAAGATGCTCAGGTGCTGCCCACTCAGCTTAACTCAATTCATTGAATTTCAAAATCGGAATTTCTTATTGACTAGAGGAAAGTTTGTTCATAATTTACTTCCTTTATTAGAAAGCCAGTAATCTACCACTGTTATGCAGTCGATGAGATCTCAAAACATGGTGGTACCCCATAGTTTTGAGATAAGAAGTATCTTTTTGATTTCTGAGAGCAATAATCTGTGCACCGTGCTTTTCAATAATATTTAAGGTGGTGTTTAACATGAATCTTATGAAACTTGTAGATAAGCAAATAATATTACATTGTAGGATTTTTAATGTACTTTTAAATGGAGACTGACGTTTACTTTTTGAAAATAACGCTTTTTAAGCCTGACTGCCCCCTGACTTGATTGCGCGACGGTTGATGAAGTATGGCTTACATAAGATATTCTGTTTGTGGATAAAGAAGAAGAAAGATGGGCTCTCTGAACGTCATGAGACGTAAAGTACTCTTAGGCAGAATCTGACTTCCCTATAATTTCGCCTTCTGGTTTTTAACCCACATGCATAATTGTGTGGAGATATTCAGGTGGAATGACTTTCAAACCGAGGCTGACACTACCAGGAATAAACTCCCGACTTATTTTAACCCATTTAACTCAGTGCCAACATTCGCCACTTTGTTGCAACCAACCAGACTTAAGGGGGACAAACAGGGTGTTAAATTGATTTCATCGTGGTGTTTAGTTAAATTGTTTTTGATAAAAATAGTATCTCAGCAATATTTGTCTGAAATACTTTCTGTTTCGTAAAAAACAACTAAAATTTCAATCAACTATCAAAATCTTCAAATAATAGTAACTGCATTTTGAGCAAAAATTTTATTTATTACGTGTTCTGAAAGAGAAATAAAACCTGGTTTTGTGAAAAGAAAGTGAATGCTGCGGATCATGTGAAAGAAAATGCCGAAGAATACATTAGTATCAGAACTGAATACCTTTATTAAATTTTCCGGCGTTTTCATAAAAAGTGAATAATTTAACTGTCCTTACAAGCTTAAATTATACAGAATTTGCTGACAGATGTTTCCACTTAAGTTTCTTATTCTCTGAGAAGATGACTCTGAGCAGATTTAAAATATTTTTACTACAGTCAGAGCTTAATTTCATTTGGTTGGTTTAGTGATATACACAACTGTAGAATTTCGGTATCAGAAAATCTGTGGTCAATTTTGCAGGTTTCTTTGCAGTTTCAAAAAGTAACTGCGTGCAGGGATTTCTCTTTATTAATTAGTTTCAACCTGCAAATGTAATCCGTTGAAAGATTAAGAGTTCTAGACTTCTAATAATTTCACTGTGACCGGGGTAGTAATACATAGTGCTTTTATAGAATGATGGGGATATTACAATAACTTAAGGATATTTAAAACATCTCGTGAATCCCAGTTACTTAGATTTTAGGTGAACTTGAAAATAGCATTTCGCAAAACGTTCGTAGCATTTCGAAGGACACATTGCTCTTAGTTGCAGAATATATTGCAATATTTTAAGTAGCGGGTGATGATAGCAGTTATATTGAATATGTTTTCCTGGAATGAATTATTTAAAGTATCGAAATTGTAAACTTATTGTTTAAATCTGGCTTGGGAAATTTTGAACAATTTTGTATTTAATCAAGAAAAATCTCATTCTTTCATTATGTCTAAGAAAATTCCACAAATGCTTAAGCAACAGCAATATTATTGCACCTGTAAGAATCTTTAAAACATTGCTATTTGATTATGACTCGGAACATATATTTATGGACAAGTTATTCAAATTGTTAAACAACAAGGAAGCAAAAAATTTTATTATCAACCGTAACCGTATCTTATCTAGATGTAGAAGTGAAAATAATGAATCAGAATATAATATGTTCACCAAATCTTTATTTTTGGTATTGTTATTCAAAATCTAAAGCTGAATACTTGGAAGAATATTCAATTTATTTATTATTTTGATATAACGAAAATACATAAAAAATTTTCTTTATCTTGTAGCAAGGTTCTCTTTTAAACTGTATTTTATATCAATATTATACTAATTCTTTTGATTTAGATGTGAACCTACCCCAAACTTCTAGAAACTTCATTATATTGATATTCTTAGGTTGATTTTATAAATGAAATATAGAATAGATGTCTAATTATTTGTTAGAATGGATTTTGATTCCATTAATATTTAACAATGCGATGCAGCCACAAATTTTTAAGACCACTTTATAAAAATAGCATTCATAAATGCATAATAAATTAATATCACTACATTAGATTTTATATTAGTAATATTTTTTGGCTTTATTACCATAATCTTCAAGATCTTATATCCATGAAGTCAATGTTAACAGTGATTACATCATTCTAACGAATCCATTTTAACATTTAAATATTTGATTTTGTTAATGCCAGTAAATTTATTTCAGTTGAAATATTAAGAAAATGTAACGGACGAATTTTGCTATGCTAAGAAAAATGGTAACTAATTAAGATATTATCAATGCACTACAATTTACCAAATTGTCTTTTAACTTTTATGATAAAAATGGCAGCAATTTATATTGATAGGTAAACTTAATTAGATATATAATGCTTTGAAAGTTATATATATATATTTTAAATTAATTGTTTAATCTATATTAAATTATTGTTTTCCTATTTTTATCTCTAATAAGAATTTGTACCTCAAAGTATATTTTCTAAATAGTTTATTAAATCACTTAATTTTTTTCATCAATGCCTCATATAAATAAGATTAGTAAATAATACCCTATTTATTTACTATGGCCATTTTAAACTTCTATTATCGAATTTTTATGTATAATTATTAAGAAAGATTTAAATGTTAATTTTCTTTTCTTTCTAATTTTGAATACGGAATTCCCATATTATATTTATAACAGCTTACATTTAATCTCAATTTCTAACTAAACTTGATTAACTCTATAAATTTGTAGTTAAGTTTTATGGAATTACATTTATACTTGTTAAAAAAGTTTAACTTTATCTATCCACATGTTACTTTATTTAGTAAATAAAAATATTACCTAGGAATCTTTATCAGTTAAATGTGTTTTTGATTTTGGATAATTTTATTGGAAAAAAATGTATGTTATACATGATTAATACTTTGTGAATAAAATGTGAGATCATCATATTAGATAAATGACATGTTTTAAAATTATTATATTTAAATTCATTCAATTAATGATTCAACAATTAACATTTATCAGTTCAAATGATATTTGTTATCTTCTGTCTTTGTTAAAAATGTACCAAAATCGATAATTAATACTGAAAATGCATTAAAAAATTTTCAAACCTACAAAATTATTAATTTATCTTATTACTTTTGTAGTTATTTTTTTCTATTCTTGCAGTATTCCTGATTAGATGTGTTCCTAATGAATATAAACTTTGTTTATTACAGTTAGAATGACATTTTAATCAATATAATTAATAATAAAAAATTTTAATTTGTAACAAATTAACTTAATATATATAATGGTGGCTGAAAAGTCTCGCTAATGGTATTAAATTAGAAAAGGGAAAGTTATTGATCTTGCATAAAAAAAATTTGAGAAAATTAAGTTTTCTAGATTTTTTTAAACAAAAGAAACGAGAATGTTATTTAAATAGTATTTGATATTGAAATATATTAAATAATATTATTATTTTATGTTTAATTTAGCAAATTAATTTTATAATGCAATTTTTTATAATGAGAAATTACTTTTAAAATAATATTTGGGATACATTTTATGAATCATGTGAATTTCTTATATTTTATCAAGTTAGCTGTTGAACGATGTTATTTTCAGAAATTATCAAATAAAGCTTCTTGAGTTTGCAAATAAAATAATTTTAGAGTGACTGTTCTATACAGCAAACACGGAACTGCGATTATGAAACTATTTTCTTTGGAAAACCAAGTAGCTTTATTTAATAAGTTCAACCTATATGAAATTAGTTTTGGTATCTATATAATGATTTTTAAAAAGTTAATATAAAATGCGACTATATTTTTAACACAGTGACTATAATTTTCAAAACTATTTGAATATTAAACTTTCTGTCTTAATTAAACTGATAATGTATGCGAAAGAAAAAGTTAATCTACTTATAAAACTACTCATATATTTTTTAGGTAATATTCACTGTATCTCAGGTAAAAATGTTTGATTTTTATGTTTTATACGTAATGCAAAACTAAATTACGCAAATATCTTTTGTAAAATTTAAATATTTGTTTCTTTATTATTTAATTATAGTGCTCATATTCTTATTTCTTACGAATCTTTTTTACGCATCAACAATAATTCTTATTTCAATTCAAAAATCAATTCTTATTTTATATAGGCTAATTATATCTATTCAACGATTTATTTTGCAAATGGTAGTTAATTAAACTCAATCCTGCAGTTATAAGTAGACTTCAAACAACTAAAAATATTCAAACTTAAGGTGGGATTCGAAACCAGGAATTGTTAAACTGATGGCCAAAGTTCCACTCACTCAGTGTTTTTAGTTTTGATTAACTTATTTATTCAAGTATGGTATTTTTCCTGTGAAATAAATGATACTAACCCACATTGATACTTTTCTGTTACTTCTAATTAATTTATAGTTATTGTTGATGAAGGAAGTTTGTCACACCGTTTCAGTTAGATTAATTCTCAAACACTTTGAAATTGAAATAAACGTTTTTAATAATGTTAGAAACGTTTAAAAATAATTATATGCAAATGGAGCACACTCACATCCCTATTTACTTATTAAGAACATAATTACATACATTAATAAATTGTTAACATTTTATGTTTAATTTTAAGCGTATAGTTTTAATCAAGCACTGTTCATACATGTTTTTTTTTAAATAGTGACATTTTTACATAATAGGCTAGAGTTGGACTTAATTAGTAATGCCAGCAATTCAGGTAGTATCAATAATTCCTTTAATAATTCTGTCATTGCATTGTCCTCGCTCTATAACTAGTCATGCGACCTATAAGGCTTGGTTCTAGCTCAGACTTGTTTAACACCATATAACCAATAACCAAGTACACAATTCCCTCTCCATGAAGCTCTGATAAATTCCACACCTTCCCACCTCATGAGCATATAGTTGGACGTCACTATTCGGATGTGATTCAATAAATTCCAGGAGATTTGTCAAGGGATTTATTAAAGCTTCATCTAAGATAGCTGATAGATTAATTCAATAAACTGATTAGGTTTGAGTTAGGAAAATAGATGAGTATAGATAATAAGAGGTATATCTGTAATTAGTACTGGGTATATATTGAATAGGAAAGAGTTTTGTAGGGAAAATGTATTATATATTTAATTGACTGATAAAGTTACTATATTAAAATTCAATATAAATAATTGTTAAATTTATGTACATTTAAATTTAATGCATGCAAACAATTCTATTTATTTTATTGCATTTTAAATTAGTGTTAACGCATTTATTGTTTTGCAGTTTTTGAAGTGGAAACTATCCTTACACTGGAATAAGAAACAGTGAAATGATTCAAATAAACTTTGATTTTCAAATTACCTGTAAAAGGGAGCTAAATACAAAAATTCTAATTGAAATAAAAAAAACATAAACATTTATCTAGAACTACTAAAATAATTTCAATATTTAGGAAAAATATTTCCTACATTATTTTTTAATTTTAAAGTTAATCTAAAAGTAAATTTTACTTGAACAAGAAAATTTAATAAACATTGTTTATATAAAAAAATTGTATAAAAGATTATTATCTTGACTAAGTAACATAAAGGCATTTTTTTTGCATTTAAAATGTTTCAAACTATTTTCTTTTTGCAAACTTAACGAGGAAATTAATAGTTTTAAGTAAAGAATTAATTAATTTCATGGAATATATTTGCATACAATCCAAAATTTACTTGTACGCGTGATGATATATAAAAAAACACATGTATGCACAAATAGCTTAAAAATATTTACTGTAAAGAGATATTTCTTTTTAAGAAAACATCCTGTAATATGCTGAATGTTTCAATATTTAGATGTTTAAAAACACAATCTCCGCTTTTCAAAAACATTTTGTTTTTACTTAAAATGTAGACAGTGTTCATAAGCCGAAATTTTTAATAATTTTAAATTCCAAAAAGACTAGCCCTCGTGTCTCCAGAGCTGTGAGTTCCAGATTTGAATCCCAGTTCGGGCATGGATATTACTTTCTTTCCCTGTTTTTTCTGTGTTTCTCTGTCCATTTTTCTGAGATAATGTATGAATGTGGCCCATGGTATAAACGGGTTTGAGGTTGTATGGCACGGGCAACGCTATCCATCTCCGTGATTTGGTTCACAGATGCCTGCTTGATAACGACAAATGAGTAGCAGTTTTTGGCCTTCTTGTAGCAAAAAGTGCATCACCGAAGTGCCCTCCATAGGAAAAAAAATCCAAAAAGGTTATACTATAACTATTAATTTCCTCGTTAAGTACTTAAAACTATTAATTTCCTCGTTAAGTTTGCAAAAAAAAATAGTAGTTTGAAACATTTTAAATAAAAAAAAAAATGCCTTTATGTTACTTAGTCAAGATAACAATATTTTATACAATTTTTTTATATAAAAAAAGTTTATTAAATTTTTTAGTTCAAGTAAAATTTACTTTTAGATTAACTTTAGAATTAAAAAATAATATAGGAAATATTTTTCCTAAATATTGAAATTATTTTAGTAGTTCTAGATAAATGTTTATGTTTTTTTATTTCAATTAGA
This sequence comes from Latrodectus elegans, assembly GCA_030067965.1. Taxonomy (NCBI): domain Eukaryota; kingdom Metazoa; phylum Arthropoda; class Arachnida; order Araneae; family Theridiidae; genus Latrodectus; species Latrodectus elegans. The sequence continues at coordinate 45,953,380 of CM057811.1, read as the reverse complement.
ATTTTTGTATATTAATGTATAAATTTAATAGTTTTATAAAAGAAAGCTTATAAGTACTATTTAAATTTTTATAACTGCATTTTTTTATATGTTCAAAAAAGTGGAAGAATTTCTTACCTGATTACATTTCTCAAAACTAAGATTTGTAACATTTGTTGTAAGTGTTAAAGAATAATATGTAAAAATTAATAGAAAATGAGCTGAAGAGACAATTGTAAATTTTTATAAATATCTATTTCTAGAATTAAACAATATAATAAACGTAAAAAAGAATGCTTTAAGCCTATTCAAAATAAAAAAGTATTATCTGTTAATTGATAAAAATAAAGAGAGCGTAGTAAGTATAGGAATTATATTATTTTCTTAAATTTGTGGAATACATTTAAAATCTAATTATTAATAAAATTTCATGGCTAAAAATCAGGAGTTTTATTCAATTGGATAAAAATGTTTGTAAATTATTAGCCTTCTAATGACAAAGATAAGATATCGATGCCACTGTTTTTTTAATAATTGTTATATAAATAAAATAAATCAAAACAATTATGTATTGGGCTAAATACGGTGTTTATATTACTTTTAATATCAGTTCATAATTTTAATCATAAAGCAGCTTCTAAGACTTGTAGAAAAGGATGTAGTATGTTCAAAAATTGACAACAATTTTTGTGAATAGAGTGTTTCACAAATGCTTTCTTTATTACTTTGAATACAAAATTCTGTAACATTATGTTCTGTTAAATAATTAAATTTTTAGGACATATAATAGACTAAAACTAACTATTTTTCATCGATAACTTTTTTTAATAAAATGCTTTAAATATTTATTCAATCATCGGGATCTATCTTTCAACAAATATTGAAATTAAAAATGTATACAGTAGATCCTACATGTAAATCACAACATAATATTTATGAGTAAATTTTCTTTTCTTAAAATTCTCTTCCAGAATATAAAAGAATCCAGTAGTATAACATTAGATAAATTATACAATAAAATTTGAATTAGCTGCTTACTAATAAATAACTGTATATAAATCAATAGTTAAATAATACTATACGAATGGCACTGTAAAATATTAATGATATTACTAGCCTTATTGAATATTGTAAAATATATAAGTAATTTTTAATTTTTAAGATAAGTAAGATTTAATTTTTAATTTCAGAAGCTTTTCTTTGTTATCACTTTAAGAACAGCTCCATAATAATTTAAATTAAAAACGGAAATTTAAAAAGCAATTGGTATTGGTATTAGCAATCGAAATATAGCAAATGTATTTCTTAAATGAAGTATAACTTTAATTTAAAGTTACAAAGTAATCTAAAACGTATAAAAAAATGAAATAATATTAAGCTTCTACTATATATCTACATATATATATATATATATATATATATAAAATATATATATATATATATATATATATATATATATATATATATATATATATATATATATATATATATATATATATATATATATATATATATATATATATATATATATATATATATATATATATATATATATATATATATATATATATATATATATATATATATTCTTATTATTCAGCATCAAAGTTTAAGGTATTTTTGTTCATACTTATATAGTTATATAGTTAAAAGAATTTAAATTCTATAAATGGATTATGTATAAATAATAACTGAATTTGTTACCTTCTTCTTGATTATAATTGTATTTTGTACAGTTCATCAAAAATTTACGACTAAATTAATAAATATTTATTTCGTTTTAAACAATACACCGCATTTAATAAATAAATTATTCACCCACACAGCAATTGCATTTATTTTAAGATAATGCACTCCTTGAAGATTTAATATTACAAAGATTTATTATTTCAAGCTATCTCATTAGTTTTAATAATTAAAAAGCTGGTTTACAAATTCTATTGTATTTGAAAACTTTTCATCAAGGATATTTAACAATATTATTTAGAGATTTTAACATTGTTTATGCGAATTTTAAAAAATAAAGGAATATATTCCTGCTTGCAAATATATTAGTGTAATTTAAAATAAATCTTCTACAAAATATAATTTTGATACAAATAAAGTAGAAAAGGAAATATCTTTCCTCTTTTCAACTAAAATGTTTAGATAATAAATTATTCTTGGAGGAAATTTATAATTTGCTTTTATCTAAAGAATTATTTTAATATTTTAAACATTGTTAATTTTAATAATGGTATTAATATAATTTAAATAAATTTTATTCAATGCAAAATGTGCAGTATTAAAATAAACATTGAACTTAATATTGAATTGATAATAACGAAACTAATGAAAATATGTAAATTAATTTAAAGTTTTTATAAAACTGAGAAAAAGGTTTTAGTAATAAATAAGGTGAAAAGTACAAAAAAGAATAAAATTACAAGAAAATCTAATTCAAATTAGATTTTATTAGATTTAAATAAGATTTTTATGTGAATTGAATTAATTTGAAACTTTTAGAATCATCGTAAGTACCTTTCCAAAAACTTTCTAAACACTATTTACAAGCATTTTTACGCAAAATTTCTAGGCCAATATTAAGCACAATATAATGAAGTTTTAATATGATATTCAGTTAAAATAAGTGTTTCATGTGAACTTGGTGACAAATTAAATTGAATCAGTAAATTTAATCAGAATAATTGTTGCTTTTCCTCTGTTATAAGAGGCTGCTAAGAATGTTAAATTAGGATACTTCTTCTTAAAGCTTGAAACTTAGATATGGTTACAGAATTAATGCATAGAGAAGGGTTTCCATATTGTATATATTTGTTATCTGGTTTTGTTGTTCTCCATCATTAATATTTATTTAAATATATATTGTTTGCAATAAAAGATTCTCTCACATCTACTTTTCCTAAGCACATACCTGAGAATTAAAAAGAATTTTTTTCTTGTATATAAAGAAGTTTATCAAGAGCAATCTAAAACTGTGATATATTGATACGTAATTGAAAATTTGAAATTTGAAGCGGGGAAAACTTAATTATAGTGCTTATACAAACAAATGATAAAACACAGCATGATATACAAAAATATGATAGAACATTGTCTTCCCTGATTTGTGAACTCAAAACACAAGTCGAATGTGGACTTTTGTAACGTCTCAAATGAGCATTTTGAAAAAGTGCTTAAAACTACATGTCATGATAGAATAAAATCCCCATGTAGGGATGAGGATTGTGAAAAGAATACCAAACTTAAAGTGGTGAGTATTAACATCATATCCCAATTATATGTTAGGAATTGACTAATATGTAATTTTAGACAAAAAATTATTATTTAATATATAACTTACTTACAATTCTTTTTTTTAATTTCAAGAATACGTATATTTAAGATAATTTGGAAATTGTTAATTTATTTCGATACAAAAAATTAATTTTTTTACATTAACTTGAAACATTTTTATAATTATTACATAATTTTCTTATAAATTTTACATTTTTATAAAAAAAAATTTCATATATTGAATTGAAAAAAATCTTTATTTCTTTTCATTTTAACGTTAAACTTTTGTTATTAATGTTAAATACTTTTACGATTTATTTGTAGAATGTAATCGCTTTAGTTCCAAAAATTTAATTATGCTTTAAGAGTAATTATGCACATGTGTTCTATATCAAATTTGAAAATATAAAACCTATTTATTCATAAGAAAGTACTTATTTACAAAGGAAATGAAAATAGCATAAATATTAAATGTAAAACTTCAATCTTAATATCAAAAAGTAAACTTTTATCATACCTCAAATCGTCAGTTTTAACAGTAAACAGTTAATAAATTTAAAAATTAGAAAAATACTGTTTTTTACAATATAACTGTCTGTATTAATATTTACATTTTTATGCTTTTCTCTTATGCTAATAGTTTAGCATTAAACCATTTTTGAACTTAAAATATTACATTTATCATTTCATGCTGTCATAAATGTTTCTTGAGTAATATTTTATTTATTAATAAGGTTTACTACGTATTATGCTGCATGATAAAAGTCTTTACTATGTTTAAAAATATACAAAATGATAATTTCTATTTATTAATTAACTTTCACAAATATTGATTATTCTTGAATTTTGTTTCAATATAAACAAAATAAATAAAATTAAACCTTGTCTAGATTATAGGAGCCAGCCTTAATATCGTATAAGAGTTTTCTCATAGCTTTTAACTTAACACTTGTATTAAAACTTATTATTGATAACAATAATAGCAGTTCGTGATTCATTTTAAATTTACCTACGAAAAAGAAGAAAATTATATTATTTAAAATTTATTCATCAATCCTTCTTAATCAATAATATTATAAAGGCAATTAAAGTAGTAAATTGCCAAAAAGTATAAAGAAATTCATAAATACAGATGTGATTGCACTTTTGATAATTACTCTTTATAAATATATGAAATATTATCTAAGGAAACAGAAGACTAAAATATTATAAATTAGAAGTATATTTTGAGGATCTCAGATGGGAAATTCAATCGACTGGTCGCCGCATTCATTTTTTAATTAATTAAGTTTATTATTCCGTATTTTATTTCTCATTTTCCTTTCTTCTCCTTTAGGAGTAACTAAAATTAACTTCATTACTTGTTCAAATGATAGAAAAAACCATGGTTTACTTAATAGAACACGTAACAGGCACATATACATTTAAAGAACTCTAATAAAAATTTCATACCCCTTCTTTGACTCCAAACTTCATTTTGAAAACCGTAACTTAAGCAAATTCCTGAAGCATTAATTCCCAGTTTCCATTATCCCCGTTTCCTTCTGCAAAATCTAAATGAGTATCATCAAAGAAACCTAGAGCCCACGTGATCCCTTTGGACAAATCGCCGGCAGCTTCCCTCGTACATTACATTCTGCCTCATCAGGAATAAGTGAAAAAGATTTGCGTCCTGTCCTGTAAGTAAGGAAGAACATTTTCATCGACAACACGTCTCGGAGGACAACTTGACTGTTTCCTTTCACGCAGGGAAAGTAAATGATCAGGGGCGAGTAACGCAGTTTTCCCTTTGTTGGGCTTCCTTAGCTTCATTTTAAGAGATTACTCGAGATAAATCTAAATTGAATTCGTGAAGTTTATTTCTAAGTAAGGAAACCGTGAAATATAATTATTGTTCGGGTATTTGAGCTCTTATTTCTGAGAACATTGATTTAAATAAATGTAATACATATTTACTTATAAGGCAACATTTAAAATGTATAGCTAATTTAAATTCTATGAAAAACAATCCTATGATTATTATTGCAGAAATTTTTAATAGGAATATTAAGATTGCAAATACTTATAATAAATATAAATAAACTAGAAAATATTGCATTTTTTCAATAAATTAAACAGAGTGTGCAATTATTTCAATTTGTTATCCATATAGAATTGGTAATAATTATGACTATAATATAAATACAGACGACATTATAGTCAAAATGTACATAGAGAAATGTTATGTGTAAATAATGAACTACAAGGCACTTTGAACACATACACAATATTAAATATTTAATTTATTAAATGGTGTTAACGTTTAATGTATTATGAAAATTTTTAAAGTGCTTATTATTAAAATCATTAATTTAATGCGATGATGATGTAAATTGATGTTAAGCGTGAGAGAATTAATTTCCAAATAATTGAGCTTGTACAAAGCTAAGGAAATGACAAACTGAGAGTGAGATCTGACTTAATGATTCACATACCAATGAACTAATTTCCTGAAAATAAAGAGTTTTATTCATTAATTAAAATGATAAAATTAGTTATGAACAATTGTTAACAAATAGCTTACAACTGAATTTCAGAAAAAATCATTTTTAATACACATAAATCAATAACAGTTAAAGTAATTATTCATATATAAAACAGTTATAAAATTTACACTTGTTTAATTATAACATAAAGAAAAATTTTGGTATTATGTAAGGAAGTAAAATGTAAAACTGAAACTCATTTTCATATTAGTTTTAGTGTATAAAAAGTTACTGACTAAGTATAGATTGTTCATTATTTGATTGTTAAATGGCATCTTTTTTGATAATCAGCTTCAATTAGCCTTTTTTAATTTGTAGGAAAATACTTTTATTATAAATAGAAACATTTGCTAAAATTTAATTTTTTTAATGAATAAGAATGTAAAATTATAAAAATGTAAAATTCAATTAAACCTTTAAAACTATAACTTATTATTGACGAGATTCCAATCTTTAATTTTGATAATGTATTTTTTGTTCTTTGATGCCTTATTTTTGTCAATTTGACTATTCAAACTACTATAAAAAAAACTATTATAAAAAAATAATATAAATAGAAGACAAAACGCTATAATTGTATTAATAATAGTATTTATGTACAGCATGATTTTAAATTGTTGTCTTGCAACTTAATAAGCGTGATAGTATTCGATTTTATGAGCAATATTCATTATAAGACGTTGGTTTGCATTCCTATCAGCGAATTTTTAAAACTCGTCAATATGACAACCACGGGTGTCATTGCAGATTTAACATTAGTAAGGTTGTTCCTGGTGTCATGTTTACTTTACCTGTGGCACCAATGATTCTCTCCTCTAGATTTTCATCTGAGTCCTCAGGTGTCTTAGACACTAAGAATTTCATATACCTTTAGCAAAAAAAGATCATGGAGCCTCAAAAATCGAGAGAGATTACGTGTACCTTATCCTGCCACCTGCGTATGGTCCTTGAATTGACTGGTTTTATACCTATAGGATGTTCTAGAATTTAATATTTTTGGATCTTGATCTAATTGGCATCTTTACATCATGTTGACCATTTAATAAGCAACATTTCGTAGTATAAAACGAAATAGCCAAACCTTGAGAAAATAGATATGCATATTTTTATTGCCCTTTAAATTTAAGAGTTACCTCTTTTCCTTTCAAACTAAGTTGTAATAATATAAAGGAAAGGATGTAATAAAAATTGGCACAATGAGGCAAGTAAAATAAAAGAATAAGTTTTTCCTTTCGGAATAGATGAATGATCTCGAGAAAATTGCAAGGAAAGTTTATGTTTTATGATATGTTTTATTTGTAAATCTGACCAGACAGGATAGAGGGGGAGAGATTTCTGACCTATCCCATAGAAGTGTAGGACGTAGTATGAAACTTTAGAAAACCAATGGTGTAAAGAGGAGGAGCTAAGACTAGAATTAAAAACAGTATCTAAAAAAGGAGAAGACACAAGAAGCCCCTCACACACAGAAGCCCCAGAGAATCCCGACAAGGAAAAGGATTCCACAATTGAGAATTGAGCCCTCATTGAGCATAATAAGAAGCTAAAAAGATGTCAGTTGTAAACGGAGTATAACTGCCCTGTCCAGTAGGAGCCCTGTCTCGACTGTCTTGAATGGAGCTGCAGATGTCCGACAAATAGACAAGTATAAGAAGAGATGATAAAGTCTGAGGAGAGATAGCAGAGAAAAAGGGATAAGCTCATTAGAATGAGCAAGCCAAGAGAAATCCTGAGCCGATAATGCCATTGAGGAGACACCACACTGCTACTTCTAAAAGGGGTGAATCTGATCTCTCGTTCTTTATCCATCTGGTCAAACTCAGTTATGATTGATTACTGTGTAAATATCATAAAAAATAATAATATTAGAATTTTCTCAATTATTTAATCAAGAATGTTTTAATTATAAATGTAAATTCCTCTTGTAATTCAGTTATTAAAATAAATTATTAATTTTTTTTGTATTTTTGTCTTGAATTTATCTCTGTCATTCAATTATTTAAGTAACAAATCTGGGTTTCCTAGGAATTTTTTCTGAAATTACCGAATTCATTACAGCACAACACATAATGTATCTACTAGATACAAATTTATAACATATTGTTCCATTCCCAGGCCAGAAAGAAAAATATAACTGTGCACTATGGAATACCACCAAACTTTTCGATTTTAGCCTGTAATTTCTTAAATGCCACATATCCCGCGAGACGTATAAGACGTGGGGGACCTGTGGCTTAGTCTTTTAGTTCATTGGACAGCAACGCACTTTTCTGCTAGAATCATACTAAATTCTTAATTTATTAGACGTTTAAGGACTCAAAATCTAGAGGTGAGAAACATTGTTGCTGCACGAAAATTAAACATGGCACCAGGAATGTTCGTTTGATTGCCCCAGTCGTTATCTCTCTAAAGTTATTTCTGCAAGGACACGCGTGGTTGACATTTTGAGCCCTTTGTATGCCGTCGCTAAGCAAATCATCTGGTTCTACAATTTAGCTACCATTCATTTTCTTTCTCAAATCTTGTAATTTTTTCAGCATCTCGTATTGGAATTTGACATTGTAGTAATTATTTTTCCTATAGTAATTATTTCTGGATGGATAGTATCTCCCTCCTTAATATGTAAAAAAATTAAAATTGTCATACATGTGTAACCATTCTGTAAGTAAATAAGATATATCAGCATAAAATTAAGTTTAAATCTCATTTTTTAACATTTACGGATTCATTCAACAACTATTCGACAAAACAATTTGTGTTCATTTTTACTTTATACTATGAGATATTTTCAATTTTCAATGTGCCTCAAAATTTTAAAATTGTATCATATTTTTTACAATATAATTATCAATTAAATCACATTTTACGAAATTTAAGCAAAGGTATTTTTTTTATCATGACTCCATTAAAATTTCTCTGAAAGACACGTTATTAAGAAAAGAGAAACTAATATTGTACATAAACAACGAAAAAAATTTGCGAAAACTAAATGTTATCCGTTCAGCAAGGAATCAAACAAGAAAGGCTTTATTAAACTCGCAGTGTCTTTATGAATGGTTGTCTGTCTAACAAGAAGAATACAACAAACAAATGGTCCTTGGAATGGAATATGCTCTCTACCTACTGAAAAGCTTGCTCCACACTATCTCTTTAACATCCGATCGTTCAACAGTTCTTGAGGTAAAAGTGCTGTTATGAAGCTGAATTAATTTTACACCAAGAATTTATCACACAACATATCAGCAATCAATTTTTTATTATCATCTATGATTGCACATAACACCACATTAAATATTCATGAACATTTTGTAATAGAAACACAACCATAACGTTCCCAACATAGCCGTTCTAAAATCAGATTTTGAATCCAGTCGAACAGCCCACTATTCATTTTCTTTCTTAAAAAAAAAAAACTCGTGTTGCTGCTTCCACAGCGCCATCTCGATTCGTCAAAATCAATATAGTGCCTTTTCCAAGTATCAATCTCTGTTGTTGAATGGTTTAATGTGTGAAAGTCATAGTCATATAATAAAAATTCTACCCAAAATATCTGGCATATGATTTAAACCAAGGGAAAACACTGGCAAGCCAATTCGAATCATAAACTTTCTTCCAGTATCTACTGAACTACTGAAAAGCAGAAGTCCTGTGTGGTGGAGCGTTTTCATCCTTAAAAATGTCTACTTTAATTGCACCTACGATATAAAACACATGGGGGAAATCCCTTTCTTACCATAGAAATCTGATTTATTGAATCGAATAAATCAGATTTCTATGGTAAGAAATCTCTGTGAAAATTGTAGAGCTCAATCAAGCTGTTCAGCTTCCCTTGATGACAGCCTGATGTCTACTGTACAGGACATTCATGTGATCTTACGTGAATGCAATCTTGTTCCGACTATTTTCCAAATCAACTGGTTACAAGAATTGACTGCGTTACAAAATCGACTTTCATCCTTAAAGACGACATGATTTCCTTGGTGATAAGACAAGGTTTTGTGATGTTCGCACCTTTTTAAACTGTGGCCCAGATCAAAAACTTTAATAAGGATGCAGCGTTTACAATTGCGAGCATGTTCACATCTCTGATAGAGTCAGGATACAAAAAGACGCGACACTTGTTACACCGTTATTGACACACTTGTTGAAACAGTGATCTTTCTGACTTTTTTTGAGATCTATTTTCAATAGTACTATATATTGGTCATTCTCTGCTGTTGACTTCCTGAGAAAACCACCTCTATCTTTCTAACAACTATACGTACGAATTTGAAGGCTTCCAAAGCGTATGAAACGCACTTTTGTTGATACCGAAGTCTTTAACAACACTAGGCACACTACGTCCCTCCTCCAGATTTTCAAACATTCTTCCATGCATGAAGTTGTACAAGTAACTTCTTCAATATTTAATGAAATAATTCACTTGCATTTGTAGAGAATGTCTTTAAATGCATCTGCCTCTATCTTATATATCTATAACTTTTTTTTTTTTTTTGGAGGAAAAGTTTAGTTTTTTCTTCATTTTTATGATTTTCAATTTGATGGGAGAAATGTCGGCTGAAATATCATCAATTTTTTAAACTTTATAAAGTGAAACAAAAATATTTGTATATTGATGTATTTTTTTGAAGTTTATAATGTGAAACAGAAATATTTGTGATTTGAAATAATTGTTCTCTAGTCTTTCTCTTCTCAGACAGAATAAGATATAAATACATAAAAAAAATTAAACACATCTTTCTTTTGAAAGAAAGCAAGTGGTAACAATAGGTCGATACTAGAATAAGGAAAATATGCTATTGTTCAAATAAGGGCTTTCTTAACAATAATATTTCTAGATATAAGCAAATAGACGAATTGGCCCCATAAAAGCTCTGAAGTTTATTGTATAAATCCTTTGGTAGTTATGAGGACATCAAGAATTTTTATTGTGAACTAATTTTCACGAGCACAATTTTTTTACGTTTACTTCTATTTTTAATTTGCGTTTTCAAATCTCATAAAATAATGCTGCTTGAACCTTTATTTGTACATTTATATATATTTTAGTATGTATGTTTATGTGTATTATTTATGTATTTTTCATATAAAAGAATTTGTTTCTATTTGTAACAATTTTTAAGTTGTGTATTGTGCTTACTAGTTATAAATTAAATAGTTAAATTAGTTAAGGTTCAAATTGTTTTACCTACTACTGTAAAAAATAAATTTCAGCATATATTAATCATAAATTTACATTAAAAATTATTTCACATACTAAGTAATATTTAATTTAAGTTTATTAAATTTTGTGAGAAAATTAAATGAATCATTTTATGATTATTTTAATGGTGGTATAATTTAAAATCATAATTAAATCATCAAATATATATTTTTTTTATTTTGTCACCCTCTCCATTATTATAAAACGTGAAATTAAGAAAATGAATAATGTATTTTAAGTTTAATTTAAAGCATTTGTTTATAAGCTAACATAATTTAAACTACTTTTTTTTCAATTTTGAAGTAAATTTAATATTTGCAATATAAATGCTTAATAAAAATAAAAATATTTTTCTCTACAATTAGCTTCGTTTATAAAATATTATTTGAAATATAATTTTGTTTTAATAATTTAAATATTGTACAGAAACTGATATTTACGTGCTTATGTGGAATATATATTCTTGGATTAAGTATGTGGTGAGGCACACAAATTATTAAAATATTCTGCTTTCATACTTTTTTATGCATGCAAGAGCAGAATACAAACTATTTTATATTTAATTATCAAAATAAGATATTAGATGCTGAAACATCTTAGTTTTCGAAAAAACTCACTAGAAACTGTTCAAGATATTTTTAAAAAACGCAATCAACTATTGTTATTTTTGAGGTAAGATATAAAAAAATCCTGATATATATATATATATATATATATATATATATATATATATATATATATATATATATATATATCTAAAATGACTCGGATTACAAAATATTCTTTATCATTGAATGCAAAATCTAAGTATCAAAAAACAGCTATATAGGAAAATATTAATTTTCTTAATAAACATTTAATTTAAAATTGAATTTATTGGCTAAATTTAGAATTTCAAAAAACAGAAGTTGATAGTTTTAATATGCACTGCCCGACAGGGAAAATGAAACACTAAGAAGGAGTTGCCAGAAAGGAAAGATCTCGTCAAATAGAGAGAAGCAATAACGAACAATAACGTATCTGTATTTAGAAATGATATGCATAAAACAGAGTGAGAACAGGATATAATCTGAAGTTTGTCGGACCACCTTGGTTACCGATGCACGTACAGCACATCAAGGCGCATTATCAATGAAAGCACAGTTGACTTTCTATGGAATGGTTCTCCATTTCCTGTCAACTATTTTCCAAAGTGCGTCTTCGAGGCGCATTTACAGGGTCTGCAAATGGAGTTTAATCATATCCCAAACGTGTTCGTCAGATGAGAGATCTAGTGAGCATGGTGGCCAGAAAAGCAGTGGCAAGCTTTGAAATGCAAATTAGCTGATACGAGCAAAGTGGGCCCGGGTGATATCCTGCTAATAAAGGGCATCGGGCAAAACATGGAGTTAGGGGAGTGTCACCTACCATAGCACATCATCCACTTATAGTTAGGCTGTCATAATGCCGTGAATACGAACTAGAGGTGAGCTGGAATCCAATGCAATGTTGTCCCAAATCATGATACCGCGCTGTCACTTAGTAGGGCATTCCACAATTGCTGCAGGATGAGACTTGTCTCCATTTTGACTCCGCACTAATATGTGGGGACAATTACTGAGGAAACATAATCATTACTCATTTGAGAAAATGATCTTGTGCCACTCTGTGATCACATTATTTTAGTCGGGCCCCATTCTAGATTTTGGCATCTATGCTGTGGAATCTATGATAGTTTCATCAACGAATGTCATTCACGCAAACCAATAGCAATTAATGGACAGGAAAGGGTTCTGATCGATATTTGATCATCTTTGGTGTCTTGCACATGATGTAGAATTTCAGTAGACGTACTCTGCGAGGCCATTCAGACGTATCGATCCACGCGTGCTGACGTCTCTCTGGCTGCATTGGAAGCCCGCAAATGCTCCACAGTGCCTTGTTCTAACCATGTTCACCACAACTGTGAAAGCGTCCACGTGTCTGTCAGCAGTGATTTGCCGTTAGAAACAATCTGCCTTTCTTATTCCAATCACCATGTCCTATGTATCCTCCTTTCTGAAAGAACTGATTCCGTCTTTGATGGCCTGGCATTCTCTGCAAATACAAGGCGTCCTTTGAAACAGGAACATGCTTTCAGCGTTTATTTTCTAAGCAACAATTAAGGCACAAATATTGTCCATTCTGTAAGTTCCTTATCTTATATCATATCCTAAATGGGCGATGTAAAGCTGCGCATTTAACATCATTTGCATAACTCAGTAAGGTACTTGGCTTGCATGTAACTCAACAATCATTTTTGTAAACGAGGAGTAATTAGTCCGGAACCTACGGTTTTATGTGAATTCTGAAATATTACAAACATCCATGTACAAGGTGGGATAAAGTGCGCCTACCCAGAAATTTGCATTATTTTCTGAGAGCTCCTTTTTGGTGTTGCATTTTGAATGTCGGGCAGTATATTTATCTCATTTTTTTAAATCCATGTATTTCAAATGTAAAAAAAAAAATTCCTAGAAACGTCAATGATAACAACTGGAAGAAAAACTGAAAGTATTTTTAAATATTTAATAAACCATTTTTTTCAATTTTTTTTTAAATTTTTAATTCAAATAAAAAATGTATTTGTACTTCAGAAACTTAAAGCATTATATTTTATAGTCAATAAAATTATGATTTTTATTCTACATTTAGAGTATTATAATTGCTTAGTAAAAAAAAATGTGAAATATCTAAAATCCTCATTGAATTAATGGTAATAGAAATTTAGGATTATAAAACTGTGATAAGACAGATATTTAAAATATAGCTTAGAATCCTTATATGAAAATTTAAATATATTGTAAAGTAAATGTTTTTTGTTATATCAAATTCAAAATCAAATTATTATATAACTGCACCTCAATTTAATTTCTTTTTATAATTTTTCTTGAAGAACACTCAAATACATATTTTGCAAATTCTAATTTAATATGAATACCCTGTTCCATAAAAATCGTTAAAATCAAGAATCTAAACTCCAAAAATATTTTAAAACCTTTCCAAATTATAAGGGGAATGATCTTTTAATTAAAAGAAAATTATAAGCATTCACTATATAAAATTATTAGTATCAATATTATTAGAATTATAAGCATCAATTATAATCCAAATTCCAAATAAAAACATATCTTTTACAAATACATTACTTTTAACTTTTTTCCTTAAGCAAATAAAAGTCATATTTCATAACATTTCTTTAAAATATATTTCAATAAGAATTTTGTCATTGAATTAATGGTAATAGAAATTAATTAGAAATTAATTTCTATTACCATTAATAAAAAGTAATAGAATAAATTAGAAATTAATTTGTCATTGAATACAGTCACTATCAAATAAAATTCCACAGTAATAAAGCAGACAAAAGATAGGCTTTAATCTGTATTTTGCGTAATATACAAAATATCCTAAACACACATTTCATGCATAAATTCCTATTTGAAGGTATACTCTTGTGGAATTTTGAACTAATTTTATATAAATATTTATAAAAACTTTTAGTTAAAAATTGATAAAATTTTTAAAATATATTTCTTAATTGTCTAACATTTATATTAACGAATAATTAAAAGACTTATATTCAATGAATAAATTGTAATACATCGGTTGAAATACCATAAAGACTAAATAAAATATTTATTTCATGAAGAAACAAGCATTAAAATTTAGTTTGGATAATAAAAATTGTAGGAGAAAAACAATATATTTAATTTAATTTTTTATAAAAGTCGATGTTTACTATTTAGGTATTTTTGCTGTCAGGCAGTTTTTTATTTTAGTTGACAAAAAAATAGATATGATCTAAAGAAAACACGCATTATTTCAGAACTCAAAGCTTCTTTTATATTTTTCATACAACTGTAACAGGAATAATTTATTATTTTAGTAAGTAACAAATTTAAGCCTTCATCGCTTCCTTTTTTAATGTGTTAAGGATTTTTTTCAAATACTCAAGGAAATGAATGCAAAAACAGTTTTTTTGTACTTTTAACAAAACTAAATTGTTGAAAAAAACTAAAATAATATTTTTAATGCAAATGTTATATATTAAAAGTATATCCTTTTTAATAGTAAATAAAATTAAAAATAGCTAATGATTTTCTTTTGCACGATTGTCAATAACCACTCTATACCATTGGTATCAAATAAAGAGCTAATATATTTGTGAAAAAGTAGTTTAAAGTTTCCGCACGAATAGAAAAAATTGATCTGACGATCTAAGACTTTCTATATTATGAATATATAATTTAACTTTCACGAATTTTAAAGAGGAACCATATGAATCACGAATTGAATATCGTTGTTTTGAATAAAGTTAACATTGTTTTGAATAGTGAAATGTGTTTCAAAAATCAGCCATTTTTAATTCAGACTACTTCAATTCTTGTATAAATTTCCAAAATTCAGTAATCGGAGTCAACTTATATTTTAATTGTAGAACTTGATCTTCTCTAGAGTACATTTATCAAATAATCCTTCAAGAAGCCACAGGTTGGCCATTCCTGATATGCAGACACATAGAGAGAGAGAGAGAGGAAGGGAAAGGACAGAGAGATTATTAAGAACACTTAGATAACAGTTATTTACGTTGGTGCCTTTTGTCTGTTGAAATTCAGTCTCAACTGGGATCTGAATGTTAAAAAAAGAGACAAGTTGTACATTTTCAGAAATATACTATAAACGTAAAATAAACCAATAGTTCATTTTAAAATTTCATTAAGAACTTAAAGCAATGTAAAATCATTATATGAGATGTAGAAGCAATGTGTAGATACATAACAGCAAAACAAATATATATATATATATATATATATATATATATATATATATATATATATATATATATATATATATATATATATATATATATATATATATATATATATATTAAAATAGATTTTTTTATGCATCTAAAGAAAAATACTAAAATGATTAATTATTATTGTACTATAATTGTTTTATTAAGAAAATTTAAATTTATATAAATGAAAAACAACATGAGCTTTACAGATCACACTATTCTCTGCAAACTATTTTTATAAGTAATCTCGTGGCTTTGGATCTACTCATAAACATTTCCGTAAATTTTTACAAATTTGAACAGAGACTTCTCTAAACAAGCAGTATTTTATGTCCTCCTTTCTAATATCTGTGCATTATAATTAATGTTAGTGAACAAATCGGAATAAATTTTCATCAGACAGGCAAAAATTTGCAACCGAGAATTAATTAAAAAGTAATACCGTATTTTCTCAATATTAGAACAATATCGGAAAATATGGGAGGGCTCATAACTAATGTCTTAAAATGTAATGTGTAGCATTTGTATAATAAAAATAAGCAAATTAAAGAAAATAATGGATGGCAATTTCCAAAATCTAATCAGTTTTTAATTACAATATGTCCTTAATTCCAAGTCCTGCAACAACCATATTTTACTTTGATTATTGCTATTATTTCACTTATTGTTGCTTACCTGTTAGCATTGACTACTCTATGGAAGCATAGTTAAACTTAGTCGTTAAGTAGATGACAACTGGGATTGCACCAGCCATGCTGAACACTAGTGAAGTGAATTAAATATCCTCATTAGACGCTTATCACCGAGAATCTAGGAATGATGAATTCCAAACAATTTCCGAAATAAATGTTACATATGTTTAGTTGCAACTACCATTCTGTCCTAGAAATTAATTGACTCTGGTCAAGCAACAATAATCAAACATATTTCACATGAGTCAGATGTGAATAAATGGAATTACTGATAATAGTATGCACATTTACAATTTTTTATGAGATAATATTGTCATCTAAATATTGAGTAATTCTATCACAGAGTACTTAACCAAGTAGTGTCATTAATTTCAATATAAAATTCAATTAGTTTTTTTTAAGAATCCATTATAATATATAAATATATTTTGAGTTCCAGCAATCTAATTACAAGAATTTTAAATGCATTTAATTCCAATAAATAATTTGGGTATTATAATAATAATTTTATTTTTATTTATTTACTTATCAATGCTTTCATATATCGCTTATGGAATTAATTTTAATTCCTTTTCCCTTTCATTAATAAAAGTATTACAATTTAAATTAAATTTTAAATTTACGGCTTATTTGAACAAAGTTTTAAAACTAATATGTCCTTTTTTAATTTTACAAATCCCAAAAATTTGCACCTAAGCCCTTTGTTTGCTGTCTGTCTGATACTTTTTAACATTATTTTCGTACATTAATTATAATGAAGATATATAAGCATTCAAAAATCGTAGATAAACAAGAGACACAAAATACAACTTGGAAAATCCATTAACTTTACTTATCTATATCTAATGAGACAAAAATTATGTTTATGAATTTATTATTAACATTTTTTTGTTTTCTTTTATTGCATAAATATATTTAATTTTATCCATTAGTTTACCACAGATCATATATGTGTGTTTAATGTTGTAATAAAATTTTACATGAGTGCTTTTTTAAGGTTTGTTTGTTTGTTGGTCGCTCAGCGGTCCCTTTTTGCACACGATGGCTAATTAGATCGAGACCTACAGTTTAAAGTGGATTCTGAACCACTACAAACATCCATGTCCAAATTAGGATTCTAACCAACGCACAGTTGAACCAAAGGCAAGAGTGCGAACCATTCGGCTGCCAGCTCAGCTTTTTTTAAGAATTTCAAAAGTAATTATAGTAAAACATGCAAAAATTAAACATTTTTGTCAATTTAAATAGAGTATTTTTTAAAATTTCTTACATATTAAGTTTATACACACAAAACTTAAAAAATATTTTTGCAACAGCTGAATGCCAAGTATTACAAATTGTAAATATTTAGAATATCTTCACTTTTTTTAATCGGTAAATTTTTTAATTATAATATTCAAATTTGGAACATATAATAATAAATTGAAATTTTTTTCTAATTTTCCAAAAATTATTAGATTTTAACATATTGAAAATTATTTATTATTATACTTGTCAAAAATCCATAAAAAATTTTCAAAATCATATATTATATATAATTATATACATTTCGTATTAAAAATATCTATATTGTTTTTTCTGAATTACAAATATCTATATTGATTTTTGATCCGCCACATCAATATAACTTCGAAGTCACTGAAGCAATTTCTGTTTTTTACAAATAAATTCAGTTATTAAACTTTCTTAACCAAGAAAAAATTCCTAAATATGTTTGTGAATGACATTATAATCTGAGTATATACACCTGGAATTATTTTCCTTTGCATGTTATTTAATAACGTAATAATTATCACATTATACATTTAAAGATAAATATAATTGCATGGAATTACATCTGATTATAAAAACGTTCAGGTATAATAAACGTTCAGATATAATTAATCGTAAATATATGAAATGATTTGCCTAAGGCTAGGTTTTATATTAAGTATGTGTTTGTATTATTGTGTGTGATATGACACAGGGATGGCGAACCAATGGCACACGTGCCATAAGTGGCACGTTTGAAAATTTTGATAGCACGCACAAAAAGAAATTTTATAAGTTATTTTTTATAGAAATGAATAAAAATTATTAATCTACACTTAATTTATAATTTATGATATAAATTTGTAGAATTGAATACCCCTATCTTAGAATGTTAACTAGAGCCCTCAAATTATACATTTTATTATTAAAATATCGCATGAATTCTCTCGAAGTATATGAAGATGCACTATAGATAAAATTTTTGGCGTATCTAGTTTTACCTCCTAATGTTAATGCATGTTGTTGCCGTCGCAACGCGAATCAGATTACAGACTGCATTAGTCATTTTTAGTAAACCATCACCTTTAAAACATCAGTTACTTAATAAAAACTAAAACCGTTTATTGTAAACAGATATATTATTTTTAGGTAAACATCTTTGAATATTATTTCATATTTTATTTTTTGCATTCGTTTGAAAGAACATATCGTGTCATGACTGTAGTCATAACCTGTAACAACACCTTAAGGTATTAAATGTTACTAAACTTATCATTTAATTTGCTTATTTTTGAACAATAAAATATTTTAATATTATGAGAAAATATTTTACCATGAAATCAGTTTAAAATATAGAAATAATTAATAAAATTGCGTAGAATTAATATATTATTTATTATTTTCTTGTGTTGGTAATAGTTTTAGCACTTTAATATGTGACGAAATAAGTTCTTGCAAACGAATTCTGAATAAATTATTTATTTTATAACAATCTTATTAAAATATATACTTTTTAGAGTTTCTTATTATGGCGAGTTAAATGAAGAAATCAAAATTATCCGGAACATGTAGTAGCAGAGAATTTCAAGCTTGGTGACCAAAGCTTGACCAATATTATTACCGGACAGGTATGATTGAAAAGGGCAGTAAAGCAATTTGTATATTATGTTCTAAAACTGTAGTCTGTAGAGTATCTTCAGTAAAGCGGCATTATAAAACGAGCCATAAATTTCTTCTTGATCGAAGAAAAGCAAAAAGAGTGTAGATCACGTGGCTTAAAAAATAAAAATGCTCAAACTACTTCTTTAATGAAGTATATTAGTACTCAATCAAACACCAGTGCTACTAATTATCAAGTTTCAAAAACTATTGCTAAATATGCGAAGCCTTTTTATAAAGGCGATTTTTAAAGATTGTGCTTGGCTGCAATGTGCACCATACTTATTCGATGATTTCGAAAACAAAGAAAAAATTTACCAAATAAATAAATTCATGCCGATAGCTAGGATTAGAGTGAAAGATAGAATTTTTCGAATGGTGGGAAATGAAAATTTTCAACAAAAATATCCGATTGTTCCGATTTCATATCCTTTTGACTTGACGAGTCTACCGAGGTAACAGGCTCTGCTCGCTTAGCAATTTTTGTACATTATTTTGTTTAAAACAATACTAAAGAAATGATATATAACGAGTTTATCAACATTAACCACAACAACAAAAGGGTTAGACATTTGTAATGTAGTTGTAGATGCATTGGAAAAAAGAGACAAATGTCCTTCTAAAATTGTGTCAGTTACAACTGATGGTGGCCGCAGCTTAAATGAACTGGAAAATGGAATCATAAATTTATTTACAAAACGTTTTTTACACACAATTCTTGATTTTCATTGTATTAATCACCAACAAGCGTTATGTGTCAAAACAAGTTTAAAAATGTTTGATGATATTTTGAGTTTTGTAACAAAATTAGTCAATTTTATATCAGCATGAGTACTAATAAAAGAAAATTTCAGCAATTGCTAACTCGTCGTTCAATAGCTTACTTTTATTCAATACTGTTCGCTGGTTAAACCGCGAAAATGTTTTGCTAAGATTTGTAGATTTTTAGGAGGAAGTAAGATTATTTTTAAATAATGAGAACATTATTGACCAATACAATCAATTATTGGATGTAGAATTGTTAGGAAAGTTATATTTTTTCACTGATTTATGTTCTCACTTAAATGAATTAAATATAAAACTACAAGATGTTAATAAAACAGTGATTATAATATTTGACTTAAACAAAACGTTCGAAGTCAAATTACAGATTTTTAATCATGATATTACTTCAAATTCATACAAATATTTTCTGAATACAAATATTTTTTTCTCAAAGTGAATGTCACGAAAAGCCAAATAAAGAGTCCTTAACGAAAGAATATTCAGTGGTAATTCAATCTCTGATTCAGGAATTTTCTGCAAGATTTACGCAGTTTTAAGAATTTGAAGAAACTTTTAAATTAATTTTAAATCCTGATACAGTGACATTGGAAATATTAAATTTAAAAGTCTTTGAGTGGTTAAATTTTAAATAATTAGAAATTGAATTAGTTAAATTTTAGTCAAGTACCACATTAAACCAAAAATGTGTTGATTTAAGAAATGATTTAGAAATTATTGAAAGTAATCGATTATTGGATAAAATAAATAAAATTGCAGAAGATGAAATTCAAACTATATGGAATTCTATTCCTGACACGTTTAATTGCTGAAAAATATTAAGAAAGACAATTTTATCAATATTTTCATACACTTGGGCATGTGAAGTTCTATTTTCAGAATTAAATTTTATAAAAAATAAATATAGGAACATAATGATAGATAAGTAGAGCTGCACATGCATACTGTTGAAATTAACTAAATATGAACCAGATATTAAATCTTTATCATCTTGTGTACTGTAACAAATATCATATTAAAAACAATTGTTCTTAACATGAATTACATTTTCTAACATATTGCTTTTTGTAAATTATTGATTGATAAAATATTGTTTAAGGACGATTTGCTTTTATTTGTTTATTTAATTAAACTTACTTATTGTTTCACCAAGCAAACATTTCGAATGAAATTATATTGTGGCACGTTACCTATTTCAAAAAGAATTTTTATGACTTTGTGGCACGGACATCAAAAAAGGTTCGCCATCCTTGATATAACATAAATACCTTGATAGATTAATACATTTTCTAATACTTAGAAATCAAAATTAAGAAAAACTAGTATCCATATTTTAAATTAGAATCTGATTTTACCTATAGTACATTATAATCATTACATTATTAACTACGCAAGTTAATAATATAGTATTTTCATTATTATTCTTAATACCTTTAATATTTTTTCATTATAAATTATCATTTTAATATGGTGTGTTTTATAAAGAAATAACAATAATTTTTTTCTTGACTTTGAAGTCTTAGAGCATCTCAAATATATGAGGGAATTAATTTTCTGTGAACTAAATATTTTGCAGACACTTTTGTGACAGAAAGATTTTTTTTTTCAAAAATTTTATAATTATCTTGTTTTATTTTACTTTTAGTAATTTAAGAGCTTTTCTTTTAACCTTATAAAGTAAATATTAATGAAACTGGAGATTTAATATAAACATTGATTTTTGAAATTAAATTCCAGTAACAACATTTATTAGATGTTATTTGGTGTGTTCAATATTTTATATTTCGTTGCTTTGATTATTTGATTATCTTTTTCAAATTGGCTCGTATAAAATTATTTGTTGACTCCTTCAGATTGAACATGATTATTTTTGAAATGCAATATTCCAGGTAAAATTTCTTAATTTTATCTAGAAATGAGGAAGCAATTAAAGTTCAATACAAAGAGCTTTTCTTTTCACTTCGCTGTTTTTCAACGAAACATAAATATTCATTATAAATTAAAATTGCTTTTTATTTTGCACTTTTATGATTTCTTAAAAACAAATTTAACATAATCTCCAACAATTGTGTAAATATGTATGCCAGTTTTTTATTCTTTATTTTTGACATAATGTCTATTTAATTGAAATTTACTGCAAATAGAATTCCTAAATTAAAATGCACATGTATATAGAAATAGGAATTTATTTATCATAAAATTCTTTTTATATTGATAACTGCAAGTTTTGTATTTTTTAAATTTATTTATTACATTATAAATTTGGTATACATATTTTTGCAATTATGAATACTAATTTATATGTTAGTTCATAAATCGCTTGCCATAAGCAGCTTCATTTCAGAGCTTCATGGACTGAGGACGTGTCCACCCTCTTCTATAATATCCAAAATTCTTCCAAGGACGTGGTGTGGTTATGAAAAGGAAGTTGCCACCTCAGGTTTCAACTCATCACTAAACCGTTGTTCACATTACAAGTCGAATGAGGATAGGCTAATGTTCCAAACCTGTTAATCTTAATGTATAGTCTGATTCTAGCCAGTACCGTTATGTATGTATCTTAATTGATAAATTTAACTTTACTTTCTTTTACATTGAACCTATGCTAAAATTCAAAACAGGATCTTATTTATTTTCGCAGAAATGTGCATTTTTCTTCATCATAAGCAATTAATAGTAAAATGAGGAACTGATTTGTTTTTTTAGTTTATGTATGATACAAAATTGCTAAAACTAGTTCTGTAATTACAAGTCTAATTATAATATTAAACCTCTTTCAGTTTTCTTAGGAAACTAATTTATCATGGTTTGTTAGTAAGAAGGCAGATAACATTGAATTAAATTTTTTTCTTATTTTTCCTTACGATATATTCGATACAAAATAAAATATTTATTTATGTCTTTTCATTAACATTATGGAAGCAACATGTGAGCTTTAATTACCAAACTTCAAATTAAAAGTTTTATTTTTTATTTGAAATAGATTTAAAAAAATCTTTCGGTTTCTGTAAGCATTATGATTATGAACAAAATTAATTAAACTTACTATAGGTTATTATTTCAATAATATTATCACTTGTTATTTCACGTCCACTTTTTTGTAGTAAAATATTTCATTTTTCTATTGATTATTTATTATTTCTTTCGTTTCAATAACTTTAGTCGAACAATAATTAAAAAAATAACGCCAGAAATAGTATTTGGTTTTTTTATAGATTTATAAGTCTTTGGGGATATTATATTAAATAAACTATATACACATGCTTATGCTTAAAGTATCCAGTTTGAACAACTGCTAAAACAACTGTTCTAAGCTAAAGCTAAAGCAACTGTTTTTGCTGCAACTGCAAAAAGTAACTGTTCTAAAAAGCAATATCTGAT
Source organism: Latrodectus elegans (assembly GCA_030067965.1). Taxonomy (NCBI): domain Eukaryota; kingdom Metazoa; phylum Arthropoda; class Arachnida; order Araneae; family Theridiidae; genus Latrodectus; species Latrodectus elegans. The sequence goes on along the minus strand of CM057811.1, from coordinate 45,929,809 downwards.
AAAATTAAATTTAAATTATTTCAGCTAAAATTTCCTCTTTTTCTCCTATGATTATTTTGAGAATCGTGAGTTTTCTTCATAAATAACTTTCGTTAGAAATAGCACTAATTTTCTCTTCATACAAAGTTGGTTGGTTGGTATGATTTTGTGGCGCATGGTGTAATCTTTTACACCTTGATCATTTTTGGATGGACAAGCTGCTCCAATTTTTGATACACAGATTTCCAATCACATCGATAAAAAAGTAGATAATATAAAAAGCATAATAAAGAGTTTTAATGTAGTGTTTTATATTAAACTTTTTATTAACAAATTACCTGCCAAAAACTTAAGTTAGACTAACTGTCATTGCTTTTCCAGAGAAATAAAGTCAACCTACGTGGCAGAATTGTAATAGGAAATGTGATGTAAAAATAATAATAAATGATAATTATTTGGTAATTTGCATAGAAGTATTATAAAACATTTTCATCAATTAATATCAATATCACTTACCAGTATCTGATTTACATTAAATTGAGAAAACCACATGAAGCGTGGGTGCGGGATTGTTAGTCATTGTGTTAAAAGATACTTATGAATACCTTTTCGCACTTATTATTACATTTTCTACAGAAAAGGGATAGTTTAACTGATCTTTTACGCCCAGTTTAAATCAATTGAACCTTAAAATATGAGAGTATGCCATATATATATTTATTTAAAACTTGTGAGATCTAATCATAATTGAAGAGATTATTTTAATCAATACTTTGTCAAAGCTCATTGGATACTCAACATAGCTGAAATATCCAGTATTTTAATATCTACACAATTGTAAAATAGTTGGCAGTGATATTTTGTTTGCACTGATTGCCCTAAGCTATCATAGAGATTTCATTGATAGATTGATGAGACTCTTATATTTCATCAGAAGTTATTTAGCGTCGATGATATAGTACATTATACATTTATAAATTCAATTATTATTGTTTACTCGAACTATATAAATGTCTGGAACACACATTTCCCAATTAATTAACCTGGAGTACTTTCAACCAATGGTAAGTTCAGGTTATCAATTCAAGTCAGTACATTGTGTGGGCATCATTATGCACAAATCAGGTTACGTAATATATTTTGTAAAAATTATGTGCAGGGCATATCACACAAAATCAACTCAAATTAACTTTTCCCTATGGCTCGATTCAGTGTTTTGAAATGAGAAAGATATTTAAAATGATAATTTAAGAAAATTTGTGAAATCAATTTCGTAGCTAATTCAAAACAGTCTCATCTTTTGTATCGAAACATGAGAGGTTATGTTAAGAAAGAAATGGAAGATATTATAGATGGTTACATCTCCTTTAATTTGAATTCTAACAGACAGTAGTGTTAAAGAAATAGTAACACAAAAAAGGAAAAATATTAAAGGACGGTTGTAAATGGTGTGTGGAGTAGTATTTATGAAAGACTGTCTCAATTAGTTCTCTCTTTAATTCTTGCAATTGAGCCTTCTATGTGTCTTATTTCTTCTTGCACTCTTTAGCTTAATAGGAGAAATATTTTTGCTATTTTTAAATTTGTAGATTTTGTTTCAGGCTTAGTATGATATTTTGATTACAAAATTTTTTGTTTTCCCTATAATTCCATTTATTTTAAGAAACTAATGATTCGGTTTTTTAATGATGAAAAAAAATGAAAACTTAAAAAATTGTAGATTTGAGGATGAAAATTTTGTTAACTAATATAACTAAAAAAATGGATTATTGATTACGAGTAGCATAGCGATGATTCAGTGGAAATATTCATAGTAAGAAAACCTTATGTGCACCCAAGGTACCCAACATTAAGTGAAATTCTTCAACAATGCGTCAGAAAATGCAATCTACAAGAATGCATCTCAATATGCATTGTGATTGACACTTGAGAAATAAATTGAAGCAGGAAATAAGCCTGCTTAATGAAATGTTTCGCTAATTTTCAATTTATATTCAATTCAATTGAGGATCAATTTATAAGAATAGCAAAATTAGATTTTGACGTGAACAATCTTCAATTTGCGATCCAAGAACCATCTCTAGGTATTATATTTAGAAGTCACTTTTTACTGTTCATTTATTTCATTTTTTCTATTATTATCTTTCATTTTGTAATTTTTCATATAATTATTATTTGTCATTAAAACTTCAATTGCTCTAGGAATAACACATTATTTTGCTGTTTTATTTATATATAAATAATTTTCTATCATTCATAGAAATAATATTTTAAGTAAAACAGTTTTTATTTAAACATTCTCTCTCTCTCTCTCTCTCTCTCTCTCTTAGCTGTTTATTGAAATTCATTAATGCAAATTGTTAATCACAAGTGTTTTTTTTTTTCGTGCCCAAAAGGCTTAGCCTGAATTTAGATTTACTTTAAATTGAAATTTAACAACAGTGCAGTTATTTTGGAGCATATAAGATGTTTGCAACACTTTTAAATTAACAATTCAGAACATTAAATATAAGTACCTTATTATTCTGTGTCGCTGTGTAGACCTATTTATAGGCAAAATAAAAATAATGGTGGTTTAAAATGTGCTATGAGATCATGCTTTCGATTTTCAATGCAGTACTCCAGCATATATATTTCTGAAATCCTGAGTTTTGATATTTACACCTTTCTTTTAATTTGTATCATGGGTTATAAATTTTCATCTTAAAGAAATATGTATGAGTTAAAATGCCATGAATAAGGAATTCCCTACCATTGTTAAAATTTGTGACTTACATCAATGTTTTTGTAAGTAATCAGTGAATATTTTTGCCATATGTCTATTTTCATACTCAAAGTTATGATTTCCTTATAATTACGGTTTTTTTCTATTTTCATCATATTCTTCAAGTTTTAATTTCGTTTAAACCATTTTCTTCATATTAATTAAGATTAAATTTATGATATTAGGGCAAAAATATGCATTTCCATTGATTAAATTTAATTATGATTTGAAGAAGTAGATGATATCGAAATATATTCTAACGTTTTTTGTAGTATGCCTAGACTCATAGAACTTCTATTGAACACAAACATTAAATAACACTTATTTCTGCTTGTTTATTTTAAAACTTCTTAACATTAAAAATATCTTGCAGAAAATGCATTTAAAAATAAATTATTATATATTAGTTTATATATACAAATATTAATTTTTAAATATTCTAAAAGATATTCCTTGGTGAAATGGTAAGCCTTTTGTAAACTCATTGTTGATAAATTTGTTGAGAAAACTCCATAAGTAATAAAATATTTTAAGGATAAGTGCTTCATAATTTAATTCATTATTTCATAAACTTTATTTTCAATTTTCACCTGAATGATCATTGTTTGAAATGACTTCAGAATGGAAAACTAAGAACATTATGTTAGCTAATATGATTATGAAGATTCCTGAGTTTAGAAGAAAACCAACTTCAATTTTATTAACTGTAACAACATGGTTCATTATATAGTAATTTTCAAAAAATCTCCTATGAAATTAAAAATCATCAAATATTTTAACGAAATTCATTGTAAATAGTTTATTTGATTATATAACTAGAATTATTGTAGTGTTCTTTCCAAATAAAAAATATTTTTTTTGCACCATGATGCATGCAATATTCCTAATTGAATCAAGAAAACGCTTTAGAAATCTGTCTTCCCTAACACCATTCATAAATTTATAATTTATACAAAATTTTGCACAGAAAATGACTGATTTAATTATATGTAAAAACACTCAATAACATATTATTTATTCTAAACTTTTGTTATTCAGCAGTTTCTTATACTAAATTTACATTATTGTAATTACTTATTCTGAGTAAGAAAATTATTTTTTTTATTTTTTTGCACACAAAATGAAAATAATTCAATATATCTGTTTGTTGGCATATTATTCAATGTCAATTTACTAGCAAAATATATATTTTAGATATAGTAAAATTGTATTACAAAAGTATTTATGTTTTAATTTCAAATAAAATTTAAATCTAAAATACTTTGTAAAAATATTGACTATAACACAATTAAGGAATATCTAAAATAAAGTTTGCCAAAATTATTTAATAAAAATAAAATAATGAAGCATGTTATATTTTATATTAATCATTAATTTTCATTTAATTTTTCAAATGCAATGTTTATTTAAAATGAAAAGGTTCATATAATTAGATTTTAAAAGCTTTTTTGCAAGAAAGGATGATTTTTAATAACCTTGCCATTCTATTAAATAATTATAGTTTAAATTTAATATTTATTTTTGAATTAAAAATTTTACACCATTTTCTAGAATCAAATTACCGAATGAATTAATTTTTAAAATCATCATTTATAATTCTACGCTTTTATTTTGAAATTTTCAGTAATAATATTTATAAAATTATGTTAAAAAATTCAGCAATTAAGAATCATTTTTCAAAAGAGTGAATAGATTTATGTTTTTAATTTAGGAATAAAAATTAGAAAGTTTTAATTCAATCAAACCACATAATTACTTGCTAAAATTAAAATATTACTTTCTATGTTTACTGAAAAATTCAAAATAATGGAAATATTATCTGATACATTAAATATAAACTTATAAATTTACATTAGCAAATAAGGAAAAACTAAACTGTTAAAGATTTATATTTTTCATTTGCAAATAATTTTATTTTATGGAATTAATTAAAGATTTTTAACACCCATTAAAGGAATTATTTTAATACTGACTTTATTCTGGATATAAATAGTTATTAGTCAGTAAATTTACTTAACATAAACATTACTTTTAAGATTTACTTTTTAAGTAACTTGTATGAGGTGACGGACAGTGTAAATAATAAAGATGTATTTTCCATTATTTTGTTATTTTCTCTAATGATTTCTTTCAAAATAAAATAGGCTATTTAATTATCAATTTTTCAATGATTAAGGATGTAACACCTAATAATTAAAATTTTATATCATGATGAATTTTTTAAAATATAAAGTAATCTTAATGTAAGAAAATTAAAGTTATTTTCTAAAAACATTTTATTATAGATTTCTTAAATCATTTCAAAGGCATGCATAATTAAACATTTTGTGAAAAAATAAACACCATATAATATTTTTATCATCATTAGTTACTTAGAAATATGAGTAAATTATATCGTAATGTTGAATGATATAAAATAATAAATATATTTTTCACCACATAATTCAAAAATGATTTTTATTGTAAAAAATTCAAATTTTAAAAATAGTTTTCCATTAGAAATATAATGAAATTTTTAAAAAATAAAACAGCTATTTATAAAAATTGTTAGGTTATAAATAAAAATATTTATATTTTTTTTAAGTTTAAAAACAATTATAATAGTAGAATTTCAATATTTTTATTAATGTTACATATCACAATTTGATTTCATTAAAACATATGACAATAAAATATTTGGATGAGCTATGGTTTTTAAAATAGCTAACAATACGGATATTTCTTAAACAAAAGAAAAATATTGGATACACATACATTTAAAAGTAATTAATTTGTCTTTATAATAAAGACATTTTTGTTTTAAGTATCAGCGTACGACTATGTGTGAAACAAGGTTCAAAATACCATATCAGTACAAGATTTACGTTATATTTTTAAATATAAAAATATATTTACTTACTCTTATATTTAGTTATATTACACAATGTTTTCAAACTTTTTCTCCAGCTGGAAGTGTTTAAGATTTTATGAAGATCAAGTTAAGATTCAAGAAAGAATAATCAAATAGTTTTAATAAGTAATATAATGTGAAAAAAATACAAATTTTAATAAAAATTAATTTGATTTAATAATAAATGAATGTTATAAATTTAATGAATGTTATAAATTTTTCCATATTGTATATAACGTCATGAGGTATGCTTATTTCTTTATAAAATAATAAATTCATTAGAAAACTCATAGTTTATTTTAACTGATATATTGACTTGACATGATTAAGATTTCCTCACATATTTCAGAGAAAAAATATTGGCGATATAATGTAATCAAAAGACATTTTAGGATAAATTAGTTTGATGCAATGCATTTAATGGAAGAGGTTTTTTTTCATGTTTAACAATGTGTCATGAGTTTACATAATTCTTAACAAAATGCTAAATTTAGAAAATTCATTGATATTTTAGTCTTTAAATACAATAAATTATATTTTAAATTTCACAAAATAAAAAAGTACTTTTTCTTAAATACTATGAAAAATGTTTGATTCATTTTTAAAATATAAGAAAATTATGAAACAAATATATAAAACACCATATAAAATTAAACTATATCAAAATTTAAATGTGTATTCATTTCCAAAATCCAATGCAATATCTAGTACAACTTATGTACTGTAGAAATCATAACAAAACACAAATTTAAAAAAATTTCAATACATTTCTTATTTATCATTGTATAGTTTAAAGTGGTTATTTGATCTCAGATATTAAATAGTTATAAGCAAAAATGTAAGTAAAATAAAACTCTTGCCTATTTTATTAGTATGTTGTTTTGAAATACAGCCTTGAATACTATAAATTAAAAAGTCATATAAATATGAACGATGTTAAGTATGTATTTATTGTCATATTTAATATTAATATGCATTTTCCATTAATATTTCAACAATAACTGTTATTTCAGTTTTATAAATATCTAATCATTCTCTTATATAAACATTTTACTTAAGTAATGATTCTCGTATCAAAATATTTTGCATATGAAATTACAAGATTTTTCATAAGTAAATTATATTAATAAATCTAATCTATTGGGTCTGAGAAATTAGCATATTACTATATTACATTTACATTTAAAAGAAAAACCTGAATTGATTATTTTATCTTACATATAGACTTAAGACATTAAAGGAGCGGTATTTGAAAAAACAGTATTTAATATAAATTACAGAGGGTATTAATACATTTTTAGAACGATTTCGATAAAGAATTTTAAAAAAGTAGCTGTTTTAGAATAAACATTTTTGGCAACAGCTTATTATTAGAAATGAGAAATATCGTCTGCTACTTTTAAATTTATTCTTCTTTCAAAATATCACTTATAAACATGCTGTGAACTGAAGTATATGTTTTTGCGCTTTTCGAAGATAAACGTTCTTAATCCAGAATTAAAAACGTTGTGAAATGCATGGTACTAAAATTTCTATGTGAAAAATAAACAATATAACTAATTGGAAAGGTAAAAACTGTCAATCAATGTTTCTACATAGAAAGAAAACTCCAAACGAATATCCGTAAAAGGTACGTAGTGTTTCAAATGTTTCTAAAGTGAAATCGCTGATAACAATTGGAAATCCGCCAACACAGAAATCATTGCAAAGTCTTTATATACATCTGTAGCAACAATAAGTAGAATAATAAACCAGTATTTGCAACTTAAAAATGCTAAAAAACATGTTTACCAGCTTTGCCGATACATTTGGCTCAACGCAAAACATTTTGTAGAATCCTGTATGTAAACCACTTAGCAGAAGATAAAAGTAAAAACATTGTTACATTTGATGAAGCATGGGTTTACCTAAATGACTGTATAACAGAAAAGGTCTTTTTACTATAGAAAATGAGGAGAAAAAATATACAAACCCGTTTCCGTCAATGTAAAGTAAGTTTCAGTAAGGGGTTTATGATTGTCGCAGGTTTCTCCTACAATGGGAAATTAAAAATAAGAAGAGTAGAAAGAAATGTTAAAATCAATTCATCGTACTATCAAGCGAAGGTTTTACTTCCAATATTTACAAAAGAAATTCCGCTTCTTTGTCCCAATGACTTTCAAAGAGAGAAACTTTATCAAAACAAAGCTATAAGTCATACTTCGAAAACTGAAACTGCATTCTAGAAAAAATGATGACTAATACAGGTATTGCATGTATACATTTTCAACATATCCCTGCAAAGTCTCCTGACGTTTCAACTATGGACTATTGTGCATTTGGTCTGTTAAAAAAAAGCTCTTTCTAAACGCAAACCCACCTCGATAGATGGACTTTGGAAAGTAGTGGAAGAGGAATGGAAAGCAATACCCATGGAAATATTGCGAAAATCTCTTCTATCACAGAAATCACGGTACAGACTTATAATCGAACAAAAAGACTCTCAGATTGAAGATTTAAAAAAATTATCTTTACAATTTAAACAATATTTAAACATCTGCAAATTCGTTCTAAAAATGTGTTTACCCTCTATACTTAAATAGTTCAGGGAAAACATAAGCACATATTTACGAAAAATTTTAACATTTTGAAAGTTTAATTAAAAAATCTGCAATTTAAGTAATTTTAAGTCACTTAAACATTACTTTTGAAAAAATTAAAATAAAAATAAGCTTTAAGTACATATTTTATAACATAGTTCAAATTCTGTAGAATTTGATAAAAAAATTGTTAATAGTACATTTGGATATGTTAAATATTTGCAAAATCCCTCATTAAAATATTTGCACCATTCAAATGCTTTACAAAAAAAATATGAATCTATCTTTCTTTATCTCGTTGATTTTGCGTAAAATCAACGTGTATTTATTTAAAATTTATGAAGTATGAGTAAAAATATGATTGTATGCAATTTTCTTTGTACGTGTATGCTAGCAGCAACCGTACAAAATATAAATATTATGTTTTGCTTTCAAAGCATTTTTCAATACTAACGGTATATTAATAGGGACGCATAAAAAATTTCTAGTATTTACGATTTTATGATATTCCCATGATCAATGATTCTGCTATATATATATATATATATACACATATTATATATATATTATATATATATATATATATATATATATATATATATATATATATATATATATATATATATATATATATATATATATATATATATATATATATATATATATATATATATATATATATATATATATATATATATATATATATATATATATTACGTTCCAGTTAGAAATAGGTCTTGAAATAAAAAATGTAATGAATCTAGTAAAATTCCTAACTTTATTTATTTTTTACTTTTATTATATATTTTCTCAAAGTACAATTTACATAAGATAGACAAAATCTATTTTGAAATATTAATCATTGATATATGTTAATATGGTAAATTAAAGTTCAATCGTTTGATGAAAGTAATTTATATTCATTAGTTCACTTTACTTCTAGATTATTATTGGTCTTGTCAACTATTTTCTCCTTGAGTAATTGACAAATGTTCTAGACAACGTCTGCTCTATTCATTAATTGGAAATACAAACCATCCCCCAAATAAGGATTTCTCTGATCATAAAGCTTCAAGATATGTGTAAATAACAAAGACTTTCTCACATTAAAGGTCTAGAGTTTGTTGTCTCAGGAGTTTTCGTGAACGTTAGATAATCAGTGATTTAGTTAGCAAAAACTTTGTGAATTTAATTCCCATAACCATTTATTGCTGCATTGTATTCCCCTGTTGATAACAAGCACATTCTGTATATCTGAACCAAATTTTGGCAAAGATATACTAAAGTATTTTTATTATTTATATATCGATAATTTTATTCAGTAAAAGTTTAATCACCTAATATTTTGTGTGCAAATTTATTATATTTATTACATTTTATCAAATAATACGTCACACTCATATATGTATTTTAACAAATTAATTAAAGTCAACTAATAGACAATCACAAGATTTATGAAAATTTAAATAAAGAAATACTTAGGTAATAAAGAATTTAAAAAAGCATATAAATGATTACACTTATTACATATATATATATATATATATATATATATATATATATATATATATATATATATATATATATATATATATATATATATATATATATATATATATATATATATATATATATATATATATATGTATATATATATACATATATATATATATATATATATATATATATAAGTATGTATATATATATATATATATATATATATACACTACTGGCCATTAAAATTGCTACACCAGGAAGAAATACAGATAACAAAATGATATTTATTGGACAAATATATTATACTAGAAATAACAAATGAATAAATTTTCAAAAAAATTGGCTGGATAAATCCTGAGAAATCAGTAACCAGAACAAACAACTCTGGCAGTAATAACTGCAGTTATACGCCTGGGTATTGAGTCAAACAGAGATTGGATTGCATGTACAGGTACAGAAATAACCCATGCAGCTTCAACACGTTGCCACAGTTCATCAACCATAGTGACAGGCGTTTGGTGACGAGCCAGTCGCTCGGCAACCATTGACCAGACGTTTTATGTTGGTGAAAGATCTAGAGAACGTGCTGGCCAGCGCAACAGCCGAACATGTTCCGTATCGAGGAAGGTCCGTACAATACCGACAATATGCGGTCGGCATTATCCTGCTGAAACGTAGGGTTTCGCAGGGCTCGAATAAAGGGTAGAGCCATGGGTCGTAACACACCAGAAATGTAACGTGCACTGTACAAAGCACCGTCAATGTGAACAAGAGGTGACCGAGACTTGTATCCAATGGCACCCCATAACATCACGCCATGTGATGGGCCAGTATGACGATGACGAATGCACGCTGTCAATGTGCGTTCACCACGATGCCGCCAAACACGGATGCGACCATCATGATGCTGTACACAAAACCTGGATTCATCTGAAAAGATGACGTCTTACCATTCATGCGCCCAGGTTCGTCGTTGATCACACCATTGAAGGCGCTCTTGTCTATGACGCAGCGTCAAGGGAAGCCGCAGCCATGGTCTCCGAGCTGAGTATCCATGATGCTGCAAACGTCGTCGAACTGTTCGTGCAGACACTTTTTGTCTTCCAAACGACCCCGTTTCTTGACTCACGGCTCGTGACGTGGTTGCACGATCCATTACAGCCATGCGGATAATATGCCAGTCTTCTCGGCTGCTAGTGATAGGTGAACGTTGAGATCCCGTATGGAGATCCCGCATTACCATCTGGAACCCATCGATTCCATATTCTGCTAACAGTCATTGGATCTCGACAGACGCGAACAGCAATACTGCGATAAGATAAACCGCAATTACGGTACGCTACAATTAGAACTTTATCAAAGTCAGAAACGTGCTGGTACGCATTTCTCCTTCTTACACGAAGCATCACAACAACTTTTCTCCAGGCAACAACGTTCAAATGCAATTTGTGTATGAGGAACCGGCTGAACAATTTCCTCATTTAAACATAATGTAGGTGTCGCTAATGGCGCCTGCTTTGTCTGAATGCGCTGAAAAGCTAATCATTTGCATAACACAGCACCTTCTTCCTTTCGTATAAATTTCTCGTCTATAGCATGTCTCCTTCTTCATGTAGCAATTTTAATGGCCAGTAGTATATATATAAACATATTTCCAATGGCACCGATAAAAGACAATTACAGCAAAAAATACAAAAACAACAAGAAAATGAAAAATGAAACAGCTGTAACATTAGTCTATGCATCTAAAATACCCCTGGCCTCCCAGAAGCGGTCCGCAGTTGAGCGTTTCGATAACGCCTTACAATGGAGTAGATGATTATGATTCATATCCCGTCCCAGATTAGAAGTGTTTAAGAAGGCAGTCATGACCTGTGTCGATCCTAAACTCATTTTATGTCTGGGCCATTTTGAGACTGCAGAAAATCTGTCTTTCCAAGAATTTTGCTCTGATCGAGATTCAATTTTCTTTTTGAATCTTTCAGACATTGTATTTTTAATTAGTCGCACTATTATGCAAAAAGAAACACTATAAAAAGATCTTTATAAAGTCAAGGCCTCAGTGTGTAACGGCAATTTCATTGCCACAGATTCCACAGTGTCCGGGAATTCATTGAAGAACAATGTCTTTCTCTTTGGAAGACAAACTCTGAAGTAGGCTCCAACGTTCATGGACAACAGAGGATACAGAATTTGAAGTTGGCATCAAAGATTGCAAAGCGGCCCGGGAATCACTAAGTAAAACTGCCTTAGAGAACCTATTAAGATGGCAAGTCAACTGAGAAGAGCAATCCTGATCGCAATCAAATGCGGATGCAAATGTGCCAGCTGGATTTGCACCTATAAATTCTCAGCCAGTCTGGCTCAGGATAATGAGTGTTTATGGTCTCATAGGCGAGAACCTGTAGGATCTCCGTATCTGTGACTTTCTTGTAAATTCTCTTGGATAAATCAAGGCGCACATTAAAATTAAAATATTCAATTGGGCAAGGTGGGAGAGGCTGAGTCTCCGGTTCACACCGCAACTCAATATCCCTCTTTAGCAGGAGGACTCCATGAATGAAACCTCACTGTATTTTAAGGTTCCTTTCGAGATTAAAAGCGATATCATGATCATACCTGAGATCTAGGGCTCCTGGGACACGTCCACTTTTCTCCCATAGCAAACAGGCCTTTTCCTGTATAATTGATTTGATGGATCTGAGGCCTGTATACATATGCAAAGCATCCATAGGAGTAGTTTTAACAGCCCCAGTGATGAAGTGGAGCGCTTGATTAAAAATCAATTCCAGGGAAACCATATTGCGTACAGACATACTAATAAGGGGCTCACAGCTATAAGTCATCAATGGAAGAATAATGGATCTAAAAGTCAATAGAAGAGTCTGCGAAGAGCACTCTGCAAGGCATTTTAACATTGTCAGCCTATTTGCGACACGTCCATTGATATTCTCAATGAATAAACACCAGGAAAGCTTTCTGTCAAAAGACACTTCCAAATAGTTGCAACATTCTGCCTGGCGAACTGGGAGACCCTTTCAGGTTAGTTCAACTTGAGTAGGTTAACGAGTGAGAGAAAAGGACACTAAGACAATTTTCTCGGTCATGGCCTGAGTACTTTGGAGAACTGTGAATATATATAAATAAATAAATAAACAAATAAATAAATATATATATATATATATATGTGTGTGTATGTGTGTGTGTGTGTGTGTGTATGTATATGTATGTATATGTATATACTTGAAATATTTTACTATTTTATTCAAAAAAACACTAAAAATATTTTTCTTAGTTTTCTACTGTTTCATTTATGTTTTAAAATGAACTGATTGTGTCCAGGAATATGTTTCTTTTATTAGTTAATTGAAAAAAGCTAATACAATTTCTCTTGGTAGTTCGATGTCGTACAAATTTCATAGTAAATTATTTCAAATTTATAATTTATAAATATGTTAGTTTAAAAAAGCTCTGTTAAACTTACCTCGAAGAAATTTATTCCTCATTTTAAAGACAGTTTTAAAACGAACATTTTAAATAAAGAATTTTTCCTTCAGTTTCATTCTATTTTTTTAAAAATTCAGGACATAAGTAATTTTTCGCGCAACATATTTTATGAATTATAAGTTATAGTAAATGTGTCAAAAAATTAAAAAACATTATTTTTTTAAATAAATAATGTTTTTTATTTAAAAAAATATATCTTTTTTACGTTTTTTTTTAAATTTATGTATATAAGGAAAATTAAGGATACAATTTTACTGTAATCTAATAAGTTTAGATAAACTGAACAAATTTTAATTATTTCTGGTGTATTTAAAAAAAAAATTATACTTCTATAATAGAAACACATTTTTTTAGAGAATATAAGTTTATTGGGGAAACTTTTAAGCACATCCCTACTATATAAGATTTAATGTATATTTTGCTTAAAAACATTTTCCTGAACAATTATTCTTCAAGATTCATATTTTTTATATAAATTATCTTTTTATATAAAATGTTCAACACTATAATTTTGAATTAATAAAAGTAAATTTGAATGTTTAATGAAGATTATATCAAAATTGAAAATATTTCTTATATTGGTGTACTCAATAATAACAATAATATTGCAATATTTTATAAATGAAAATTAATTTGAAGAGCATGTCTTAAATGTGTATCATTATTTGTGGAGAGGTATAATGTAAAATAATGAAATCAAGCTAAAACAATATAAATAATGTATCATATAGCAATCATTAAATATATTATAAAATATAACTAATTAAAAAATTAAAGTTTTCATAGACAAATACAATAATATCTATATACTTTAACAACAGAATATTTCATGTAAACCAAGTTTAAATTAGAAAAATTAGAAATTATTGATAAAAATATAAGAGAATTGTTTCTTTATATTAACGTAACAATTTATTTGATTAAATTTAATCTATCATGAATTTAAATTTTAGTATATGTTCTTAATGCTAAAAGTATTATATGGAACATAATTTTAAAAATGCATTTTTGTTTCAATATTTAAAGGTATTTAAAATATCAATATGCAGTTCTCATCTAAATAGTTATACATAAATTTTATATAAAATGAGAAGATTAAAAAATAAGCGATTTATTCTCAAATATTCTATCAACTTGATGTTGTTCAGAATATTTTTAATAGTAGGTATACAAGAACAAAAAGTACAAGCATGAAAACATTTTACAATATACATTATTATTTTTTATTATGTATTCTTTTGAATAAATTAAAATAGTTACATCTAAAAACGATTATCAGGAGTAATTATTATTTTATTCTGTAATTTTGAATTTTTTCACCAGAGACTAAAATTTTTAATTTTTTCTTCCATTTAAATATTTTATTGATTCATATGATGTAGAACAATATAAAATTAAAACTTATCTTTTTTATAAATAAATGGGTTATACGCAATTTATAGTTTTAACACATTATTTATTGCACATCTTTTACACCGTAATATCTTCATGAAATGAATATATTTCAATAATTAAATTTTAATTATAGTTTTTTATTCGATTTTCAATTTTCCACCAGGTTTCAAAAATTTTAAATGAATTGTCTAGAATTATTTTAATAAAATAATAATTTTTCTTCTTTAATATATTTCAAATAAAAATAAAATAGATTAATATATAAATATTCATTTTTTCTCAACAAAAAAATTTATTTTATCTATTTTAAGGTGCAATAAACCATTAAACAATAAATAATGTTATTATAATATATTAAAAGAGCTATATTTCTAGTATTACAATGGAATTCATTTTATATTAATAAAACAATTAATTTTCATCAAAATAAAAATAATTAAATTGAAAAAATGTGTTTTTTTATTTTTCATATTTTAATACTGTATTTCAATATGAATTAATTACATCACAAAAGTTTTCAGCATCTCTCCAATTTAGTTTATTAATATTGAACATAAAAAGGAATATCAGACTCCTAATTAAGGAAAATATAAAGTTTTTTAATTAAAGTTACTGATATTTTTCCAATATAAGTACATTTAACTACGAAATTATGGACGATTTAGATATCAAGAGACAAAATTAACCATTATACAATAAAAAATTAATAAAATACAGATATAATAAATCCATATATTATTATTTAAAAATATTTCTTTTTAAAAATATGCGAGAAATTAAATTATATTTTATACTGAGAAATAATTTAAAATGGAGGAAACTAATCTTCTTATTAAATAAATGAAAGGAAACAAACTGGATGAACATTATTAATAATAGTTAAGAAATATACAGGTTTTTATCACATAATATTAAACTAGAATAGTTACTATAATATACTAATTCAGTTTTTGAATTTACGTTAAAAGTATTAAAATAATTTATTACTATTATATAGTAAAAATAAGTTTAAGTTTTATTCTTAAGAATAGTATATCATTAATATAACAAATAGTATCTATTGGGGTATTTTGCTACAACATATATTTTTTTTTCTCTCTCTCTTACTGTAGATATTATTTTCATATCATATTTTTCAAGTTGTATGCAGATAGTCTCTGAAGGGACTATATTATGCTTTTTTAGGTACTCTAAATACTAAATACATTCATATGAAAAGACAAATCATTCATAAGCAAATAAATACAGATTAATAAGTTAAATTTTATGCATAAGTTAATTACCTATAATATTTGTAAATTGATACCAAAGTTAAAAAATATGCTGCCTTAAAGATTATTGCTCTAAATACAGTGACATATGTTAAGTAATTTTTACTTCCGGATAATCTAATTTCCAAGTCTTTGTTTTGTTACAAAAATATCAGAACAGAAGTCATTGAATTCAATATAAATTTTTAATATTAATTTCCTAAATCTATTCCTGTTATAAATTAATACATATCATTTATTTTAATACTATAAATGCATATTAATATTTTGGCATTAAGGATAATTTTACTTTGCTATTTATTATTTTTACGATTAAAAATTGCTTGGAGAATTGCTAAAAGTATCATGAAAATTATCATTTGTATAAAAAAAATTATTAATTAATTATTTAATATTGCTCGGATGCAATCTTTCTTGGAGGAAACAGTTTTAATTATAGTTATGAGAACAAGAAGTATAACATTTTATGCACAGATGCTTTATTTATAAATAAGCATATAACAAAAATAGCAAAAATCTCAAACATTTTATGTCTAAAAAATATGGAATCTGGTAAAACTTTTCAACTTTTACACTTATTTTTATTCTTAAAAAAATTCTTTCATGCAACATTATTTTAATTCTCGAGAAAATCAAATTTCTAATAAAAACTATTATGAATGAGAAAACTTTTTAAATTATTAGAGATTTATTAAAATTAAAATAAGCTATTTATTGCAATATATATCAAAATAGTCATATATTAAAATGAAAATGTATGTGAATCTACTTCAATAAACAGTTTTGAAATACACGTGATTTTTATTTTGTTACTTAGAAGCACTTGGACAAATCAGCCTTGGCTATGCGAACTTAAGTCATTAGGGTGCGTCTTTCATTTAATCAGAATACTACATAAGTGAGAGTACAACTTTACTCTAAAAATCCTCCAATCCATTCCCACAATTTCAACATTATTCTGAAGAGAGATTCTGAACATTATTCTAAATGGAAGGCATTATTCTAAAGGGAAAGCCGATGCCCTAACCACTAAGTTACAACGACCCTTGCCAGTTTTGTTAGGGAGAGGTATATATTTTCATTTATATTATTATCACTTTTCTACTCAAATATAGTTATTGATACCTATCACATCAAATATAAAATTTTATTTTTCTTAATTACATTTTAAGCTTTAGAAATTCGTGATGAGTTTCTAAGGCTTTAAATATAATTAATATGAATTAACACTAATGTTTAATAATAAATTCTAAATATGTGTCGTCAATTTTGTTGAATATTGTCAAAATGTTATGAAAAATGAATTTTTTCTTTCTGAATTATTAAAAGCATAAATTTTCATAAACAATTTTGGAATCATATTTTATAATTTAAACTACTAATTTTTGAGTGCAAGATAATTTCCATCAGCAAATATTTTGTACAAAAAATTAATTTATCGCGGTACAAATTATGGTATCAGTCAATATTTCCTTTCTCGTATATATTAAATATATACTTCAATAATTTAGTAAAATTATATAAGCCTTATTAAACTTAACATGAGTATAACATTTATAAAATCATAGTAAAATATAAATTTGCGAATGTTTGAGTATAACTTATCTTTAATTAACTTGTAATTCTTCACATTCTAACCAGCAAACGGTAACAAACTATCAAACAGTTGGACTGTACCATTTTTCATTCACGTTACAAAATATGTTTCCCTGAGCAGCCACGTGATTAAAATATTTGATATTTGTCAATTTTACTACTTACACTGTTTCTAATTTTTCTTTACTGAGTTCAGAAATGTTTGTCTTCTATTTCTTATTACATTACTTGAATAAACTCATTGCAGAATTTGTGTAAAGAGATCTAATTAGCAATTTGAAAAAAAAAATGAAAATGCATTGAATTTTTAAATATTTCTGTAACAAGCCATTTTTAAAATATTAATAAATTTTACTCCAAATTTTTTTAAGATATTAATATGATTAATTCTTTCAATTATTTCTTCAGAACAAGAAAATTAAGATTTTAGTGTTGTTACAAAAATTTTGTTTTTGAGATAGAGTGATATACATGTGTACTGGTTTTTCCTGCGAAGGCTAATTTAGAATATATGACTAATCCTACATAATATAAATATTCCAGATTAGACATGGAATGCTTTTTTTCTCACATTACTCATGGAATATTTTTTTACATTCAACAAAAATTTAAAATGAGAAGAGCAGTCGAAAAATATAATTTCTAGTATTAATTAAAAGGAAATGCAATGTTTAAAGAGAAAAAGAACTGTCTTGTTTTAAATAGCAAAAAATATAAAATGAAAAGTTTTCCAAAAAACAAAAAAGAATTTTAAGTACTTCCTTTTGTAAAAATGAGTAATTCGTGAATTTATGATAATATAAATACACACACAGAACACATAACACAAATTAGTCTCATCTCTTCACATGTCTCTGTGAATGATTTATGAGATAATAAATTTATGTATATGCATGTGTGGGCGTGTATATACCTTGAAAATATTGCCGAAAATATACCCCAAAGAAATTATTTATGCAAAACTTTTAAAAACAACTCAAAATTCATGTTATTATCAAACTTTATTTCGATAAAATAAAATTATTTTATTTATTTCAGACACAAGAAATATTCTAGAAATTTCTTTTTTCTAAGAAATATTTATATAAAAATATCATTGAAAGAATTTAAATTGTGAAAAATTCTTCAGAAAATTTACTGTAAATTTGTTGTTAATAATATATTAAATACATAAAAAATGTATAGTTATTTCATTTTATTATAATATTTAAATAATGTTTTGATGTTTTAAATTTAATATAGCATAAATATAAAACTTACTTTACATTCAGTAACATATAATGTTTAATATTCTTGAAATAAAGTTATACTTTTTTCTTACTATTTAAACATAAAATTTAAATTGTTTTATCATAATTTGCTCATGTGATTATTAAACATTTTATCATAATTATTAAAATTTGTCAATATATTTTTGCTAAATTTATTACTAGTTATATATGAAGTTTTTGATTGCAAAATATTGAAGTTGCAGTTCAAGAATTTGTGCTATTTCTTTGTGTTTATTTTTCCTCTGTATTTAATGTTCTCAGGAAGAGAAGCGTCTATCTTAAATAGGGGAACAAGGTGAAGTTTGGAAAGGAGGTCAATGGGCGTAAAAGACGTAAGAACTATTGATTTAGATTAATTATTTTTCTTTATCTTTTATTAATTATTTATCTGTCTGTCTGTCTGTCTGTGTGTGTGTGTGTGTGTGTGTGTGTGTGTGTGTGTGTGTGTGTGTGTGTGTGTGTGTGTGTGTGTGTGTGTGTGTGTGTGTGTGTGTGTGTGTGTGTGTGTGTTTTAAATATAATCTACGAAATATTTGAATATTTGTAAGTTTGTAGTTGTATGGTATTTCTTATTATAATTATGAGTTCTAATGTAACTGAGAATTTTTACATTATCGAAGCATAAACATTTATTTATTAAAGGCTATGATTAATGCTATTTTTGAAATATATTAATTTAAAAAAGCCATCAATATCATAGTTCGAATTCAACTTACCCGAAACTAATTTATTTATTTCTATAATTCTGATTTTATACTTATTTTCATATAAATTATAATAGCTTTTAATTAATTTATTCTATAAATTTAAAATATTTCATTTGTATTTCCTAATTTTATATTTTCTAATTTTAATAAGAATCCCTCGAATGTATGAATAAAAACTTTTATAGATATAAAACCTCAAATCTTGAAGTAAAATGAAAATATTTTCGGATTAATAACCTTGATTTTGTTATCATAAGTATTGAATTAATTTAGAAAATTATAAAACAGAGAAATATACACTACATATATTTTAAATATACATTGAAGTAGCCTAAAATTAATTTGCTATGCTATTGCAGTGAAACTGTTACCAAACAGGAGATTATAATAACTTTACCTTGTATTTTAAAATTGTATAGCATTAGTGATTTAAATTTCATCATTTACAAAATGTGTAATATAATTAATTCATGTTTTATAAGAAGTAAAACAGTATATCATAATGTCAAAAAAATTTTTAATTTATATCATCACGAACTTAAAAGAAGAAATATTTACAAAAAATATAGAGAAATTTTATATTCAGAGTGAAACTTTATATTTATTTAAAGTAACACTATAAAAAACATTTTACATAAGCACGTTTATTGTTTAACGAATTAAAATCATTCATTTTGATATTTTAAAAGTCCTATCATTAAAATTATACTGACAGAAATGTAATAATTAATTAAATAAACTATTATATAAATATTATGTGATTTTTTACAAATAATTTTTATAAGCGAAAAATTTTTTTATATTTTTTTAACTAAAATTCTTGGAACAATATTTTTATCATTTATTTTTGGATGATGTATAATTTCATCAACATTAAAATTACTTTCCCACAAATCCGTATAACAATATAACAAATCTGAAGAGTATTTTGCATATTATAGATGCTTATAAAAGAAACATTTGTATTTTGATTTTCTTAAATTTATATAATTATTCTGCTCAAACTTACTACATTATAACATTATTTTAACATCAATTCTAAGAAAAGGAATTTTTTCATGTAATCTCATCAAAATTCACTCACTTCAATTTCCAGAAATAATCATACAGTAAATGAATTGAAAAAACAATTAGTGAAACAGTAATTTAAATGATAAAATTAATTTATTTTTTCTCCAATATGATAAAGACAACTGACTAAGGATATTTGAAATTTCCACCTCATCTTTGTAATCCGTAGTTTGAATATGGTAAAACTAAGAGGTTGATATCTAAGTTGTCATCTTCATATCTTGCTGTACCATTTTAGAAAAGTGACATCAGATGCAATGGAATTTAGGTAGACAACATTTCTATGAGCATAAAAGTATTCCTCGTGAACAGTTTCCAAAATCAATCAAGAAAGCGATTGTTTTTGCCAAATATGAATTCCCAGCTTAGATATCAAACTATTAGATATAATGTAAAATGTGGGTAAAATTATAGTTATATTTTTTTAGTTAACACTCCAATTGTTATAGTTTTATTAAATAATTCTTTATCTTTCCTAATTAAAATTGAAAATATCAGAAAGTATAAGGAAATAGAATTTTTTTATAAATTTATAAAACACACTGCATCAATTATTTTCATATTAAACACATTCACAATTGATTTGTTATTAAATATTTCTCAAACAGGCATTATTTACATGTGGTTATGAAAATGGTGTAAATATTTGCCTGAATATCTTATATTTTTATCAGTTACTTGTCTTAGTGTCTTATTTTCTTTAAATTTGCGAAATCAGAATTTAAACAAAGCTTATTTAGGAAAAATAGTATTTTTCTGCGCTAAAAAGAATATTTTTTAAAATATAAATCTTGGAGACAATTGGCAATATTTTTGTCTACTTGGTGATAATTTTGGTACTAAAGCTTAGTTTATTATTCTTGAAGGTTTAAGCTAACATGACCAATAATAGCCTAGATACCATCGACTCATTATAGAAATTTTCTATAAATTTCTAGAAAAGAATGTTTTAGCAGCTAGCAAAAAGATGTATAAATATCAGCTTCGGCCAATAGATAGGTCAAAAGTAGAGAAAGTTATAGATGGTAGAGTCTAGACTTCGGTAAGTTACTATGTTAAATTTCTGCATTACAGAATCAAAGTAGTTATTGTGAGTATAGATAAAATATTAAAGCAGAAGTTTTTTGAATTAATTTATGGCTGAAAAAAACTGCTAATAAATTATTTGCTTAGAAAAAAATTGTGATCTATTCTTTATTTCTGCATTATCACATCTTCTTCTCATCACAAAAACTATAGTATATATTCTAGTATGAATATTTCAATCAAAGAATTTTGTATGTCAATTCGTTGGTTGATTATAAACATTCAAACTATATTATCTATCCATATGAATAAAATAATTTATTTTCTCATATCAAAAGAAATGATACAAACAAAAATATAAACATATTTATAAATTTTCAAATATTTAAATTTTCGTTTAATAATCGCAGGAAGTCACATACAGATATTAAATATTAGAGTGGGAAAAATAATTCCATTATTTTTAGATGAAAACTTAAAGATACACACATACATTATCTTACATATTTTTGATTATCTTTGAGTAAAAGGCTTAAAACTGTTTTGAAATTGATCTTTAGCTTCATGGTGATAATACAAGTGTTAATATGTTGGTAAGCTTCGACTATTTCTGTTACTTTGTCGACATTTTCAATGTAGTAATTATCTGGGTGAGATGCTTTTCTAAAATTAGAAATATCTAAATGGAATCGACGATACAAAAATTGCACTGATTGATTGTATACTGGTATCAGGACCATTAATACCATTTCTACTACCTGGCTTGCATCTTTGCATTTAACAAAGAAAAACTGTAAAATGAACTGAATTTTCTTTTTCTGGACTTCCATTTTTAATACCCTGTAGTTACAAACTCAATGAATCAAACTAAAAACTGCAAAAGAATATCTTTAGTGCTAATGCCACTTTTTCAACAAGTATAAATCTAAAATTGTTGGAAGGATAATTTATAATATGTTCTTCACTGCAGCCGTCTACGTGTAAAATTAGAAATTTATTTTTCCGAAATCTTAAATTTATCTTAATAAAGTGGAATTTGATATTTTACACGGTAATTAACTTATTACAAAATTTATTACTGAATTAATTATTGAGAATATTAAAAATATAAAATGTTAGTATGTCACACATTAATATTTAAAATAAATTTTAAAATTTTTGGATTTACTTTAAATCTATCAATTTTATAAATTATTTATTTAAGGGAGTGCTTCTAATATACTCATAAATATGTTATTTCATACTGAATATAGAATCTGTTTGAATTCTTTATTAAATGTCACAGTTAAATATTTATGAATAAGGAAAATATTCTTTAATCATAGTATTTTCTTTAAATATAATTAATTGTTTGTATTTTTATTTTTATTTTAACCTATTAATTAGATTTTTTCATTTTAAATTTCACAGTTTAGATACAAATTGAATTTAATATAATTTTTTTTCTTGTTTTGCTTCTTTGTCCTGATTTATTTTTGTAATATTTCGGTTGAAATTATTGATAAGATAATATTAATCAGGAGCAAAAAAATGAAATTTAATTAAATTTCCTAATCTTTTGAAATGATAAAAATATTTTATGATAAAACTATTGTACCTTTAAAAATAATATGAAATTCAATTAATCTTAGCTACGTATAAAATTTTAATAAATTTCATGCAGAATAAAATACATTTGTAACAACCATTTGAAATTTTTCATTAGAAGACAAGAGATGCATATCAAAATTTATAATCCCCTTATTTAGTTGTTGGATTTAATGTAAAGAAAATACAGTATATTTTTGAAATTGAAAAAAATTATTGAAAAATATAATAATTTTTTAATATAATTGCTGTTCTT
This sequence comes from Latrodectus elegans, assembly GCA_030067965.1. NCBI lineage: Eukaryota > Metazoa > Arthropoda > Arachnida > Araneae > Theridiidae > Latrodectus > Latrodectus elegans. The sequence continues at coordinate 45,906,413 of CM057811.1, read as the reverse complement.
TTAAAAAAGTAAAAAGAAAACAATTTATCTAAGAAATTTAATTTAAATTTTTGCATATTATTTTAATATGTATCATATTAATTTCATGCTAATATAAAAGTAATTATTTTTGATTATAAGAAAATGATAACAAAATTATATTAAGTTTTGTGAAAATTTGGCTCTTTTCTAAAGATTATGAGACATAAGTTATTAATATCATATTTTTACAAAATGTCTTCCACATTTCTTATAAAATGCATTACTATAGGCAAACATAAGTACTGCAAAAAGTGTTTATCCAAAAGTATAAAAAATATAGAATTATACTTACTCTTAAAATATAACTTATAACTTAAATTATTTTAATAGTTATTTGATATACTAAAAACAATTAGTATTTAGAGAAAAGATTGAAATTTGTGAAAAGGGTAAAATAATTTTATTTCTTCATTTTATTTAATTTTTTGATAATATGTAAACTTAAAATAAATAATTTTTTATCATTTACTTTAATGTTTAAATGTAATCAAATATTTCTTCTAAAACGTACAGCTAAATTTATATATTATCAACGTTTTTTCATTCAACTAAATTTACATATTTTTTTACGTACAGCTAAACTTTGATTTTCCTTTTTTAAATATATAATGAAATTAAACAATCTTATAATTTTTAACTGATATACATTTAAATATCTAACTGAGAAACTTTCCAATCTAGTTTAAGTTTTCTACCATAAAGTATTCCATTTAAATACACTTTAAAATTTTGTTATTTTAAGTTTATAATTCATACAGTATAAAGTTAGTGAAATGTTATTCATTCTCAGGGATATAACCATGTAAGAATATGAAAAAAGCTGAATAGCTAATTACCTATTCTTAGATGCCGTAAATAGCTGATTTAAATTTTGCACCAGAAAATCAAAATAATGATTGTGATATTTCTATTAATTATTTAGAGTTTAGTGTAATATTATAATAAAACAAATGTAGGTATTGTTTATTGAGTGTGTTTAACAAATATAATTCCATACTATATCATAGAATACATATGCTATAATTCATAGCATATCATAGTAGATATTCAATACGTGTGATAGATTCATATCATACCGTAGTAGGAATTAAGTGTAAATGCCATGATTAATATTGAACTGGCAAAACGGCAGTTTACACAGCAGAAATCTTGATCATTACCACTGTTGAACAATAGGAAATTTTGTGTTTTTGCATTCCTCATGCATATCTGTCGTCATTGAGGCTTGTGAGATTACTTTCTTGCAACTTGAGTATATTTCCCGCTATCAATGAAAAAATCTTCAATATGGCACCTTAGGTGGTAGTTATTTAAATGGCCATTAGGCAATCAAACACCCATTATCAAAGTATCAGTTGTGTAACACAGACTGTTGGTAGAATCACACTCATCAGAGTAAAAGACCTTCGATTTAGTTTTAGTTATTGATGAAATATTGGATGTTACTACATTTCTGATTTCTGTATGTATACATCTGCCATGAAAAGTCTTCGAAAAATGTCAGGTTTCCCTCTTGCGACATAAGATCATAGCTCAGTAATATTATGAAAAAAACTGCTGTTTTCAGTAAATATTAAAACTCAGTTTAACAGCATGCGATAATTAAGATATCGACAAAGTGGTATCAAATTATATTTTCCGGGGAGTAAACTAATTAAAGCAAATATCATCAATTAGTTTGAAAAATTAAGAAAGTAGTTAAAATCTCTGGTGTATTTTGGATACCCTTTTGGTACTTCAAAGTAAATCAGCAATATTAAAACAATAAGTAATCACCCAAGATAATGGCTTTATTCCTTTGAACTTCCACAAAAAATGACTAAAAGCATTGGATTTCATTTTTTAAGGAGCATCCATGTAATATAATATCAATTTACTGTAATGAAAATCCTGTAAACCACTCAATCAACATATGTGTTTTCTTCGCGTAGGAAAAGTAAGCGATTTCGGAATAGATTATTTAGCACATGAAAAGATTTGGTACCATAAAGTACTATAGAAAAAATAAAGTGCCATAAAGTAATATAAGATTTGGTACTATAAAGTGTTCAAAAAATTAATTTCGCCTTTCCTAAACTTCCGTATATACTTAACGGCAATTTGATTGGCTGACGTACTCTTAAAAATCGACGAAATCTTCATTTTACACCTGTAATTCCTTCACAAAGGAAATTGAATAAATATTGATACAAACTATAATAGAACCAGAAGTAAAAATTGTACATCATATGGTCGTATTTATGTTATTTTTTTAGGGTATACAAAAAAGTATCCTCTGGGAAATTTTTTTCTTCAATCTAACTTTCGATCTTTCTTCAATTAATTAAATACAATGATTCGAATGTCTCACAATACCACTTTGACATTAGTTAAAAAACAATAAAATCTGAAAAATATAAATCCATGACAAAATTTTAATTCACTTTCTGCAATTAATAATGGTTAGGCTTACTATGGCCTAGGGGTAAAAAACAATCAGAGTAAAAAAAAAAAAAAATTGTTTCATGCCAGCGAATGTTGAATACGAAAATAGATGCTGCATTTCTACTCTTTATATCCATGTTATTCCAGGTTGGTACTTGAAAGTTTTCCATGTTTCTCTTTTGTAATATAATCTATGAAATCCCTTAATTTTTAAGAAAGCTATTTGGCAAGTAATTTAAGATGTGGTTATAAATATAATTTACACCCATCTTAGTAAAATGTACACTATGGGAGATCATCGTGACACAGGTGTTATATTTATGACACACGACATGTCATTGGTTTCATGGTGTTAAATCCATAATAATGATGGCGATGATTTGATTTCATTGAAATATCTAGCTATTTTAAAGATCAACAACAAACATTATGGATAAAATATTGTATGATATTACTATATTATGTTAGTTGATAACAATTAAGTTAGTTATGATTGAATTTTTCTCATTCCAGACATTGGTCATCTTTCAAAAACTGATTTACATTATTTTTACCAAGTTTTTTTTTCTAAATATTTCTATTACTATCTAAGTATTTCAATTCTTATTCTAACTTTAAATAAAATTCGTGAGGTTTAAGTTTTTACTATCATTCTGTAAACTATAATATACATGGATTTTATAGTGTATGAGAAAATTCCTAAAATGATCATTCAATATTTAAATAAAATAATAGTTAAGAATTATTAATGCCTCATTCTCAGCATATAAATAAAAAGTCACTTTATTACTTTACTTAACCATTTCGCAAGAAATAGTTTAAAATTGACTAAGCCTGCTCTGTTCAATACATAACTAATAAAAACCCATTACTTAAATATTTATTCAAATGTTTCAGACATGAAATTTTCTTTAAAATGTATAGTAAAAATAATTTTACTAAGATAAAAAATAAAAAATAATTTTCATTTTATTAAATTTAGTACACTCGAGAAGGATAAAGTTTTGATTAAATTTCTCTCGAACGCTATTATTGTTTGCTTTATTCCTTAACTAACAGAAAAGGGATTTAAGTACTAAACTGAAAATCTCGTTCCTTTACGTGATAAAACTAATTAAATTGGGAAATATTTTTTGTTACCAGTGTTACGACATAACCTGGACTGCGCGATATATTCAGGGGCTTAACTAGGGCAATAATTCTGCTCAGTGGGTAGTTCTATTATCTAGAATTACAACCCAAAGAATTTACTCCCACTTTTTTTGTAAGGGTCACCTTAAGGCGAATTTTGTAATTGAATTGTGAAAGCTTTTATCATAGGGAGACAGTTAAAAAAAAGTCACTCCAGCTAGCAAAAAATATTTTTTATTGTTCAATGAATAAATGGCAAGTAAAAATTAGTTTTTTTCCTGTACTTGGCGCACCGCCAATAGGAAATTAAATGAGATGATATTACGTAGACCAAATCGAGAGGAAAAGAAAATTTTATCTTTGAGTTGCTCTTTGCAGAGAAATTCGAGCCTACCTAATTGCTGAGCAGACTGAAACGCAACAAAAGCTTTTATAACTCAGTGGAAAATGTAAAAGTGTAATGAATCAAGTTAATTAAATAGAGGTAAAAGAAATATAATTATATAGATTGTGGACTTTATTCTAAAAATGTTAGAAAAAGAACTAGTTATTTTGTAATTTAATTTCTACTACAAAGTATATGTGATTGATTAAAAAAGAATATTTCAATTGAAATATTTAAAAAGAATTTGAAGTATTGATAAATTTAAAAAATCCATCTATCATTTTCATTCGAAGAAATAAGAATTGAAAACTTTAAGCAAAATTAATATGTATGATGTAAATTCATATATATTTATGACATAAAATCATTTCTAAATTTTAAATTTTTTGAAATCTTAACGTGTCACAAGCATTTGTTGGTTAAATAAATTATTATTATTTATCAATTACATTAAATGTACAATTAAAGAACTTAAAATTTAACGTAAATATTTTAAACAGAATCAGAAATTTTAATTCCGTTAAAATAAAAGCATATATTGCGAATATTTAATATTATTAATTGCTTTACCTTATCGTTTGCTTCATCAAACTGTTTTATGAAATCAACAAAGTTTTTATCAAATCGTAATTTTAGAGCAGTCAAAGATCATCAGCTAAAGCAAGTTTTGGCTTTTAAATAAATACATACACATATAGTTTTGAATGTAAAAATGGAATTTTCAAAAATAACGATATTTACAGTTTAATTTAGCTTTGTTAAAACGATACTCTGCACAAAAAATTGAGACTACACGTTATGGGTCACTTGAAAATAAGTAGAATGTGTTTTGAAATTCGTGAAATGTAACTTTATCCACAAAATTACGAAATATTGAGAAGTCGGAAATTCTTTCAGGGTATCCCAAAACATTTCTTGTCACCTGTTTATTTGGCTAACTTAAAACACATTCGCTTCAATAATAACACATTTTCCACTGTTAGAAAACTATTAAGTATTTTTATTTTTGGATTATACTGTAATTATATATATAAATAATAGAAAGGACTCTATACTGTATGAATTGATCTCTATCTTTTCCGGTGGTTATAAATCGATGACAATTTTAAAAATTGATGGCATGTTTTAATTTTCGAATGAGATCAAATCAGGGTTAATTACTGTTAGAATTAGTTACAAACATTTGTATTTTTATACAATTGCATTCAATATACTATGCAAAAGATATAAAACAAAATAACATACAAAATATATTTCAATAATAGACGCAAGTATATATTTCAAAAATTCATCAAAAATAATTTTTTCTTTGAATTAAATTAAATTTTTAAATACCAATGAAATAAAATATTCTATTTCGATAATGTTTTCTACTCCCTTTAAAGTTTATAATGAATGATGTTTTAAAAACTTTGCAGAAAAATATGTTTTATAAATTTTGCACATATAGCAACACTTAAGAATTGCGAATCAATTTGTAATAACAATTAAAAATAATACCTTTATTGTAAATATTAGAATTTGGAGTAAAATAGGCAGTTCCAGATTTTGGAGTAAAAAGATAAATACAATTGCTCAATGATGTCAAACATAAATAAAAAAAATACAAATATGTGTCACTTAAAAATAAGCAATTTTAAATTTTAATGTCAAAAATTTATGTTCCATGTTAAAAGTGAATATCACTAAATATTGTTTTTAAATCAAAAAGAATTTCTAATTACAGCTCAATTGTGCTGATTTTTTAAATTTCTTTAAGCGAATTCGCACTTTTCATTTGAGAACATTGATTTTACAAATTTCAGGCATAATTTCATTACGTAATTTGTTAAAATGGAAAAATGAAATTCTATATATGTTAAATAACTTATTTTCTTTAAGTAACTAAACATTATTTTGTCCTACTCTATTGATCATGATCTTAGAGTTACATTTGCGTAATGAAAGTTAAACAAAACTACACATGAAATAAAATTTTTTTAATATCCATGCGGTTGAACAAAAATTTTTTCTATCCATTAAATAAATGAGAATACCGAATTACACAGGATTTGCATTTTGCTTAATTCGTTACATTCTCTAATTGCACTGTTACTATAGATGTAAAATTCTTACACGGGAAATTAATTAACATCTAAGAAATTTGAATGAAATAACGTATGATCATACTCCACATTCATTCGCGTAGTTTCATATGAATTACACATTGCAGTTTTTGAATATTTTACATTTTGCTATCATTTATAAATTGTGCCACTGTAAAGTGAATAGTAATTTGACCTTTGATGACTTTGCCTACATTTTACATCCATAAAGAAAATAATGATCAGAAAGTAAAACGATAATTTCTTTATTTCAGCATAGTATAACTAAAACAGTATATAATATATATAAAACAAAAGTTTTATGTCCATTACAAATAAAATCTAAAATCTTTTTAGTTTTCCTTGTTTCACTTTTAATGATCATTGTGATGAGTCCAGATTATTAACTGTTCAGAAAAAGAATTTCTGAGAATCAGTACAAATCACAATATGAGTACAGAAGTAAAGCAATACAAATTCTCTCAGGAAGATCTAATTGTTTGTTGCTCGACACTAAAAATAAACAACTGTCCATACAAATAATCCTGCAGAGAAAACGGATAATTATGCCTATGAAAAGCATGATAGAACAATTAATCTTAAGCTCCGTACGTATAACACTTATCACGATAGAATCAAATTATACTCCTGCTTAATATTGTATCACTAAACTGTTTCTTAAGCATTGACAAGGATCATGATTTGTGCTTAGAGATTGTGATATTTAACAAAATTATGATTAATGTTACTCCATTTGTGATCAACTTAACTTCGGCTTTCTCTAGAAGAGATAAACTTGTTCATAATAAGCTATGCAACCCTTTGCATGCTTATATATTGATCTGAAAAATTATTTGTTTCACTCTGCAAGTATTTCTAATAGAGATCAAAATAAGATGTAACCATATAATATGATCTATACATTCTCTTATAATTTCCATTGCTTATAATGATATTACTCTCAAAAATCATTTACCAATAATACAAAATTCAACCTTACTCCGAAGGTATACCTTAGGAATGATTTATAAAGTTCATAAGTACTGCCTTAAAATCAAGTTTCAGTTTACTAGAGTATATTTTATGCAATAATGACAACTCTAGCCATATTTGGTTGCCATTGTTCCGCCATTAAGAATTACAAGTTCTATAAGGTCAATAAATGATTGCAATATGATTTAACTTCAACATTTGCAAAATAAATCTTGTAAAAAAATTTAAAAAGGAATATAACTTGTAATTCAAGTTGTTTAAGATTGATATTCAGATAATTTTTGAGACTTATATTAATATAGCAACGCAAAGAAATTGAAGTTTACTCAATTTTTACAAACGTTCTCAAAATTTCTTATATTTTTATACTCGCTAACAGTATACAAATTTATAAATATTAATGGATGCTATTAAGAGCTACCTAAGATAATGTTTCTTAATCAATTCGTAAGACTCTCCTTAAATTAGATACACGTTTTATTCCAATGCGTATCAAAATTCTATATTTTTTTCAGATCATTAGTTTTTAATTAGTCAAACGCTTAAAATTTATATTGCTTAGAAATATTCCAAATAAATATATAAACTTTGAATATCTAAATCAGGAAGTATAAATTCCAACATACCAGTACAAATTTGTTTCAATAGCACCTCCTATTTCATGTGATTCTCATCTTGGAAAAAACAATAAAACTGAGTGCCTCCTAAAGTGATCGATGCATCGCAACATAAATGAAAGAAGACATCGCAATATTACATACAAGAAAGAAACAGCCTCTTCCGTTTAAAGAAAGAGGTTGAAATGTTGACTGATAATTCATTTTACGTGCAAATTATTGCAATTAATCGTTTGAAAACACTGAAAATTTCTTACATCATTTTTAATTTTTAACCAAATAAATCATTTTAAAGAAATAACTTTATTCGAATTTTAAACGTTAGCCTATATAAAAAGTTTTATTGTAAGCTCAAAAACTTAAAGGATATTTATATATGGTATATGTGCGTGACAAAAATAGAAATGAAGTTATAAATTTCAGAATTTATTAATTTAATTACAAACTGAAATTGTATATATTTTCCAAAATATAGTTGAAATAATTAAAACAAGACAAATTTCAAGTAATAAAAAAACTGATCAATCTAACATTTTGTTTCAATAAACATGAAATAATTTAATCAAAATATTCAAATATTATTTTAAAAACGCTTACACGTTTTAATAAATCCATGGTTCTGACGTTACCACGCTAACGGATTATTTTAGTTCATTGATCCATTTTTGAATCCATTCAAATTATACATTTATTGAGAGATTGGGATTTGAAACAGATCATAAATAATCTATAAGAAACAGCTCAAAAAAGTCCATATATTTAATAAAAGTCAATAAGTACAAAGTAAATGTAATTCTCTAAGCAATCTTTAAGAGAAAATAATTCATTTAAGATAAGAAAAAGCAATTTTAAAAGTTGTGCATTTTCATTTTAACACATAAATAAAAATAATAGAACATCTATTAAGTTCACACAAAAAAGAAATGATTACTGGAGTACAATTTCAGTAATCACAATGAATTCAACGTAAGAATTATATGTTTATATTTATTTTGATAATATGTTAGAAAACAAATAAATTAGTTTTGTCCTTCACATGATAATTTATTTGACCTTTTTAATCAACAAGTTTATGTGACATAATAACAAAGAAATTTTTCATTCCTCAAGTTATATAACTTAAACTTAGAAGAAAAATTTCAATTAGAATTTTAATAAACAGTCCCATTGTGTTATTTAGCAATAAATTTGTTATGCTTTCAAATAATTGTATTAAATTTTTTATTTTTATAGCAATTTTATGCATGTTTATAATTTGGCTTTCAAAACTGGTTTCCCAATTATTCAAGATTGTGATAAAAGAAACCATTTGAGAAGGTAAACTATAAATCATTGATAAGAGAAAATGAGACAAGCTTGGAATTCTCACGCATTCCGCCTAAATCAGTGATTTGATTTATACTCTAAACAAAAGAAAAATGAAGTTATAAAGATTCAGGCTGTTTATAGCCCCAATGTTATTCTTATCTTATGCTATCCTTTAGGTTAGCATAAGATATTATCCTTAAGATGTTATCCTTTACGATAACATCTTCAAATCTTATGTTTTCATTTAGGATAACATAAGATTTTCACCACAATGCCTAAGAATTCCCAGAGTTTGAAGCATTTTTAAATATAATAATTAATTTAAAACAAATGTAAATCAACACTATCATTATAATTTGTCCCAAGAATGCAATATTTTCAAAATTTTCATGAAGATGTTTTCATTATCTACCAAAGAAACAACCATGAAAGAAGTAGTGCCAATGATTTAAAATAAGAACTAACAGCAAGATTATTAAAACATCATATCAACCATAGCATCTTCAGGCAAAAACTTATGTATAATGATAACCTTAAATTTTATCCATGCATTTAGAAAGCAAATAATTTTAGTTTATGCAGCTGGATTAAATAAGGATACACAGTGTTCCGTCGCCACTTTGCGCTTCATGTTTTGTGGCTTCAGAGCTTCGCGGATATTTTCAAAATATTCATAAAAAATAAAATGAAAATTACAACTATGTTGGCAGTCATATTGCGGAAAGGAGCGTAGTTTTATATTGATATGCGAAAGAGAAGGATGTCTGTCTGTCAAGCAAAGAGAATAGTTGACTCAGAATACATAACACGGGCTCTCATAAAGGTGGGTGATTGGTTTCCGGTGCAACATTGACGAATGAGAATATGATGAGGCTGGCTGAAATTATAAAAAATGAAGGATTTGTCGACGTGACAAACGAAGACATCAGCGCCCTTATCGATTGCTACTCGGTCCCACTGTCTAATGAAGACACCTTCAGATGACAAGCGAGGAAAAAAACGAAGAGGAAGATGAAGAAAAGAAACTGAAAAGTGTAGCCTTACCCTGGAGAATCTGCAACATAATAAGATCGATGTCACAATTTGCACAAGACTTTGATAGCAATATGGTTCAAGCTGCCAAGTTCAGCAATCGTTCTGACTGGATTATGCTTTTATACACAGGAATTTTGAAGGAAAATAAAAAAACAAAGATAACAACTACCCATCACCATGTTTCTCTCCAAGTTATAGCCCCCGATAGAACCATCAGCGCCTCCTGCAGAAGAGTCTTTCCAAGTGAGATTAAAGGTTCTACAAGTCTAATGAGAGCATCTCCTTCACCACCAACTCCATAATTGTTCGCCTCTCTGAGAGAGCAATGTTGACTATTGTATAAGGTTTTGCAATTAAGCTTATTAATTAGCACTGACACATTTAGGTAAATACGTATACTGTTGTAATTTTTTGTCTTAAATGTGTAAAGTGTAAATACTGCTTACATATTTAAGACATTCACGTACTCTCATACATGAATATTCGTAGGGGCAAATCCTTTTTCAGCTTTCGCGGAAGGTTATGGTCACCATTAACCGCAAAAAAACGAGAGATCACTGTAAATAATTATTTATTCTCACTAAGCAAAAGATTTGTCGTGTTGATTATTTTGTGCAAATATGAATGATAATTCAAGAATGGAATGATTTTTCAATTATGATTCAAATATTTCATGAGTATCTAAATATTTAAATTCCTGAAGAGAGAACGCTTACTGTAAAGAATTCGATAATAAAACATAGAGGACTTTCCTTCTTTCTGTAGATTGACTAACACATTTTTAGGTCCATCAGTAAAAAATCTATAATTGAAATCAATTTTCAACTTTTGCTCTTTTGTCAGAAGCAATGCTCCCGTTAGAAAAATTAAGGCATATATGATGAATTATTTCAATTAAATAAAATTCCTCAAAGCTCAGTTCCAAATTTCAAGAATTCCATTAATGAAACTTGTTGTACTAGCAGTTCCTTCCAGATACAAAAATTCTAGTACTAAAGCGTTCTTCGAGTGATGATTAAAAGAGGTAAAAGCAACAATTTTATTTTAAAAATATTTCAGAAATCACTAACATTTTGGCCTGCCTCAGTATGATCAGAAAAGACTATAAATGTGTTACCAACAGTAAAAATGCTTTCCTTTTCGAAAATAACATTTGAAAAGCTTATGCCGAATAGACTGCTTAAAACGATACAAAGTGTTATTAAAATGTATTGAAGAAGTCTGTATTCAATGAGAGTTTACGCTTAGCTAAAATTGTGGGGATAAAAATAAATAACAAGTTCATCAGGGAAATTTTGATAAGCAATAGATGAACACCGTATGTAATAACAAAAAATTATGGAAAATATTTTACTTGGAAAAAGAGAAACTACGTTTGTAATGAAATGAATCGAAAACACTAAGAACTATCACCATATTCTAAAAGAAACATCAGCTTAATAAAACAGCAGCTATACGAGTTACAAATTAATTTAATGATAATGATAAGAACTTCTTTGAAAAAAGGAAACTTTGTGATTATTAAACATTATAATAACCTAGTTTGATTAGTCTTCCTGGATGAAATGCATTGCCTCATTTAGCATAAATGCTTGCCTTAAAAATTGCTTTCCTTGACTTGTTTTGAATAACATATAAGACTCAGGAAATGAAATATAACTGACAGGTGAAGTTCCGCTGATGTTATATTTAACAAGACTGGTCCTTAGAAATTTGCGTGAAAATGATCCATTTGATTATTCATGCACAAAAATCGTAAATTTTGCAAACCTATACTAATTTTATGTATATTTGCATATATCAAGAATATTTTTATTACTTATTCACTAAACTGCATATGCTAAAAAGTGTTTCTGAGTAATTTATACTAGTTCAATAGTTTTTTTTCTTATTTCCAATAGCATGGCAAATATAAGGAATAACATGAATAAAATACATGAAAAAACACAAAATAGGCATGAGACGAAAACAGGACAGGTGAATACAGTACTTAAACGTAAACGATATGACCGGAGTCATTGCCCCAAAAGTTCTCTGACTTGTCAATAAAGCGATGATTTAGGGCATCCATGCAGTGCAGCACAGTGTTGGAGGTGTGTCCTATTCATGGCTTCTGCGAAGTTGCTGAGTGGGCATTTGGGTGAATTTAAGATGTCAATGCGGAGCAAATGTTCCGCCAGACAGTCATGACCCGTCAGGAGTTGAAACTGTGACGCAACTCGACGGTGTGGACCATCAGGGATATTTAGAAGGTTTTCTTTTCACCGCTTTGTTTTTATCCTTTCTTGCAGTTTAGAAGCTTGAGTTTTTTTAAAAAAAAAAATCTTGTTTAGGTGTAGTTTTATAGTGCAATAGGAAACCTCTGTCTACCTTGACGAGAGAAGTCCTGCGCTCCTCTTTGTGAAGAAGTCCTGCTTGTTTCTATAGATGTCACAGTGCCCAGGTACCCACTGGAGCACAACACGTTTTTTTTCGTGATGTCAAAATTTCCAAGCTGGATAGGGAGAATTTTACAAGATGGGAGGACATTAAACTTATGACCTGAATTAAAGCCTGTGAATCAGAGAACAAGGCAACTCTGTCAAAAACATCCGGAAAAACTACTAGTTGTTTTTGGCAATTTGAATTGTCTCAACCGTCTCTCCGTCAAATTCTGTTCTGTAAACACCTGCAGAAGCATAGAAATCGAACAGCTTGAAATGTACACCCGCAGAAGCATAGAAATCGAACAGCTTGAAATGTACACCCGCAGAAGCATAGAAATCGAACAGCTTTAAATGTACACCTGCAGTATCATATAAATTGAACAGTTTTTAATGCACACCTCTACCAGCTGACAATTGGATATCAGAGTAGGAACATTTTGTGAAGACATGTCGCCACTCTGATTCAGGGTACCACTTATCTTGATGTACTGTTTTTCTCATTAACTACTTCAGCTGTAATTTATATCATTTCAACAGAAATGTCAGTGTGGTTTAATTCGTATATATTCTATCATTTTTACTATCGTACATTACTATAATATACAAATCAACTTTCTAAGCAAATAGAAATTTATTAAAAAAAAACATTTCCAAATTTTCAGAATAAAAGTATGAGGAAGTATAAAGGTTTTCCTTATATATATGTGTTTACAATTGGTATTAAAGAATATATATGTTTATGTACTATAAGTTCAAATTTTAAATAGAAATATTGACAAGAACACTTATATTATTTATATAAAAATAAGTAAAATATGTTTAACTCATTTAATATTATTACAATTTGTCAGTCAACATTCATTATGGCATTGATTCAAATTTCAAATTTATAAAATTATACTATCGATAGTTCCGGCAAAAAAATTACTGTTGAAATTTTAACATTAACACAAAATATACCCATTTAAAAATTAAAAATTCTGACTAATGATGTCTCTGTTTTCATGTAAATGTATAACTGTCCTTATATTTTTTTTCAGATACCTCCCTAAAATTCTAGCAGAATTGAACTCAATGACAGCTTGAGTGTTCCTGTATATCTCTCCACACTTTTCTTGAGAAGTATTCCCAGAAGTGACTGAGGCAAGCACAGTCTTTGTTCCCAACTGGAGTGTGAAAGAAAAAAAAAGGCTCCGCAGAGAGTGCCGCCGCTCAACCGCATAAACATCACTAATGGTATTCGCCAAGAAAACTCATGAGTCGTCGCTTCAGACGCACTCTCCGCGTTCCCATCGCTCTCATCAGAGCTGGTCAGGATTCAGTTTACCCTGAACACTGGGGACTCTTTAGATTACTTGCCCCCTTTTTTTTACCCTCCTTCTCCTACTAGAAAGAGACCGGGGTAATCGGATCCCTGGTGATTCTATCCCTAGTCTTTTCTTTTATTTACGGCTTCCTGAACCGAAAAATAAGGAGCTTTGTGGGAGAAAATTCTCTCCCCATACCTTCACCAAAGAGAAAAAAACTAGGCAAGAAAAAACAAATGTGTAAATAAAATAGTCTTAAGTTGCAAGGAACATAAACATGCTTGAAGAAAAGGAGAAAAGTAAGTATGTCTTATCGAATAAATGTAAGGAAAGACAGTGTGCATGAACAAATCATAGTTCAACTTATGAATTATATACATATATATATGTATATATATATATATATATATATATATATATATATATATATATATATATATATATATATATATATATATATATATATATATATATATATATATATATATATATATATATATATATATATATATATATATATATATATATATATATGTATATATATATATTCCACAGGAAATATAAACAATTACTATCTTCTAATTTACGATACTTAGAGGAGGGTAGTTAAATAGTACACATTTCTTTAGAATGAAAAAAACTGATTTTCTTTACTTTATGAAACTTTTAAGTAGTAAAGTATTTGGAAATTAAAGTTCATGATGGAAATAAAAAGAGAGATTGTTTAAAAAAATATGAAAATATTTCTTGGAAAAAGCAAATTTGATTAAATAAGTATTAATATTTGAAAATGATTTGTATAGAAATGCCTATTTTTTCTAATAAATTAATATAATTAATTTTTTTTAAAAAAAGGCTGTTGTACTTTGTCATACATTTAATTAATCTTTAGAAGCCATATTCCTTCCTATAATAAATTTACAATTTTTCAGTTTCTTTTCATATTTATACTCTTAACAATATTTAAAAATTTTTAAATGAAGTCTTATATACACACAATTTCAGTCTTTTCGAAATGTTTCATGGTTTGAAAAATATTTTGTTATATAACGGAAAATGTAAGAAAATAAATTTTTCAGTATGCCATAATATATCATTTTCCTTTAATTTATTTCTCAATATACAACCAAAAAGGAAGAATAAAATTTTATCAACTTATCCAATCAAAATTAATGATTTTTTCTGACTTGCAATTGAAGTTTGTCATTCAACAGTGATTTTTTTTTTATCACGGATCTACATTGATAGGAACTTACAGCTTAAAATTGGCTCCGAACCACTTCAAACAACCAAGCCTAAGATGAAATTCGAAATATGAAATGCTGAATCGAAAGCAAGATCGTTACTCATTCGGAGGTAGGCTTGAATGGTAAAATAAAGTGCTTAAAATTCTTTAATAACAAATCTTAAAGATGTGCTTAAATAACGGCATTTTAATTTCATAATGAATTCTAAATTATGCTATATACCAGAGGAACATTGAATTCCTTAGGTAAAAGAATAATTACTTTCATTGTATTTTATATAAAAAAATTACGATTAGTTTTCTTTCACGAAATTAAATTAATTTTTTATCACTGTAGTTGTATTAATTTTCAAAATTATCTTTTGAATAATAAGAAATCAAATTTGATGAATTCAAATTTTTTAGTATCGACACACACACAACACAATTGTATACAATACTTTAAGTAATCACACATATTCATTCATGTTAGCAGATATCAAAAATGTAAAATATAATATTTATATATTGCTTTGGTTATATTATAATAGAAAATAATAAAAAGATTTTTCTTATATGTGAAAAAAGATGAATATATTCTAGTGAAAGCAATTATATATATATATAAAACGAAGATATAATTGCTCTTGCGTAGTTTTCACATCTGTTACAGAATTGAATGCACACATTACGAATTATGAAGATAGGATTTCAGTCAGCCACTTAAAATTGTTATTAGCCTAATCATGAAAAATAATTTAAAATAAATACAGGCAGATTTACTTCATAAAATATTGCAAACTTTGAGCCAATATGGAATTGTTTCATAAATTAGTTCATAGAATGTATTCGTTTGATAAAATATTCATTACCTAAAACACTTATGGGTGCAAATCAGTGGGGACTGATAAAATAACGAGTAAAATTGAAAAATAAACATTATATCTTGAAACTAATTATTTTTACTAAACTGTTCTCTTAATAAATTAAATACTATTAAAAATTATTTAATATATACTATAAAAGGAACACACTCAAAATAAAATTCATATTTAAAAATAATTCTTGTATTTATTTCATTGATAAAAAAATCACTTCTTTTTTTATGGTTTTAAACCCACATTAAAAAAAACATTTTTCTAGTTTTTTTTTTTTTTTTATTTAGCAAAACATGTTTCGATTGTTTTACTCAAAAAGTACTTCATTTTTGTTAGCATCCTTCATCAACATGTTTTATAGATGCTTGCAATACTAAGTTATTTCACCTTAAAATCTGAAATTTATTTTTTATTCTCACTCATTATTGCTTTTAATCATTTCATCATGTGTTAGTTTTTACTTACCATTTGTACCAGAATCCACATTCAGAGAATATAGAAAAGAAATTTTGGGAGTCAGTGGGTTTCTTTGTCGAAGTTCATGTATGAGTCCCTCTTCTTCATTCAAGTCATCAGGTAAATTATTTTTGGCTTTCCTTAAATTTGGAGGCAACAAAAATTATAAATTTCCAAATGATCTTCATATTGTTTGTTTGTTGGTTCTCATTTTAATCACATATTGAAAAGTACCTAAAATGTCAATTTCATAAGGCAAATTGAAGCTTTGATTATTCTTTGCAAAAGCACTTCGGGGGAGTATTAGCACTTCAAATTATTGATTTAATTCTGTTGTTAGAGCTAATGAAACAGGAGTTAAAAAGGCAGGATTAATTCCACTGGAATTGATTTAAAAAATTCCAATATTTCATTGTTTGTACAACATAAATCCTTAGTTTAAAGAATTAACAATTAACCAAATGTCAAAGTCAATCCAAGTTTAAACCGTAAAAAAATTTTTTAAAAATATTAAAAATAAACGCAAGCAAAAAATATGAAAAAGCGTTCTAATTTTTTTTAAACTTGTAAATTGAAATTAAATATTTCAGAAAATTGTAACGTATGTTTGAGAGAATAATTAAGTTTATAGTTAAGTATCAGCATAAATAGTTAAAATGAGAATAATCGAATAGATATAGGATCTATCAAAATTCTAATAATCACAAAACTAAGAAAGAATCACTCATAAAAATGAAGCTTTTTATTGCATTTAACTTGCATTATTAAGGTCCTTCAACAATAATTTCTCTTTGATAATGCATTATAAGCAAGTAATAAATACTTGTGGATAAAATAATTTAATTGTTGTCGATAAGCAGAATTATTATTGCCAACAAACAATTTACTTATCTTTTAAAAAAATAAAGATAAATGTCTAAATCAATGTTCGTGAGCAAATGCGTAATATATGTGTCTTCTATAAAGAATGTGTTTTGTAAAACTCTATTATCATGGACACGACAGGATAGTGTGAGCATCAAAGTGGTTCTTGTCTCCTTGACATATTCTGGACTAATACAAAATTATTGTATAATATTTACGGACAATCTTCTGCAAAGCAATGAGTTTGTAGATTTGATCGCTTCTTCTTTCATTTAGAGCTAATATTTATTTTATTTTATGTATGAATTAAGGAACATTTATATTAGAATTTTGTTTTATTACTTTTAGGCTTCGGGGTTAATTTTGATTCAAAATGAAAAATGTAGAATATTTTATGATGTGAAATTTCGAATTATTATTTGAGTGTTTTGAAAGTGCTCGAAATGGTGAATAATATTTTTGTTGTTTTGGTAATTTTGGTTCAGATAATTTTAAAATAAAATGTAATATTCAAAGAGTGATACACATAAACGCATATCAATAAAAATTATTTTAATTTTTTTTTTTTATTTTGAGGGTAATTTGTTATCCTTTATATATAACGATTTTCTTCGATAATGATTTATTTAATTTAAAGTAATTAAACAGTTATAATGATTCGTATATGTATATACTTATAACTTGTTTCTGATTATTTTAATTTGTGAACGTACATTGTATAATTGAAATTTTACAATGTGTTGAGATAAAAATTGAAACTATAGCATTTTTTAATATAGATTAAGTATATGAGTAAAATAATTTAAAATTTCTTTATAGCCCACAAAGAAAAAAAAGGGTTTTCATGAGTTCAACAAATGAAATGTGATTTTTATGATTTTTAATATTTGGTAACTTAAGGTTTGATAATTTGTGACAACATTAAATTGCTAAAATGACGTTTGCATTCATGGGAGAAACGAGGACCTGTTAATATTTGCAAATGAGTTAGGGGAACATATTTCTTCGGACGATAAACTAACAGATTTAAAAAATGTCATTACACTATTCAAACACAATGAAAAGTTGGTTGCTCAAGAATTAATTACTATAATTTCCAATAGGGTAGAGAAAGAAAACCACATCTGAATAAAGGCAACGTAAAATAGAAGAAAAATAAGGAACCTGAGCATGAAATTAAAATGCAAAATAGAATTGAGGATTAAGGAAGGTAAGATCAAATCAGAAATCACTGTTGAATATGAATGGAATAAATTAGGAAATATCGTTCTTGGTTATTTAAATATAATGAAAGGTTTAGCTTTAGACCCCTGGAACAAGCAGAAGAATAGCCCTTCTTTTTCCATCATGCAGAAATTATGTTCAATCTTTATGGACTATAAAAGGAAAGTTATTTTGTTTAATATGTCGTACCAAAGGAATAAATGCTATGCTATCTGAAAAAGATTTAGATCAGTATAATAACATAGAAAGTTTCATTTTAAGATAACACAGAATACAACCCTTATAAAAAAAAGAATTTATATTATTGGTATACATTACACAATGAAAGTTTCGCTGAGTGCGTTTCCAGAGTAGAAGCTGCATTAGAACTATTTAAAATCAAGAGACGTCGAAACATTTGCTAAACGTAAAGAGCTTACTGTATCTGACAAAATTAAAGAAAACTTGCCTATTCATGTAAGGTTAGAAATCATTTTTAAAGAGACTGAAAATTGGCTTTCAGTTCCAGAGCTGGTGAGGATAATAGATACTTCATAGTTTCAATACCAAAATATTTTGCAAATAATTTCTAGAATTGTACCAAATTTATAACAGCTTCCCATGGAACAAAATAGAACAAAATTGTTTGAAAACCTTCTCGAGATAAAAGCAGAAATAAAAGTTTATTGAAAAAATGAATATACTTATTAAAAGAATCCAGATATGCGATCACAAATTCAACAATTATTTGCAAGAATCTGATTTACTGTACCATACAGGCAATGTGAGAAGACAGAAATAGGTACCACTTGTAGTTCCAGAATGCAGAAGAAAAGAAATTTTTAAATTAGCGCGCAAACTGCAACCGAAGGACATCTGACTGCCAGAAAAAGCCAAAAAAATTGTCTTTTTTTATGGTAAGATATACCAAGAGATGTAATACATTTGTGATCTTGACCTCATCATATAATCAAACATTGATTAAATCTTGTCATGATTGTCACCTACGGAGGAAAATTAAACTGAAAGACAGTGAACCTACGGAAACTACTAGACCACAATCACTCTTCCAACTTGTAAATGCTGATATTTTTCGGCCTATAGAATCTTAAACTTCTAGCCGTCATCAGTATGTGTTGAATTATATAAATCAGTAACTTTGATGGCTAGAAGCAATTCCTGTGAAAGATTTGACAGGAATTGCTTCTAGCCATCAAAGTGCTTGCTTCTAGCCATGCAAAAGTGACTTATGATACCTTTATGGAAATTTTTATGAGTACTGAAATTCCTCAAATCATTGCTATTTATAATGGAATTTCAGGTAAAAACCAATGCAAGAATTTCTTATAAGTTTAAAACCTTTACCGAAACACTCTACGTTAGGTTACTCACAGAATAACCAACTGACATAAGATATATTGTCTGAATGAAGCAAATTTTGCATCATGCTATAACGTCGTAAGTTCAAAGGGTGGGACAAGATGTTACCTTTTATCTTGTGTGCATATTTTGAAGTACCAAATGCTACTACTGGGGTCTCACCACACATAGTTATTCTTGAACATAACAGTTGGGTGTTTGGCTATTTTAAAATCCACCTGGGAAGACGATGTTTTGCCTTATGGTATTATTGAATCGATCACTGATTATTCTTCAAAGGGTTTGAAATCGCAAGCTGAATGCAATGGAATACGACCATGAACATGCCAAAAGTCAACAAGAAAAATATGTACATTATCATCATTTAAGATCAAAATCAAAGGAATTATCTGTTGAGAACGAAGTTATGGTATTGATTCCAGACTCGATTAACAAACGTTGATCAATATTGAAAGGTCCAGGTGGAATTGGATAACAGAAATCACCATACTTCTTTAAAGTAAAATTACCACACGAAATCATCCATCATCTGTATCAAAATAAGCCAAGGAAATATATCCAGCCGATTAATATTCCAAGCATAATTTATGAAGTTCATGAAGATTTTGGTGAAGTTCAACTTGAAAAATTAAGAGGCTATGGAGAAACCAAGGAAAGCATTTAGAAGAAAATGCCAAATGATCAAATTTATCTACGAAATGAAAGACTCAATTTTGAATAATAATTCCTCTACAGGTTATTTGATAATGGACTTCAAAAAATATTATTACAATCAAAGCTTACGAAAAACTGCAATCAAAAATATATATTCATTTCTATAATGATTATTTTTCTCATAAATTGAGGACCACCCCTTTAACGAGATATATCTACGGGTCGTAAAGAGAAAACCCGAACACGTCAGAAGTGCCAATTTCAACACATGTACATAAACACAGCAGAATCATTTCTAATTCAATAACAGATGGGATCGAACCCAAGATCTTCATTCCTAGAAGAATAGTCTACTTTTATGATGTTATTCAAAGCGAAAATATTTGCAAACTTTTACGGCATAGTAAATGTTTCGATGCGTAATCAGTTATTCACACCAGAAAGAAATAATTTAACTTTTGAGATAAAATTATAAAAATGGATTTCTAAAAGTAAAAAACAAATTAATTTAGAATATCTTTTATGGAACATTAAATTTATAACCAATTTCAAATTAAATTAAAATATGTGGTATGAAATCTATCAGTTTAAGGTATAAAAACATTTTAACTACACACAACTAAATAGCTTCCTTTTAATATTTAGAAAAACTTTATTTAATTAATCTTCGAATAAAATGTAAAATACGATATCAATAAATTACAGACATGAACAAAGCAAAAAGTAAGAAATGTTAAAGATTTGCTCCGCTTTAATAATATAAAATAAATTGCGAGTGATGTATCTTATTGAATTACAAAGCATCATCTTCCTTTCAACAGAAACATTTCTGAGAAAATGTTTAAATTCTATTCTTTTTTGCAATTAAATACTTTTTAATTTTATTTCCTCAACATAGTGCCAGGTAAATTGTCACAGTAAAAGAGAAACGAAATCAAAAATTATTTCCTTATAATTTTCTAGAATTACATTTATCAGAATATTCTATCTAATGCAGTGAATCTAATAATCCCCCTAATACAATCAAATCCCTTTTACAAAGATTGATTTTATCTTATTTTAATTAAGAGGCACCTTAAATTAAAATGCAACTATGCTGCACCATTTTATTTTTGCTTTATTCTATTTTAAAATCAAGTTACATTGAAATGCACTGTAAAACCAATTACTGTTGCTTAATTTGATCTGTTCTCTAGTGATACCGGCTATTAAATGTCATTATGCAGGAACGATAGAGGCTAATTTCTTTTGCGATGTAATTTCGCCGTTTTTTTTTTTTATTTTTTTATTATTATTCTTTTTACAGCTCTTTCATATCCTATCAAATTTTATATCATCTTCTCTTACAGAAGAAGCTATACGAAATGGCTATTATCTTTTCCTAAAAGCAATTACTAGCAGCAATTTTGTCCTTTTTTTGATCTTTTGAGCTGTAACTTTTCTCTTTTTTTCCGTTGTTTTCAAGCAAATAATAGAGAAAACTTAGGCTTTGAGTTAGTTCTACCTGATTGTTTTAATCCTCAGTAGAGAGGACATATTATTCGAATAATTTATTTTATGAAGACCAGATTACATCTTTTATATGTTAAATTTAAAAATGTTTAATTATAGCATAAATATATACTTGAGTAATGAGCTTAAATTATATGTATTTCAATATAAAAGTTAGTTACTTTATGATTAGTTA
The DNA here is from genome assembly GCA_030067965.1 of Latrodectus elegans. Lineage (NCBI taxonomy): Eukaryota > Metazoa > Arthropoda > Arachnida > Araneae > Theridiidae > Latrodectus > Latrodectus elegans. Next base: position 45,884,335 of record CM057811.1, on the reverse strand, counting down.
GTGAAAAGTGACAAAATTTTATAAAATAAAATTAGATATTTATTGAGGATTCACTTTGGTAAAAAACCATAAGAAAGCTTATTGATTATATATACAAATTATTTTAAATTATTTTAGGAATATATTTTGTCACATATGAAGTTACTTATTATTGAGAAAAAAATTTTTTAAGGCAAAAAAGACTAATTTTTTCAACAGAAATATTAAATTATCTCAAAAATAATTTTGAAATATTCACATTAAAAATTATTTAGCATTTCGTTATTTAAGTATTATATCGAAATATATTGTCAAATCTACATTATTTATTTACATTAAATGAAGACATAGATAAAAATTTTCAATACTTAACAATTTGTGTATTATTTTGCTAGATTTAGTTAAATAAGTTCAGCTAAGCTATATATATATATATATATATTAATAATATATATATATATATATATATATATATATATATATATATATATATATATATATATATATATATGCATCTATTTATTGTGTTCATATAGATAAACAATATAAAAATAGAACTTTTAAAACTTTTAGAGTTTTATTTTTATGATTACATTTTTTATGGATATAAACTATATGTCAGGTTAAAGGTATTCCTCAACTATCTAAATTCTTAAGCTTTCCAGAAAATATATTTTTGACAACTATACAATTTTTTTTTATAATTCAGATACATTTTACTTTTTGATATATTGAAGATTTTATTATTTTTATTACTCAAGAATTAGTTGATCTGTATACTTATATTTATTCTAAGGATTCATTGACCTTTAAAGTGATATTTATTCTAAGGATTTAAATTTAATTTAAGCAAAATAGCTTAAAAACATTTTATGCGTGAAATTTCTAAATAATTGCTAACATACTTTACTCATTAGTAAATTCCGAAACTGAATAGACATGCCTTTTAAACTAAAAATAAAACTTAATTATAATTAAACGTTAAGTATTATGGGCACAAACTAATAAATAATTAAATTATTTATTCATTTCGTATTCTATTAATATTTCATGGCAACATGAAATTACTCAACGAAACCAGAAATGATTTGTTTCATCTAAATTAAGTAATGGTTTTGAATTATAAATAAAACTTTTTTTTATATATAACAACAAGCAAAACTAGAAATAACATATTCCACAAATTGAGTTTTTTCCTTTTTTATGTTTTAATCGTAAAAAGTTTTCACTTTTCATTAAGGAATATGAGCTATTTATTAAATGTTGTAAATGTTGTAGAGCAAAATATTATTAAGAAATAATGCAGGAATAGGGAGAGAGTATAAATTTTTAATTTTTTATCGCCGAATTTTTACTTATACAAAAAATAAATAATGCATGACTTCTGTAAGTCTTTTATAAATCTAAAATTTAAATACATATTATATTTTTCTGTACTAAAAACATTTTTCGTGTATTACAAAATATTAATTTAAGAAAAAAACATGCCATTTTTATATTTATTGTAAATATTTATATAATGTTTAAATATAATTGTTTTTCTTATAATTTATTCATTCAGTTAAAGGAATGTAAATTTTACAACACCTTAACTTCATTTATTTTATTTATTTATTATTTTATGCTTTATATTTAATTAATACATTTTTATGATACCAAGGAACATTTTAGTTTTAACCATTAAAAAATAAAGAGAACGGGAAAAATAATAAAACATGTTTTACAATGTTAATATGAATTTCTCTTCTATAAATTTTGAAGAATATGTTAGTTTAATGCAAACTTAAATTATAATTTACGTATTACATTTGTGAGTATGTTTTTAAAACCAAAATAGCAGTTTTAAATATTTATTATATATAAAAAAATAACGATTATTTTAAATATTAACTGTCTCAATAACATAGTCATTACAAATAGCATATTTATAGATAAATAATAGCAAATTATAGTAAAAATAGCGTGTTTTATTGTATTCACAATATCATTAAATTTTAAAAATTACATTAAGTTATACACAAAGACAAAGTATATAATTTATTCACCTATATTTATTATCATATTTTGCCACATGCTAATAAAGATATCTAAAAAATCTGATTAAATAAAAATTATTTGCTATTAAATTTTATTAATATAGACTAAAAATCAATATTAATGCAATGGTTAAATATTTTTCTGAAATAATTCAAGGAATTTTTGATTATGTTTAGATTGGTTATAAAAATAACTATCTAAATCATTTTTCTTAAGATTATTAACACGATTTTAAAGATGCAACTACTGTACTCACCCACATGAACAAGAATCTCTCTCTAAAATCTTGATTATTATAGTGTAAAACACAGCCCGACACTCAGAATGCAACACCAAAAAGAAGTTGCCAAAGAGAGACAAAACGCAGCATTCAGAGAAAGCAACTAACAATGAATGATCTGTATTTTGAAATAGTACGCATAATACAGAGCAAGAACATTATCAGGTCAGTAGGCTGTAAGATCACTGAGGACGGCGATGCACAAAGCATACACCACAGAGTCAATAAGAGTGTAGATGGCCTCCTGATAAATGTCTCTCAATTCCTTGTTAACAGTTTCGGAAAGTGGACCTTCTGAATTAGCCAGTGGTAGGGTCTTTAAAGGGCAAACAATCATATCCCAAACATGTTCGATTGGTGAGAGATCTGGCGAGTAAGGTGGCCGAGAAACTAGCTGTACACATTGCAGATCATAGTGGCTGCTGCCAGCAATGTGTATTCGAGCTTTTTCCTGATTATAAAGGGTATGGGTAATTCATAAGTAAGGGGTGTGTCACCGGCAGCAGCACAACATCCACTTAACATTAGATGGTTATTGTGCCCTGAATACGAACTAGAGGTGACGTGGAATCATACGCAGTGGCATCTCAAACCATGTCATGTGGTGGGTCATTACAAACGTTATCATCGCATACGTTGTCTCGCGGTGGGGCGTTCCACAATTGCTGCAAAATTGGACCTGTCTCCACGTCATTGCTACTCTCGTACTCAACGACTATCACTGAAGACCTAGAAGCATGACTCACCTGAGAAGATGTTCCTGGGCTACTTCATGACCACATTACTCTAATCGGGCACTATTCTAAAAGTTGGCGTCTATTCTGTGGAGTTAATGGCAATCTTCTTAGTTTAAGCCATTAACGCAGACCATTAGTATTCAATCGATGGCAAATGGTTCGGCTGGATATGGGAGCATTCAGAGTGTCTTCCACATGCTGCAGAGTTTTATCAGAGAAGTTTTGGGTGTGCCGACACCGCCTTCCATCGGACACGCTTGATTCATGCCTGCTGGCACAGTTCGGCTGGCAGGAACGTTTCACAGTTCCTTGTTCCAACTATCTTCGCCACTGCCGGTGCACTGTGGATGTGTTCAAGTGGCTGTCAGCGGCTATTTGCAGTACCTGCAACCTGCCTTTTTCAGAACGATAACCATGCCCCTCGTAAACCCGTCTGTCTGTTGAAACTGACTCCGCCGTCAATACCTAAATTTCTTACAATTACTGGCGACTTTTGAGATAAGAACTTATTTTCAAAAATTATCTGGCAAGCAGTAATAATGGTGAGAATATTGCCCATTCTGTTGGTTCCTCGTCTAGTAACTTATCCTATATGTGCTGAAGATCCCCTCACCCATTTTTCACACTATTTGCATAACACAGTAAGTTGTATATACCCTGAAATTTGTTTGATTTCCTGACCATCCCTTCTTGGATATGCATTTTTAATGTGAAGCTGTGTATTTTGTTCCAAATTACTTAAATGTTATATAATACAGTTTTCATAAATATTTGCATGGCATATATACATAAGTTCATCCTTCTAAATAATTTTTATATTGTACCTTTAGATGACTCATTGCATTAAAGATTCTCTTAATAAATTAATTTAATATTACTCCTCAAAAGCTTTCATTTCTTTAGCCATTATATTTTATAAATCTATCAAAAATATGATAAATTTTAATATTCGTAGAACTTCCAAACCTATGATTATTAAAATATCAGTTAAATCAATTACTCAAATATTTTTAATGATATTTTTAAAAAGAAATGATTTTGCGTATTAAAATTTACTTGAATTAATAAAAGAACTATTAAATATTTCATAATAATTTCTCATATAATCGAAATTACTTTGTTGAACGACTGCACCATAATTACTTCTGATGCTTTTGGGTAGGTTCATCTGTAGTGTGGACACGTTAAATAATAATATATTTTCATGCACAGTTATACTTTACAGACACATTTTGAAAAAAAATAGCATTTTATAAAAAGTTCTATATAAGTTTACAACGTTTAAAAATCCCCTATAAAGTAATTTTTTAAAAATTTCTTTATAAAAATATACACTTCCCATGTAATTATATATATATATATATATATATATATATATATATATATATATATATATATATATATATATATATATATATATATATATATGTATATATATATATGTAGATAAAGATGACTTATTTTCTATGGATATTGAAAATTCCAATTTAATGCATTTAGAAATGACATTTGTGGCCCATTAAATTTGTTATCACATGAACGTACAAACAGATATTTTAAATTAAACCTTCTTTCTGAATAAACTAATTTTTTCTTTTTCAGTTTACTATTCATAATTGAAATTATTTTTATTGAGATTAATAACACTTAAATTTGTAATGTATATTAAAAATTTAAATTGTATCATTTGTCAGCATAAGATATTTTGCTGATGAATTAAATGTATTTTAATACAGTTTTGCTGTGAATTTTAACGTTAAATCAAAGTTAGCGAGTATTGTTAATATTCTTTAGATTTAATTTATCATTTATAATAATTTTTCAGAGTCGTGTAATGCTTTTAAGCAGAATACTATTCGTGTAAAATTCATTCTTCAGTTATTTTAAAAAAATTTATTTAATTTTATGCATCGTAATGAGATTATTTTAATTTCAACAAGATACAAGGAAAATCATAAAAAAATTATATGGTACAAAGGCCTTTCAAATATAATTATCACATCTTGTTAAGTAAAACATAACTTTAGAAATATTAAATATTATTTTATTTCTAATTTAACAATTTTATATACCTAAATATAACTGATAAGTAGAAATATTTTATGCACCAGTTCTAAATCTAAATTCAATTTATCTATTTTAAGTACATCTTTGTGAGTGATGGGAATATATTTTAAACTTCTCAATGAATACCTCTAACATGTGTCATTAAAATTATTATATTTAAAATGTATTTTTAAAATTTCTGATTATATATTTTTAATCTGAAGAGAAGATTTGTGTTAAATTTACCAAAACATACGCATTATTCTTATCTTTGTAGTTTCAGAAGTAAGATGGTTCAATAATTTTAGACAGTTAACTTCACACAAACAACAAGAATTATAACTTACAAATGTAAAATTTTTGATAAATAAACATTTCTTTATATTTGGTATTCATGTATCGTAGCTAATAATTGTTTCATAAATTTAATATTATTTTTTCTGCTTAAGGTATTAAAATATATAAAATATCTTATACAAAATTTTCCAGTTACTTGATATTAGACTTATGTATGCTTAGAGCAATTTTAAAGTGTATATTACTATCATTGGTTCAAATAATTTAACCATTTATGTAATTTTTAACAATGATTTAAAATTAAGGCAATTTTAAATATATTTTATATTTTCATCCTATTTAATCCATATTCATATTTACTAAATATTTTAGATTATTTTTCTCTCAATTAATAAGATTAAGGTTGTGAACAAATTATAGGGATTTAGTATGATACAAATATCCTAGTCTTAAGTTATCATAAATTAAGTCATAACGACTCAATAATTAATTCCTTTCTATAGGAGCATAAATCAATTTCTTAAGCTATTTATGATGGATACTTAATTCGCAATTACCCCATTAAACCTATTACTCACTTCTAGTTAAAGCACAAGCCATCAACTCATTATTAATTCATATAAGATTAAATTAGTTAATTCAACCGATATACTTTCAGACTTATTGATTTATGAACAATTTCATCCTATTTTTTAAATTTTGCTTTTCCTATTGGTTAATATTTTAGTACATTCGTTTGATCTACTTGTCTCTCAGTATTTATAGATATATATATAGATATATTTATATATATATATATATATATATATATATATATATATATATATACTGAGAAACGAGTAGATCAAATGAATATATATATATATATATATATATATATATATATATATATATATATATATATATATATATATATATATATATATGTATATATATATATATATATATATATATATATATATATATATATATATATATAATTATGAGAAATAAATTTGTACACAAAAATATATAGATAATATATAGAAAGAAAGAAGTTTGTAGGTATAAAATATATAACTACTCTTTTTTGCATGAGTAAAGATGAAAATAATTATGAAAATTGTGTGATCAAAAAATTTTCTAGTGATAATAATCAAAGAAGTAAAATTTTGCATTTTCTGCAAAGATACTGTATAAATGATGCTTTCTAAATTAAAAATTAGGTTTAAAATCCTTTAAATTCAATAGAAATATTAAAATGAGGTAAAAAAGAATAATAATAAAGCAGCTGGAACAGATGCCATACCTGATAAACTAATAAAATGCGTGGAAAAGACCTAACAAATACTATTTAGGAAATTATAGTATCGATTTGGGAGAAAGAAATCCCACCACCGGATTATCAATTAAGTATTCTCTGCCCAATCCAGAAAAAGGAGAAGTACTGAACTGCGAAAATTAAAAAGGAATAAGTTCACTGCCTGTCAATTATAAAGTGTTTTCAAATATTTTATTTTGCCGTTTGTCTCCTATTATTGATACTGTTATTGGCGAGTATCAATGTGGCGTTAGAAAAGGAACATCGATCACTGACCAAATCTTCACGTTGAGACAAATTCTAGAAAATTCTAAAGAATATGGAATCGACGCTCACCATCTATTTGCAAACTTCAAAGCAGCCTACTATAATATCGACAGGACAGAGCTACTAAATGCACTTGTTGAATTTAATGTTCCTTTATAAGCTAATAAAGATCATTCTCACATCAATCTTCTCTGCGGTAAGAATCCAGGGAGAAACATCTACCCCCTTTGAGGTTTGCAATGGAGTTAGGCAAGGGGATCCATTGGCTTGCCTCCTCTTTAATATAGTGCATGGGAAAATGATAAAAGATGCTGAAATTTATACAAGAACCACTATATTCAACAAATCGGTACAAACTCTAGCGTATGTCGATGGCATCGACGTAATTTCAAAATCTGAAACTGACCTGAGGTCAGCCTTTTTGGCATTGGAAAAAGCAGCTAGGAGGATGAAGCTCAGAATAAATATGGAAAAAGCAAAACGTATGTTCTTTGGTAAAAAAGAATACCATTCTGAGACTTTTATGATTGGAACATTTAAGTTTCAGTCTGGGAGAAACTTCAGCTATTTAGGCTCGGAGATTGACTACCAAAATGACATCACTCCTGAATCAGAAAAATACTCATTGCCGCAAACTGTTGTTTCTTTGGTCTAAGACCTTTTTTGAGAATCCACCTAATCAGGAAAAGGACAAAAATAATGCTATACAAGACATTGATTAAAACAGTTCTAACCTACGCCACAGAGACATGGACCTTGACGATGAAGGAAGAAAAAACATTGGCGATTTTTGAGATAAAGGTAATAAAAGCTATTTTTGGTGCGGTCCTGGAAAATAACACCTGGTGAAAAAGGTATAACTTTAAAATGTACAAAATCTATGGAGAAGAAGACATCATTAAATCAATAAAACTATCTAGAATGAGATGGGCAGACCACCTCATGAGAAGGAGTACAGAGAGGACCCCAATAAAGGTCTTCAACACCACCCCTTTCTGTAGTAGACCAAGAGGAATACTCAAAAAGAGATGGAAGGACTGCCTGGAAGAAGACTTCAACATACTTAAAGTCAAGAACTGGAGGTCGATTTCTAGAAAAGGGGCGGAATGGCAGAGACTTCTGAAGAAGGCCAAGGCCCACAAATGGCTGTCATGCCAATGCTGATGATGATGAAAACAGAATAAAAATTGAGAACATCAAAATACTGTGCAAACTTTTAAAACGTAACTGAAGAAATAAATTTGGCTGTTGGGCCAAAAAGTATGTAAGCATTAATGAAATAAAATGTTGCCATTTTTTACGAAACTAAGAAACATTTTACATCAAAATTATAGTTTTAATTTATTTCCAAACTCCGTTATAATAAATTAAAAATAAATCAAATTATTATTTTTTAATTATATCGAAATTTCTATATTAGTTGAATTCGCTATTTTTTTTCCTAAATACTATATTTTAGAAATCTAAGTACATTTTAATTCGTATAATTTCAAGAAAATTTAATTTAAATGAACAGAATGGACTTTAATAGACACAGTCATAATCTATACAAACATAAATATCTCTCACGTAAGGTACTCTGAAGGTTTACATACAATTTAACTAGTGGTATTCGTAGTGAAAAAAATTCCTCCTATGGTCCTTCTTGACTGAAAAGGAATAAATTAAATATAGTTATACAAAAAGATATGTGAATTTTCACACAGTTAGTTTCTGTAAGCATATTTTTCTAAAAGATCATGCTATTTCCTACAATAAATTTTATGATGGATACAAGAGACATTGATTTATTCAAATCAATATCTTTTAATATAATGATGATAATAATTTTTAAGAATTAGTTCATTTCTTAAAAATTAATATCTTCTATAAGCCTAAAACTATTTTAAATTTTTGAGAAAATGTTAATCCCTAATTCTATTACTAAATCAAATTTTATGAACCAGTTAAAGTCAGCTCTATTTGATGCTTGGACAAATAATGATAATTTCTTCAAAACGTGGTAAAATATTTAATATAAATAGAGCACTTGACTAAATTAAAAATTAAATGTGAAAAGATAATAAATATTTCGGTAAAAGTTTCTAGTAAAATATTAAAAATGCACAGTTTTAATAAAATTAAAAATTTTAATTTATTTATAGCATTCAAAAGATTTTTACATCTATTTTTCATAACATTAAAAAATTTGTAATGTCTACAAGTCATTTTTAAACAGTTTCTTTTAATTTAAATGCTGCAATCATTTAATTTTTAAATAAAACATTTTTGTTTAATTATGAAAGAGATAATGGTAAATACGTTAAAAAAAACTAATGCTTGTGTATGAAAATCTTAATTTCTAAAAAATGTGAAAACTTTAAGTAACTTTTCCGAAATCAGATATTTTTTAACCTACATAAAAGTTTACCTTACTGGCAAAATATAGAAGAAATTATGAAATATACGATAAAAAAATTGCAAATAACAATGTATTAAAGACTTTAGTTAAAACAAAAATCTTAAAAAGTTTGAATCAATCCACATGTCTTAGTATATGTAGATAAATTAAAAAAATAATTATCAAACCATAGAGTTTCATAATCGTTGCCGCTTTAGCGATAAAATGTGAAAATTAATAATGTAGTAATTCTTAATTGTTTAAACATACTGCAATTAGTTTTGAATTTTTTATACATTCGTTAAATTTTACAACTCAATTTGTGAAAGAAAACTTATAACAACAAGTACTCCTTTTTTTTCTATAAAGATATCTGTAAATCCTAAATTGGCTTGTTATTTTAATATGAACAATACGATAGATAGTGTAATTAATGGTCAAATTGGCACTTGTTATTACAATATCTGGTAGAACAATTAGTCTTACACTTTAATGAAACTTTTAAATTATATATTTCTCAAAATATGATGGTAAAAAAAACAGTTGAGTAATATCTAATAAAACACTGTTTCATGAAATAACTGTTCAGAAATCATAATAAATTTTTGTATTCAATTTTAATTTATTATGTTTCAAATTAAATTTAAGCATTTCTTATATTTTATGAACATATCTATTAGAGAAAATTGAATAGTAAATTATTAACAATATTCGTTGTTATTGTATACAAAGTTTACTTAATGCTTTCGGTAATGCAACAAACAGTTCTTTGAATTGAGACGATTAATGAAGATTTAACCAACTTAAATCCTTAAATTTTTGATCAAAAAGTAAATTTATCTAAAACTCGTTTAGGCAACGAATTTAATTTTCTTACTAAATTGCATGCACAATTTTACGATGTTCGTTAAAATATTTTAAAAACTTTACTTAATTAAAATCTTAATACCTTAAACCCAATTATTTTTTCTCATCAGTTTGGGAAACCAAAGGATCTAATAATCAAACGATGTCAAACTCAGAATTCTAATTAAACAAATGGCAGAAATTTCTACTTTTCTTCAATTGAAGTCATTTTACAAGTAAAGCATACTGTAGTTTTAACGTAAGTGTACACGTAGCTTAATAATACTTAATTTTCAATGATAAATGAAGTGACTTTGACATCTTAAGCGGTATTTAAAATATTACTTTATTCTTTTCATTTCCAAGTAACATAATAATTAAATTTGGCAGAAAAAATTAAAAGGGTGACTTCACAAAAGGTTTTACACTGTGCTATTTTAATTCCATTGTTTTGTGATTCAGACTTTGCGTATTATAAAAGTTTCAATAATTAATTAATCTACGTAATTAATTCAGGAATTTTTAGGAAAGGTTATTTTTTCTTATAATTACTTCAATGAAAAATAATTTTGTAATATTCTGAAAATGCAGTTCCCTTCCAAAATGTGCCTAAAACGGATATGAACAACGTTCATTAGCATAAATAATATAATATTTTGTAATATTTAAAATTTTCCTATTTAGGTATTAATAAAATAAAATTAAAGAAAAATTCCGATATCACACTATTAATATTATCATGAATTAGATTACAAAAAATTAATTTCGGTTGAATATTTTCAAAACTTAAAGAGATTATATATCTATTTTAAGATTTTTATCCTTAATAAAAGAAATATTTTTCCTTTTTTACAATTTTATCTTGAAATTGTAAAATACTATTATAAATCTTCGATATCCATATTTATTAGCAGTTCTTTTCTTAAGTATTTTCCTGTTTATTTTTATATAAAAAGAAACATATGACATTGATTCTTAACTAACTTTTCATTAATATCCATATTAATACTAAGTGGAGTGTTTTTAACTAAGATCTTACAAGTTTACTTATCAATTAATCAAATAGAAATATCTAACAATAATTTTGTGCATAAATGATTTATTATTTTTTACAAAATTTATGTTACAAAATATAAGTTATCTTTAACTTATAGTTTCCTACTCACAGAAATGAAAAATCTTGTATTTTTGTGCTACATTATTTACTGAAAAACGAAAAATGCATAATTGTTTTAACATTCATTTCGAAAATTTAATAAAATGAAAAGAAATCTTTTTCGTACAATGAGATATTACTTTGAATATAAATATTAACTTTAAATAGGTTTTAACAGCAACTTTTATGCATTTTCTACGTAACTTTACATAAATTAACAGGAAATGGTTTTATAAAAGCAACATTTTTAATTTCAAAATTTAAGCACCTAATTTTAATGCTTATAAGATTCATATTAACCAGTTCACTTTTTATTCTAAAATTTCCCTTCATAACTCAAATATTTTTGAATAAATTTGAATATATATTTATTTTAAATAAGCTACAATTATTTTCGTCCCAAAATATTTTCCCAAAGTTTCAATGAAAGCGTTTTTACAAATAATTTGAGATATATAAAAAAATATTTTTTTTTTTTTTTTTTTTTTTTTTTACTATCCATTAATCGCTTTAAATAACTTGTGCTTAAATGTTGGTTTAATAAGGCAATATTACATAATGTTTTCAATCTTTAAACTAAATTTTCTGTTTCTATTCATAAAAAAATTATTTTTGCTAGAAATACATAATGTGTATTAATTAGAATAAGGAAAATCATAATACAACATTGTAACAGAATCTAATTTATTTCAGATGAATAGTAAAAGCGGAAAATTGTCCATATATTCCGCCATATCTCTTACATGTTTGTACTATAAAACCAGTCTTGATTTCAATGTTCAAAAATGTGCTCTTTCCCAACATCCCTGGGGACATTTCAGGACTATATTCCCGATACATACATTTTCTCGGAGCAGTCTCTTTCAGCTAACATATCTCTATTTCCAGCCAGGGTGGAAAAATGCAGGAATCTCTATTCCTGAACGCCATAGTGAGCCACTAGCGTCAGCGCTCATGCCAGAGCATTTTATTCCGTCGTAACGGTCCGACAATAAATTCTGTTGACTCAGCGTCTGTTCTTCTGAATCTTTTCGGGAAGTTTTAGTGCGAGGAGAGTAATGTGTTTTGTCGCTCCGAGAGAGAAAAAGAAAAGTTGAAAGAAATGAAACCTCCCCCTAAGGTATCTTGAACATTTCAGCCTTAAATGGTTTGTTCTTGTATTCTCTTAGCTGCCTTCCCCATCATCCTCTGTCGCGGATTTCTACTGCAGAAACGTACATAAAAACACAGTTTTTTTTCTGTTATACTTTTTCATATCGAAACTATTTTCATTGTTTTATATTAAATATTTGCAAAGTTTGAGGAGTATATATTGGTATAGTTTAACTTTTGTTAAAAAAAAAAGTCTTCTAATAGATTTATAAACGAAATGTTTTATAAAAAGAAGAAGCATATTAAAAGAAAGAAGCAACTTTCTAAAATTGAAAATGCAATGCAAGCAATGAATATAAAATAGTTAAAGTAAAATTCGTATAATAATTCCTTAAGATAATATTCCTAAAGAAATATTGCAATTGCATCAAAAAATGAATAAATATAAAGCCTACAAATGTACCTATTCATATTTTATAAGCAAAATATATCTTAATAAAAACTAAGCTAATTTGGAAACTTAAATAAAGATTTTTAAAATCAGAAAGTAAAGTATCATGAAAATAATTGGAATAGTCATAAATTAAATATTTTTCTTATAAATGTAAAAAAAGGATGGCTTTGCTATGCAGCTGTAATCAATTTTCAGAAATGAATATAATATAATTCAAGATTTTCTTAACAAAGTAATAAATTATAACTCCCAATGATATGTTATGTTAGATTTCCCTATAGATAATGATGAGAAATATAAAATATTTTCACCATAATTAGTAATTAACAATATATCAATGGTTTTAAGGCCTTTGAAATGTAAGGGATAATTAAATTATTAGAATTTTTTTTTTCATTCCAACAACTTTACAAGGTTGAATAAATCAAATAATCAGATAAATACGTATATAATATTATATTACTGATACGATCTTAAGTATCAAACTGTATTCAGACTATTAAAAGTTGTTAAAGTGTTGCAATAATCACAAACAGTTATATTTTTATACAGTGATTATAAGGCCTAAAGTAAACCAAGAAAAAGATATCAAAAAAAAACAAAGATATATAACAAATTGTAGCAAACATAATTACTTGTGGTATTCTAGTAAATTATTCACAAATATTGCAGAATATCAAGGCTGGTTTATGGCTAAATGGTTAACGTTCCTACTCCAAGGTTATTGTTCACGAACTCGAATCCCGGTTTGGGCATGATACTCATTTCTCCCTGTATTTCACTGTCATTTCTGCTGAGATGCCTAATAACTGTGACTCACTGTATAAACGGGTTTGTGGTGGAGGGACATGAGCAATGTCACTCTCCTCAATGACATCTCTTAAAAGCGCCCGCCGGGTACGATAAAAATGAATATTATTTTCCGGCTTTGTTGTGGCGAAGGGTTAGTCACAATACCATTCCCTTATAACATTTTCTTATATTAAATTAAAAGTGCTACAAACTGTACAAAATTAATGATAGGTCTTATTCTAGGAAGGTCTTATGTGGTCAGAAAATTTTAATTGTATAAAGCATAACTTTAACAACAGTAAAAAAATACTAACCATTAATACTAAATTATAAAATAAGGGAAAGTATTTAGTTTTTATATTCAAACGTTAAATATATCATAAATCTTTCTATTCTCAACAAATCATTACATTTTTGGCCGCTTTGCATGACGTTCCAATTCATTGGAATGGTGGGTGATGTATGTGGGTGATATGTGTTTCATAATAAATAAAATTGATTTCCTTTCCCTATAATATCTATTATAATAGAACAAAATTTAATTCTTTAAAATGTCAAAAATGTTTTAACCGATTATGATTAAATTATTTAATTCATCTATATATGCATTGCTTTATAAAAATAAACATTCTAGTTCGTTTGAAATTCAATCTAGTTCTAGTTTGTTAAATAAATTAAATGCCTACTTTCGAAAAGTTCTCATTAGCTACATTACACACTAGAAAAATTCGTTTTTGTTACAAATAAAAAAAACGCTTTAGGAATTTCCTATCTAATATTAATGTAATCGTAGGATGTGAAACAATTGCCAAATCCTCATATGAGCTTTACAACACGTTTGCATAACATTAAATAAATAAGATAATTATTCTCCTGTGAAATATTTTAAGCACCACAAACTACATTAATTTTATTCCTGGCAAATAGAAATATACTCATCTTCCTAACTTCATATTTCAAACATCATTGACTGGATCAAAATCTAGATATTACAATGAAACATTGTTAACAATTAAAAATTTTAACACACATAAATTTACTAAATTAAATGAACTTGCTTGATTAAAAATTTATAATTATTTCAATAATAAGAGCATAAACATTTCAAAACAAATTATGTTTTAAAAGAAATATAATCACTAGTAACTTTCTTTCAAATTTAGGTTATAAGTTATGATGAGAAATAAATATCGTATGGTGAATGTAATATTATTTATAGGAATTAAATCATGGCTTAAAATTTTAGTCATATTTTTATTACAATACTTGGATTCGTTAGTATACTATCAAAGTCATAAATTGTATTTCTTTCAGGATTAGTAATTATGGATGCGTATTCCTAACTTTGTGTGAAGAAATGAATGACGAGTCATAAAACTTAATTGCTATAAAATTTAAAAAAAAATTAATTTTATTTTTTACAAATAACTCTTAATAAAAGTGATGACTAATAAATTATTATAAAGCTAAATAGTATAATATACAAAAGGTGTTTAGAAATGTTAATTTTTTTGATGAATTATAAAATAATTCAGTTATATTTAATAATATTTTCAAATGTATATATATATATGTGTGTGTGTGTATGTGTGTGCATATATATATAGCCTTTTTAATGGCCTAGAAGAACATAACCTTCACAAAGTGTAACCTGTCGTTACTCCTCAAAATAATCACTGTCGTATCCAGGACTTTCTGCTAACGTATCACCAGTTGTGCAATCCCCTTGTGGTTAAACTCCTGGGTTTTGTACCCAATAAATTCCGTGAGCATTTGCGCATGTCTGCTCCATTTGGTAAAGGATTTTCTACGAAGATGATTGTCCAGGATATGGAAGAAATGTTATCTTTATAACGCAAAATAATGTGATTAAGAAGAATGGCACAAAGTTTGCCAACCAAATCACCTATCTGACTCATAGCCAACCAAGCGACATGTGGTATCGTGTGATCGGCCGTGAATAGTACATCCTGACAACAAACTAAAGCTGGCTCCTTTTGTTGCAATGTCTGTTGCACGCTTTCCAGTTGCTGCTAGTACACTAGTACAAGTACGCAGGGATTGTTTATCCCGTTGGTATCACCTCATAGTGAACCACTTGACGACTAGTCCATATTCCATAAAGCATAATCTTGCGTGGATAGAAAGGTGGTCTTGTGCTGTGCGGGACAGAATTCTCGGGTAGCAACTAATGTTCTGAAAGCTTGTGAGGGTCATACAGGATTCACTTTTCGTCACTGGTCAGCATTTGATTGAATATGGATGTGCTACAGGGGAGAAAAAGCAATGACAAACAGAATGCCACTCGTTGTTTATTGTTTTATGGACTTCCAAAAGTGTGTGAGGAACCCACTTGTTCTGTCTACATCATACCTGAGAGGTACAGACAATTTAACGTTTCCTATTTACCGGAAACGTTAAATTGTCTGGCAAGTTGACCACACGTTTGACTTCTGTCCACCTCAGTGACCACTTACAGGGATTGCTTCGTCATCTGAGATTATGGTCATTTAGTGTGAGCTTCATCATAGAGGAACGAATCTCCCTACAAATCTTTAATTCACAGCACTATCCTACACGCGTGACATATTTGGTGACTATCCTACACGCATGACATATTTGGTGACTATCCTACACGCGTGACATATTTGGTGACTATCCTACACGCGTGACATATTTGGTGTCTATCCTACACGCGTGACATATTTGGTGACTATCCTACACGCGTGACATATTTGGTGACTATCCTACACGCGTGACATATTTGGTGACTATCCTACACGTGTGACATATTTGGTGACTATCCTACACGCGTGACATATTTGGTGACTATCCTACACGCGTGACATATTTGGTGACTACTTGATGCAGTAACTGATAAGCCAATTTAGAAGTAGTAAAGCCAACAACAAAGAGCAAACTTCTTCTACATATCCATTTTTCTTCGATGTTGTAAGAATTTCTATTGATGAATGCACGGTGGACCTGTTTTTATAGCGACATATAGTCAGTAGAGAGAAGGGTCAGACGATTGATATTCGAGTAAACTTTCTCTCTATTTACTGGAGTCTCAACCCCGTTATAAACTAATTTTTATACTTATCTTCACTTTACTCAATGTCAACGCGTAAAACTATAAGTACTTTCTTATTTATCTTGTATATACATACAGAAATATGTATATTTCAATACCTGAAACTTTTGCTCATTTATAGTGGTTGAGTAAAAATTTTCAGTTCATTCTCAGAATCCTATAGAAAATAATAGTTAAATTCTAACGTTTATCATTATAAAAACATTCCTTGAAGAACCTCACTTTTTTCTTCTACAGAAATGTGATCATCTTAGAAAATTAGAATAAATAAACTAGATATAATATTTTATCATTTTCTTTTTGTATCAATATATTATTTAAGTAATGGAATTTACGTACTATAATATATAATATATTTATACAATTAAGTTCAAAATTTCTCCAGTATTTTAAAATCATTTCAAAACATAAAAAATTAAATTAGTCAGAGCACCATCTTTTTGACGTGCGGTATAGTCAAAAAAAGAATTTGTTTCTGTCTTAATATTGAGTGACACTATAGAAAATTCTTCCAATTAGGGGCAAAATTATTTATTTTAAATGTTTAACGAAAAAAATCGTTCACCTAATGTTTGCTGAATAACTATTCGATTTTTTAAGAGTAGTAATAACCCTAATACTTTAATTATAATTGCTTAGATCGCATGATTAACCTCATCGGGGATTCACTCATCTTATCAATAGGTAATTTTCTCTCCTTTGTAAATTTAAAATCAATATTTGAACCACATTATTTCAGTAAATAGGTAATCTTTTCCTAAAAAAAAACATGTGTTATTTCTTTTTTTAAAAAAAAATGGTTTTAATCATTACAATAGGGAAGCCATTATGATTTTATATTTCAGTATGAAGTTAAAACCAATTAAATTTTACACCATTTTATGGCCTGGTATAAAATCATCATATTACCACATAAAATTATATTTGTCAAATATTTGTAATTTCTATTAAGTTTATAAGAAATTGTGAAAGAAAACGATAAAAAAGAACCTATAAAATCGTAAGCTGAATTGCAAAAAAATCATTGTGTCTAACATCAATAAAAATATCAGTATAAAATCGTTTTTTGCGTATTTTTAAAAGCATTCACCTTCACAAGCATAGTTAAATTTATCTTCAATATAAGCTTAAGTCAGGATGTGATGGCCATCAACAGAAACTTGTAAAGTTTTTCCTCTTTCGACTCTTCGACTATGTTACTATGTGATAAAGCACGCAGCAAAACTAAATCGATTTTGAATATTTATTACTGAAATATGTTAAGTCTTGTATCAACCCATGAACAATATAAAGCACATTTTAAAAGCATGTCTACTTAACATAAGTGGCTCGACAAATGGCCATTTTTCTGTCATCACCTGCAATCTCTACTATAATTGTCCTTCCAAGTTAATGCTTCCCATGAAAAATGACTGTAAGCTCTTTTCCTACCCCCTTCTAGTCGGGATCCGCACAAGACTGTGAACGGAAATTATGAAAAGATGCATGCGTTGACAAAACGCAGTTAATCACTGTCAGTTTTGTGTCCCCCTTCAAAGCCCGTTGCCAAGGATCCTGGTTGTTAACGTCTGCGCCTATTTAGCAGCCAACTCACCCTTCACGTGTGACACTGCCTTTAATAGCTTTGCAAGTTGTGCATAATGCATATAGTCAACCTCCTGTAGTTGAGTGTGTAATAAGAATTTATGGCATTCATTTTAAAGCGTGCAAGGTGCTGTTGATTGGTCTTAATACGAAAAAGAATTTTTGATTAAGAAACTTGAAAATGTTTTTTTCCTCGAAGAATATACTTGTGAAAATACTGGTTGGGTTTTTTTTTTTTTTTTTTTTTCCCACTAGAAATTGACATTAATTTCTTAACACAATGCATTTCTGGTTTTTCTTTAGTATCATTAAAAAAGTACAACTAATTTCAATTAAAATTTAATATTCGAATTCAATTTTAAGCTAAATTATCAAGTATATAAATGTAAAGAAAAAAATTACAATGAATTAAGAAAAAAAATTAAAATTTTATAAAGCATTTTTTTTCAACATTGAGGTCGAAGAAAAATTAAAGTTTATTTAAAAAATGTTTTAAAGCATTATAAATATAAGTAATCAAAATCAGACTTTAATAATACATAAATATCTTTAGGTAAAATTTATTGGCTTGTTTCGTTTTAAATAGTCATCAGAGTCCTAGTAAAAGTACAAATTTAATCATTTAAGGTAATTTTACTTTACTTGTACTTCAATAAATATTTGCAAATATGGATAAATATTTATTAATATTAATATAAATAAAAATAAATATTATGTTCCTGTGCACTTCAGCACTATTATTAAGTATTTCCTAACATTTGTAATTTTTATGTGTTTATAAAAAAAATTTCCAACATAACTGTGCCTTTTATGGATACAAGACATGTTCATGTAAACGAATCTGCGTATAGTGGAGAAACAGTGCCTGTTAAAATATAAAAAACGTTGGCCAAACAAGATTCTTAAGAAGACATCACTACATTTTTTTATGAATTTCCTAATTCTAAGTACACATCAAGATGACATTAAGGGTTCATCAATTAGTCATAGTTTTAAGCATAATTTATTGTTAATATTTGCACAATCTGTAAATTTAAACTATAAATAAATTAAGATAGGTTTATGAATATTGAATTCCTAGGGAATAATTCATATCAGTGTATTTTAAGCATTGAAAGTTAAAAAAATATATCCATTATCCAATTTTATTAACCTTTGATTGCATTATAAAACATTAATAAAAATGCTTATAATTAGTTTATTGAATCATATTATGTAGATATTTTATGGCAATACTCAAATGCATTTCTTAATCAGATAACTTTTTAGAAAATAAAAGTTGTTTTCTGGTATTCAAAGCAAAAGCATACAAATTGTGAAAGCTTCTAAAATGTTTAAACCACCCTCTCTCTCTCTCTCTCTCACTGACCACAGAAGATATAATATATCTCTAAAATAACGTTGGTTCCCTCTATCCCTGTTTGACTTCCCAGAGGATAAAAATGAATTTCTTTTACTGCTAAAAGCACAATATCTAGTACAGCTTAAAATTACTCAAAATCCTATTCTTAAATTATATTCATATTTCCCTAATCCTAACCCTAAATTATATTCATATCTATATGAGGTATAAATATTAAATATAATTCGTGTATCAAAATATGTGTTAACAAAAATTGAATTGCAAGATTTTTTTATTTATTTATTTATTTTTTGATATTAGAAAATGAATACTTAATTTCTCCTTAATATATATATATATATATATATATATATATATATATATATATATATATATATATATATATATATATATATATATATATATATATATATATATATATTATAATTTCTGATACAGATGAATAACTATTATTTTAAATTATATTAGCTCAAGAAATTATATGTTTTATTCTATTCTCTCTTTCGTTTTATGGACACATAAAGAATAAAATTAGGTGATTAAATGCTACAAATCATCTTTAAATAGAAAATGAACTGAATTTAGTTTATTTCATCAGTAGAATTCTGTAGGTTTAAAAATATGGATTACGAGAAATTTCTCAGTTTACAAATTTTTAAATTAGATGCTTTATAAATAAAAATTTTAAAGTTGATAATAAAAGTTTATAAATTCTGTTCCCTTAAAAATTTAAACCAAATAATTAAATAGTAAAATTTAAATCAAATAGTAAAAACAGTAATAATTTGTTCGATATTGTCATATGCATATTGTTATTTTTTAATTATTTCTCGAAAACTAAGCTTATTTCCGAATGAGCCATCCACTTGTTTAGCATAGACTTCATTGTCATGGTGAACTAAAACACAAATTCCATCATGAATAGAGCTCATTTTAAAAAAAATAACATTTTTCAGAATAAAATAAAAAATCACACTTGTCGAAGATTATGAGTGAAAAAATATTATCTCAAAAGGCTTTATTTTTTTAGCTTCCACTTTTCTTTCAAGGAGCTCAAAACAATGTCAAACTGTCAGAATTATCCCTTAGATAAAGAGGTGAAAGTCTAGTAAGAATACCAGGAACTTATTATTTATAACGCTTAAGTAACGCAAAGGAAAGCGTTTGCTGTCAGACCATTTATAATGCTAACGGTGGGCCTGGTTCCTGTCTGAATATATAACGGTACACTTCACAAAAATCAAATTTCTCAATCATGGCAGCTTATATTTTTTTTTTCTTTCTGGCTTCGAAAAGAGCCATTTTGTATGCTTTTCATGCCGATAATGAATGATTGCTATTTCTGAAGTGAAATATTGTCAGCTATTGGAAAATAAAGTTTCTTTTCTGAGATTTTCCTAAACTTTCTATTTACATAATTATTGTGTCTAAAATATAATAAGACATTTATTCATTTCTTTTCGTAAT
Organism: Latrodectus elegans; assembly: GCA_030067965.1. Lineage (NCBI taxonomy): Eukaryota > Metazoa > Arthropoda > Arachnida > Araneae > Theridiidae > Latrodectus > Latrodectus elegans. The sequence continues at coordinate 45,863,164 of CM057811.1, read as the reverse complement.
GTTACGATATTAATACATGTGTACTTTCTCAAGTAAATATGTATTATATGATGAATAGAAAAAAAAAAGATTTATATAATTTCTTATCGTATTTATGGTGCGCTGTTTTATAAACATGATTATAGGGCTCTTAAAGTTCCTCTTTTTCTAGTAGTATTTTGATTTTTTTTTAAGTTAAATTTTTCATTGTTTTAAAAATGATTTTGCTATTAATAGAAGAACAATAAAATATACTATTGTTGTTTAAATATACTAATATATTGAAAAATAGTCAGCAAAGTTGCAAAAATGATTTTTTAGACACTATTGGAGTAAGAATAAGCCTCATAATATGAAATATAATAATTTTCATAATATAAAATAATTTTGAAATTATATATATAAACATGTATGTATATATATATATATATATATATATATATATATATATATATATATATATATATATATATATATATATATATATATATATATATATATATATATATATATATATATATATATATATATATATATATTAGTAAAATTTCAATTATTTGAAACAATTCTTCGTAATATATAATGATATAATAATAACTTAATATTGTCAGTATCTTTTTAATTTAATGTGAATAATTTGTACTAATGTGGAACATTTTTCACGTTTCCATTTTTAAAAAATGATTCTGAATGAAGATTGATTGGAAATGATGCGCTTTTATAAAAAAATATGATAAGCAGATTCTGGCTGTAGGACATTATGACATGATTTTGTGACGCTTCCTTAAACGAAGACATTTTAAAACAGCTGAATATATGTAACTTTTACGAAGGATCCTAATGAGTATTCCTCTCAACTCTGAAGATGATTGCTTAGATAAACATTTAATAGTTGTGGTAACAGACAAGATATTGAACCTCAATATCATTGAAGACAACTTTAAAATTGCTTTGGAGTTAGCTGTCTTTTTAGCTTATCTCAACTAAATGATATAGAAGTGTTGGATAATTGTGTGAAAAAGATCTTATGCATTGTTTGACATTAATATTTGACGACGCACATTTAATACCCTAATATTTATTTAAATCTCGGCCTTATATTACTTTCCAAAAGGAGTTTTCAGAAATGTTGTTGTATGTGTTGTGGCTTGTCCATCCTGATTAACAGCAACATCAAACCAGGCCCATAAGCCCAAATGCCTACAAACAATGTAGCAAAGACTCGTGGCACAAAAATAACTGAATTTTCAGAAGTAGTGGGCCTTATTCTCATTTGGAACAAAATATGGTGAACATTTAAGTGATTACTTCACAAATATCTGCGCAAAAACTGGATGTGACGCAACTATTTCGTATAGTTCAACAGTGGTTTCTTTTGAGTTTTAAGAATTCCTTTCCAAAGAACATTGTCCTACCGTTATCCACGTTGCACTCTTGGCTATGATGAATATAAGATAATGCAATCGAAGCATATCTGACAGACAAGAAAAATTTTCACACAGTTAATTGGTTTTTAACTCTCTTTAGAGCATTTGCTGATAAAATCCTTGAAATAGGTGAGTTGTTTGAACAAAGATATACTTAAATGCAAGAGAACATTTATTGCTGGGTATGATTTAATAACTTTATGCATATCTTTTTTTTCCATTTCAAAACTTTTAATCGAAAAATTAATCTAAAGAATCAATAGGTCAACAAACTGAGTTTGAGTAATCTGCAAATTGATTATAAACTCCTTATAATCACTTTTATTTATAATAATATTATTTTAAATCATTTTAAGAATTTTATAATGACATTATTTGGGTTGCAGCTATTGAGATGTAATGCTAAAAAAAGCAAAAAAAAAAAAAAACTAAATAGTTTAGGCAAAGACACTGTATAACTAATTTAAATAAATACGCGATTGAAAATGTAACAAATATTTAATAACACAAAAAATAACAAATACATTTTGCCGATTAATTTGACCCTAGCTGATAGACATAGTTCTACAAGAGCGAGCAAAAACAAAAGTGAGACTAAAAAACTGTTTAAGAAATATAAGTTGTTAAGAACGCCATCTAGCATTCAGGCAGATCCAAGTGAATTGCTACGGATTGATATTTTCCACAAATGCCAATTATGAAGACATAAATATTGTTTGTAATCATTAACATTATATATAGTGTTTCATAATAGATGAGCAAAATGTTATAAGAAGATAAAACAAATCAATGCAAGTAATTTTATATAAAAATGTATTTTCCAAAATTAAACAGAAATCCTCAAACCTGAAATATTCAAAATGGTTTGCTATATAAGCATTTAAACAGCATTTCCTCAGAGATTTACCAGGAGGAAATGTACATCTTGATTGCAAATATATCCCCCGGAAGATGACTTAGAAATCGATTGGAACAAGAGGAATCCATAAACAAATCAGCTTCACGGTGATTAAAAGACACTGACTGTGACCTGTGATATTATTTAGTAGGCAAACGTTCTAACAGATGTAAACTACAAGTTAATTTCTCTTTGTATCACCCTGAAACTAGTCTGCATTTAATTTTAAACTAATGCTGCATAAAGATATGAATAACTTGTATTTATACGTATAATATCTCATTTATTTTTGAAATTCATGAATACATAAACTTTTAAGGAAATATAAACTGCATAATGTCTTAAATTATCTTTCACAAGATTTCAAATTCTAATCATTTTTATTAAGTTTTCTAAAAAAATCAGTAATAAAGTTTCCATATATTTAGAAATATATATTGTGGAATATTTTAATATAAAGAATTTATTACATATTATGAACATTTAACTTCAAAAACAATAGGCAAAATGGATTATGTTGTTACTGTTGCTAATCTTGGGATTATCTTATTGAACAACAGCCCCATAAATTTGAATAAAAGGGAATATTGATAGCACAAATATCAAACGGCAATTTTGAATTTTTTAAACGATATGATAATTTTTTTATTTATATTGTTATTTATTATTAAATTAGCTTTTATTTTTTAAGCATTATCTCAGTAAATATTTTTTTAATTTTATCTTCAAATTCTACTTATATATGCGTTCTAATGAAATATATCTTTCTTATATAACTTATACACTTGCATTAACTGCTAAATTTCATTTCATATATATATATACATATATAATATCAGTTATAAAGCACCTGTTGTGAGTTATTTCCGTTATTATTTTTTTTCAACTAATTGAAAACAGCCACAATTAAAACCGCTTCTATGGAAATAAAATTTCATTGACAAAATTAAGACTTATTTGAAACTTTGAACGATAGCAATTATTTACAATAAACTGTTCTATTTCTCTCAGACATTTTTGTAGAAGAGGAAGAAGAAAATGTTTGTTCAGTTAGAATTTTTCTAAAAATATGTTAAGTATAAATGAATTTTCTGTGAAAAATAATGAATTATCTCTTTCATATCACTACAATTCCCTTCATTTTTATTGACACTTCTCATCCTACAACAATAGTTTCAGTTCATTCAATCAAAATGTAAGCTTTTACTGTAAATAAATTTTGTTTTCAAGTATTGCATTTATAAAGCCTATAAATCCTATTATAACAGTAAATTCTATGTTATACTAAATGTACATCCTTTATTGTTTAATTTGAACTGTACACAACAAAGCATAAAAAAAATTCAAGAAAAAATTATTAAGTGTACATTAATTTCACATAGAGGTTCATATAAGTAATTTCCATTAAACATAATAATTCACTATATTAACATTTTATTTAATGAACTGATGTTCGTTTAATAATATATTCCCTAGTTTTGTGTTACTTAGAATATTAGAAATTCTTAATTTAGTAATGATAAATTTTGCATAGTTAATTTATAAAATAAAAAAGTCGCTTAGATTAATAAAAATATCAAGTGGCAGACACAATTTTAATGATGCTTAATGATAAGAAGCCCTTAACTTGTGAAAAATGTATGTTTTTTTGTTTTTTTTTTCTTCTAGGATAAATTACTTAATATTCTTTATTAGTCCTATTTATGATAAACTTCATCACTTTATAATTACAGGATTATTTTTTCTCTCTTTATTAGTAACACAAGAAAAGAGCTCTTGTAATACATCACCCAAAAAATTTGGAGTTATTCGTAAGACTTCTTTTAACTTAGAAAAAAACTTTAATTTACTGAAAATGCAAAAAAAAAACAAATTACAATGAATACAAATTTTAATTTCATGTATCATATTTTAAAATTATATAAACCTATATATAATGATATTATAACAGAAGCTCTGCAGAGTGTTGCACTTATACATCTTTTAGTGTTTATTTTAAAACTAAAGATTTGATTGTTGAAAAGAAAAGAAATTAGGTATTATTGTTGCTATACTTTCCCTTTCTTTCTTTCTCTACCTCGCTCTTATTGCAGGTGTATCGTCAGTGCAACAACTATTGTATGTGTGTGTGTGTCGGGGGTGTTCTAGGGATTGAATAAATAGTTGTCTTTAAATGTTAACTATTTTGAAGCAGTCATCTTGCTACTTAGATAAAAACAATCGTTTTTAATACCTTTAAGACTTGTGGTTTTATTCCAAATTTTATTATAATTGTTCTTGAAAAATACTCTTTAAAGGAATTTATCACCTTATTTAGTCAAATAATTTATACAAAATTCCTTAATAAATATTAAAGTTAAAAATTTTAGTCATACACCATTGAATCTAGTTTGAAACAGTCACAGCTTAAATTCTGCTGGTACTAAAATGTCTCATGCAATGTTATAAAAACATACTTTAAGAAACGTGACAAAGTAGTGATCGATGAGAAATTTTTTCTCATGCGCTATGGTTATTTTTTTTTCCAAAAGCCACTCAAGATGGATAATCATGACTGCAAGAAGCGATTTTTTACCAGCTCTTAGATTCAGACATTTATGATTTTGATCAATATGTTTAAAAAATATTCCGTAATATTTCATACAAAAGAAAAATGCAACAATAAATCAATGATAACATTAGAAAAGTAAATAAGAGGAAACTAACTAATTTAAAATCGCCAAATAAATAACGTTTGTCATTGCATGCTGAAGTAGGTATTATTATTGGTAATATAAAAAATAAAAATTCTCTCATTACATTCTTTTATTCTTTAACACGTTTAGCTAGCCCTTATATCAAAACAAAAATTATCTTAATTTCGCTAAGTAAATCTCCTAAACAAGAATTCTATTAAAAATGTAAATATTTTGTAGAATATAGCATATATTGTTACATAAATACCAAAATGGTTTTTCTAAATGCGAAAAACTCCTCCATATTCTTACCATTGCCTTAAACATACAAGAAATATTCTGAAAATATTTATATTTTACTCTTAATTATATTTTAAAATGATCAAATATAAATTGTAGATTCTTTTTTATCCCCATTACACTATTCCATTGCAAAAAACAAATTCATAGAAAAGTATATAAATTTTACAGAATTAATGCCTCAGAAACATGAAACTATCCCTTTTATGGATCTTAAGTGCTTAAGTAATTAAGAAAAAATAATATCCTTTTTTTAACACATTTTAAACATTATTATTGCATTTCTCAAAAATATAATGCACTTATTTTTATATTTTTTGATGTACTTTATACAGTGATATTGCATTTAATTCAAAGTGAGATCTTACAATTATATGTTTCTGAAGAAATAATGTGCAAATCAAGTCAATCAAATGCTATTGAAAATCACTAATGGCATGATTACAAGTAGATTCAAATTATCTTTCATTTCGATGGCATCAGAGTGTTTCCAATACTCTCCATTGTAACAGTTTTATGCATGAGTTTATTCCGCCACTAGAATGGATAGATTTAAATGAATATTTTTTATCGCCAAGTTTTGCACGTATCTCTAACGAGTGCATAATTTATCATTTCCAATAATATGTTTTGCGTCTTTAGTGAAGTATAAGCAATTAAGAAACCAAATACTGTGAACAATGGTTGATATTAACATTTTACATATATATCAGATGTAAAACTTGTTATATATTCATCAGAATCTTACCATTAACAAACTTAAGATGTTACTTTCTAAATTTTATTGCATAAATTAGAATGTTAATAACTATTTTTAATCTTATAGCATTCATTGATGTTAATTATACCAAATTCAAGAAAACCATTTTTGTGCGTACCATTTATATCAAAATATATGATTCTCGATAATATTCATTGCAATATCCAAAATATTTATTTTTAAAATGTGCTTTATTTTTAGTATATTCATGCTTTAGTGAATTCCTAGTGCTCTAAGTAATCGAATTTATTCAAAACATCAGCATTTAATCATGTAATGATTGTACATCAATCACATTACTACTGATTTTCCCTTTTAATTATCATGATTTCAAGTTCAAAAATGTATTGTATTCTGTATTCTCTTAGATCACACATCTAATATTTGTTAGACGTTTTACTTTACGGAATATTATGAGATTCATACATGCCTTGCATATTTTGTTATCAAAGCTCAATTCCAGATAAATATTCGGAAGACAGTCTTCAGATTGGAAATTTTATAGTTTGATTCCCGTAACTGTTCAAAAAAACGATAGATGGGTGTAATTTTTATTGTTGCACATTTATAATGGACTGGTGCTGTGGAATTTTCCAAGTTTTTTTACTTGTAGCATGTAAATAAGTTTCACTGTGTAAGAAAATTCTCTCAAAAAACTTAAATACCATAGATTTGCACAAATCCTACAAGGAGATTTCGGCCATTAGATTCTTTACCAACTATTAGGTTAACCACTATACCGTGAAAAACATTATTTCTTTAGAAACTCACATAGGATAGTCACATTTTTTAATAGGAATATTTAAATTTAGGAATATAAAAATAAAAATTTAAATCAATTGTTAATTTTCACAAAATATTCACGTTATAAAACTGCTTTTGAATTCATTTGGCAAGATTAATATTCCTATACTGATAATCTCATTTGCCGGAAAGCAACATTGAATATATAGCAAGCAAATTTGCGACAAATATCAACAGATATGTAAATATTTGGCTTGCGCTTTCCCTGAAGATTATTATGTTACATTTCTTGGATATACAATAAATTGTGATTTACTCAAACAAAGTATATTTTTATGAGTAGGGAAGAAATAACTTGATTTTTTGTAAGGAATTTAATCATTGTGTGATGCAATTTTGTGAATTAACTACTATAATCATTTCTATTTCATGTCATACGTTCCATATTAATATAACTTGCAATTAAAATTCAAAATCATTAATTTAAATGAAATAAAATTCATTTACAAAGAATTTATTAATCAAAATACGTTGTTTATGTTACACTGTCAATCAACATACAATCATAACAGTTAGAAAAATGGATAATAATTATTGAACTTTAATTCTTAAGTATGAATGATATGCACATCTCTTTAAATCATTTAATATATTGGACAAATATAGATTTATACTAAGCAGAATATATTTGCTACAAAAGTAACTACAGTAAAATAATAGTTCAAGTCAATATGTTTGGATACTTTAAATAAAATGAAGCAATCAAAGGTATTTAACACAAGCATTAAAACAACAGTCTTTAATAAATTACAGTTAAAGATATTTTAAAAAATTGAATTTACTTATGATAATTCTATTCGTTTTTTATTGAATTTTTTTATACAAAATTAATGCAGAAAAAATAGATTTCAATATTCAAGCTAAACGTATAAATCAAAAGAGAACCATTATTGAATCTTCATAAAACTTGAAACATATCTCTTAGCGGTTCTCTCTTTGATCATTTCCTTCCATCGAAATTTCAATCTGCCTGATTGGTTCGAATCCATCAGATTGGCATATTTCATTTTGATCCTCAAAAAGAAAATCTCATAATTCCAAAACGCGCATTTTCGATTGGCCGAAGAATTTCCTTATCTAGCATTAGATCGATTGGGTCTAATTTTCATTCGGGACTTAACTCTTCCGTGCCATTCAACGTCTTATCGGAAAAGAATGTAATTTGGCTGAAACTGCAGCTTGTACTGATGCTTTTGGCATTTTTCTTCTCTCTTTTAATAGTATGCCTATTATTTAGAATTTTTTTTTCCACTTTCAGCTGCGCTTATTAAATTAATGTAATTTTCCGCCACATCAGCTCTTCTGAAGTGTTTACTTTTCCTCCTGTATTCGTCGAAGCGAGAAATAGCTCAAGGAAAATGAAGAGAAGATCGCTATAAAAGCATTTTCTCACTCCTTAGGAAATGAGGTATATTTTTTTTTTTATTTTTAAATCTTCTTATTCTCCGATTTCTTTCCCACCACCGTGTCAGCAACTAATGCTAAATAGAAGTCCAGGCAATTAAATTTCAAAACTTCATTTTCTCGAAAAACAGATTCTGAAAATTTATTTCCGTTCTAAGAGCAAATTAAATAAAGGTAATGAATTAAACAATGATTCCTGTTGAAAAGCATGAATGCGTAAATGTAAAATTATCTTGCTTGGTACCGAATTCATCAAATTTTATTTTTAATCAGGATTTTTTTTTCAGACTAAATTGGTGATTTTAGAAATTTATATCTTTTATTTTAAAAATTTCTATACCTACTTCTATTTTATAGGTATTATTGCACATTTTGAAAGCTTTTCAGATAAAAGAAACTTTAATAAATTCATTTAAAAGCAAACTAAATTAGATAAGAACAGAATATATTTATATACCGAAAAATTATTTTATTAACCAGTTGAAAAGTGATTAATAAAAATGAAAAGTGATAACTAAAATTAATAAAATATAATGTTATTTGAGATAAAATTTACCTTTTCAGATTTCGTTTTAATCCCTTCACTCAGTAAATAATATAAATGAAGTGTTTGTCTTTGTGAAACCATCACTAACTATACATAAATGTCTGAAATTAATACATGTAATTAATAATTTTAAGAAACACTTATGTCTTAAAAAAATTTAATAGCTTACTTTATTCATAAATATTATAACATAAGCTTTTTTATATTATTTGAGAATCGATAAGTTATCATGCATTCACCGATAACTAACTGAGTATCCAATAACCACCTAATCTAATAACCATGACAATCCGATTATTATGAGTATCTGATTAATCATACTTGATACAACTTCAAAAATGATTATCATTCAGCCATATTAAAATGAAGTTCTCTAATACATTTCACAAAGAAAATTTGGATTTCACTTGAAATTAAGAAAGGTGGAAAACAATTACATGGAATAACAAACTTATATTTAAGCATATTTATAACTAAAAGTAAAAACATGGAGAATTATTTTCCCAACGGTGGTCATTTGGGTGACGAACCCTATGCCATTACAAAACCAGAAACTGCTACATATTTGTCGTTACCCAGCGGACACCTGTGAACCAAGTCAAGGAGGCAAGTAGCATTGCCGGCGCCATACCACCACAAACCCATTTATAGTGTAAGGCATTTTCTTAAATCATCACAGAAGAAAGGACAGAGAAACACAGAGAGAAAGAAACCTACATGCCCCAGCCGGAATTCGAACTCGGGACCCACAGTTCAGGAGTCAGGAAAGCTAACCACTTAACAATCGGTCGGCACATGGAGAAGATTTGCTGACAAAAATATTAAATTTATTTATAATTACACTAAGCTCTCGTTTTTGGATTTGTTCTTAGTTTGTAAATAATGTTAAGTTAATGGTAATTCAAATGAATGCGATTTTCAATAATCAAATTTAACAAGTAGTTATTTCGATAGATCAGAAAAACTACTTTCTGAATAACCCCATAATATATATATGAAGAAAAATGCATCTTTTTAATGCACCTTTAATTGTAAACGAACCTGGTAATAAGGAAATTTCTCCAATGCAATGAAATTCTTGGATTCCCAGGATTGACATTATAATACTGATGCCCTTTATTTATGTCAAAGGCAATTCATCATTATTGTCTTTTTCATTTTATGTACATAATGCTCCAAATAATATGTTTGCCTTTAAGTGTTTGACTCCGTTTTATTTGACACCGATTCTCCTACTATGTTATAAAGTTTATATTTAATTTTTTACAATATTTTAAAGGAAATATTTGATTTTCTTATATAGAAATATGTAATAAATTAATTTTATGTATTTTAAAATAAAAGATGCAAGAATTTTAAGAGAACTTTAAGAATTTCTTTTTTCTTTATTTTACTCATGAAGTTTATCTCAAATAGGAAAGCACTCTCCAGGTTCAAGATACTGAAAAATAAATTAACACCATACTTAACAATTAAATAAGATCTTCCCAAGTTTTTTAAAGTAAAATTCATTGTTAAAAATAGTAACCTATAAATGTAATAACTTCGATTATTGAAAACTCATTTAATGCTATCCTAAAATCAGCACTTTTTATTGCATATAGAATACTACAATAACATTGAATTACTTTACATTAAGCAAATTAGACATTCATAAGAAATTGTAAATATAGAGAAGGTGAGTTCACGTTAATTTACATAGTTACTTTTTAAAACTTTTAAGTCTGTTTCCTCCAATACACTCACATTTATATAATATTTTTTCAAAAATGTAAGTATGTTAAAAAATTAAAAGAGTGTAAAACTAAGAATATATTTCCTTGTTAGTGTATATGAAGTGTTCAAATCCAAAAGTAATAATTTCATGCTGAGAATAATTTTAGTATTATTCCTCTCTCAAAATTAATCAAATTTCATCACTTTGAGTTATTGTTTCATTAGTAATGAAATTTTCTTGAAAGAATTTTTTGATGTATTCATATACTCTCTGAAAGCAATTTTGTACATCTAATTATTACGAAAAACATGCATATGTATTTAATTTAGAAATTGAATGCAGTAAGCTAAATCATATGCAAATTAATCCCTTGTTCTCAGCTAAGTTTAGAATTCCATAATCTGATGTATAAATTAATAAATTATTCTCGGAAAGACTTTTTGATTAAAATATCCTAATATTTTTACTAAGGAATAAATTTGAATATTATGTTTGTACATATGAAGCACAATCTTATGTATAAAATGGCATGAAGCAAAATATTATTATTCCGTATACGATAAATTTTGCTATAATTTGAGATTTTAATTCAAAGCTAAAATAATGATTTTCGGTAACTAAATGGTAATTTTTTAAATGTTTTGAAAAATATCAAACTTATAAAAATACATTTAAAGCATTCTTAAAAATAAAGTATGTTTTACCATCCTAAATGAAATAAGATAAAGGCATATTTCCATATCATTTCCATAAGAATCATTTTATTTTTATAAAATGTTAAGAAAATTTAATGAAAAGAAAGAAATTTATTGTTGTTACTATGGTAACGATTTTTAAACTAAAAAAAATCCGTGACATATTTATACACTACAAGTTTTATACTCACAATGATTTTTTTTTTCAAAATTTATTGGAAGGGGTATATCTATAAGATCTGACTTTTGCCATAAAAGAAATTTTTCAATGTGTCTAGAAAATTTTATAATATAATATTTAAATTAATATGAATGTGTAAAATACATGATAAGAAATCACGTCTTCTCTAATTTGATTCCAAACCTTCGCTGTTGGTCACGGTTTGTTTCTATGAAAGGACACCTTTGGGAATTTAAAGACAATGTTTCGCTTTTTATCTAATAATTACTAATGGCTTGTAAAAGGAAATAAACTCAGCTATACCTTTCGTGGTTATATAAAGTAAAAAAACTGAAATGAAGTCATATTTGGCATGAAAAATGAAATATTTTATGAATATGATTTTTAATGTTTCTGAGTGTCAAATTTTTTTAAATTAAGCTTTTGATGATTTTCTTTTTGCAATATTTTTAAAACTTATCTCCTTATTTAGATTTTCTGAACTTTAAAAGGTTTTAGTAAATTATTATTTTTTCTAAAGTGAAATTATGACCTTTTTATTTATTATGATGAAATGAATAATAAATCCATTAATGTAACTTTAAAACCGCTGAAAAAGTAAACCCTTTTATCACAGACGATATTTGGAGAAACATTTCTTAGTCATTTGATAATCATTAAGAACATGCATATTCTATTATAGGAGAGCATTCTAAAACATGATGACAGTTGAAAATCCCTGTCAAATAAAATATAATTAAAAATTAGAAAATAACTATATTATATAATATCATAAAAAAATAATATATTTGCTCAAGATTTCATTCATTATTTTTTTATTTTAAAAATTTTGAAAGATTATTAAGATATCAGGCAACTTCTTGGTATATAAGTCCTACTGTACGCTTATCTATCTATGTTTGATTATTATTTAAGTGTCCAATTCCGAGTTATCTTTGATAACATTACTAAAAATGATCAATATTTAATTTTTTTACCTTTGTTTTTATAATAAAGATTAATAAGCCTTATATTTATCGTTTTATAAGCGTCAAATAAAAATAAAAGCATACATTTAAAGAGCTATTAAAATTTTAAACTTACTAATGAATGATATTTGACCTTAAGAACAAATGAATTATATGAAGCAAATTTGATTCTTTTTTTTTATTTTTTCATAACGCTTACTGCTACAAAATTTTGATACTTATTAGTAAAAAATATTTCAAAAAGAAGCAAATGAATTACCGTATCGGAGAGTTTTTATTTGTTTTGAAACAGCACCTTCAATTGGTTGGTTGAATAATATATTAAACTTAATTTTCCAACATTGTTGTTATTTTATAAAAAAAAAACTATTTTGACTTTTTAAAAGAGAGAGAGCAATCTATGTGTCTTAAATTTCTTTAATTAAGAAAAGTATTTTAGCTAAATAATAAGTTTTGCAAGTCAAATTTTTTGTAAATTTAATACGTATAATTAAATTTTAATGCACTTTAGGCTTCTGATAAACTGATATATAAAAGTAATTTGTCAACTGATGAATAAAAAGCTATATTTGATATGCAAAAATATTCCATTTCTTACCAAATTAACTTCAGGAAAATATTCTGTTAAGAATTCCATGTTTTATACCTTTTAATTCTTAACTGAAGTTAATTTGTAATATTTATGTATTATATAAATTTTATGTTCTAACAGTTTACAAAGATTAACGCAATATTTTTTAAATAAAAATGTTATATTTTCAACATAAGCATTTATTCTATAGTTGACTACATTGATTAAATAATCAATCAATATATTAGCAATTTTTTTTATTTTAAACTGTAATGTAATAACTGCTTTTAGTTTGATTTTAAATGATTTCATTGTAGTAGAAATTTAACTATTCTATAAAGTTTTGGGTGTGTACTTGTAATTGTGTCCAATTACACTTTCAAATTCTTATTCAGGTTACATACACAAAAATCAATTTTAAATATGCATTTACATAAAAATATTAAAAATATACAGATTATAATATATTAATTACTGACCAGTGTCTCCATGACTATTAGAATCAAGGGAAATACTTTTAAAGTTAAACAAAAATTCCAATAGTAGGATAACTGCATGCACATCTGAATTGTTCAAATCATAAATCACAAAATTGAAATATGTCTCACATCAATTTAAATATAATAAATGTCAACATTTATTAATTTTTTTAATTAATTTTTTTTTTTTTTTTTTTTTTTTTTTTTTTTTTTTGGAAAGTAAAACAAAAGCAAAATACCGTTTACATTGAATCATAAAATATAGGTTTTTATGATTCAATGTAAACGGCGATTCAATATAGGCGAAGCAAAAATAGCAATATGCAATCAAGTATTGAAAGTGTTTAATTAAATTAAAAGTTTCATCCAAAAACATTGTTTAATGTTTCTTGCATTGATATGACATTAAAAGATTAAGTTTTCAATTTTCAATATTTATTTACTCTTGTATATTTTTATATAGCATGGTTTCATATAAATACATAGGTTGTAAACTATTTACTTCAAGAAAGATACTTAAGATAATCAGTAATCTCATACAATTGTGTTAGTGTTAGTGAAATAAAAAAAAACTTCTATACAAATTTGATTGAAAGTAAACACACGTTTGAAAAACATCCTTGTATAGCAAGAATAAATGTAAGAAGCTAATTTAATTTTTGCAAGCCCTCCTTAACTAATGTAATTTCTAAAGTTCTGTTCAAGTGTAAATAAATAAATGGGAGTGGATCTCTTGAATCTTTACAAGAAAACTTTTCTTATTCGTTGTCTTTTCTCTTTTTCTTTGTAGCTTTTTCAGTGATTTTTCTCCATCAAGAGTCTGAAAAAGAAGAATTATTCATGTATTCTACAGAGTTCTATTTAATAAAAAAATATTAGTTGTTTGAAGTTTTAAAATAATCAATTCCAAATTCATAGTTTATATTTAACTTAAAGTCATTCATGTTATACTATTTGTTACAGGATGTTGCAAAGTAAATATATTCACTTTTTATCAAAGAAATAATAGGAATGTTTATCAAGTTTTTATTTACACTTTAAATGGATGTGATGATAAACTAATGTGCTTGCTAAACAAATTAACAGAATCATGAATAAGTTATATTTATTCTTAATATATTTTTTGATTTTTCTATTTACATATGCTTTATAAACACTTGTGAAATAAAGCATGGTTACTAAATAATTTACCTTATAAAAATGCAAGTAAATATTCAGGAAATTGTAAAAACAAATTCTAATTTCAGAGTGATTTAAAATTAAAAAAAAGGTTTAATACTATAAATAAAAAATTACCGGAAAACTGTCTTGTTGTTTCCTCTTTCTAAGAATTCTTATTCTCTATTTAAGTTTTAATTTATCAACTAAAAAAATAATAAACAAATAAAACAGGATTCTTTAAAAAAAATAACAGTTATGAAATCTATGAAAATAAAAATTAACTACCACTCTTAAAGTAATTATGAGAATTAAAAAAAATTTTGAATTTTATTTAAAAGAAATTATGAAATTCTAAAATTGTATACTCTCTTCATGAAAACAATCTATTTGTTTGAATATGTATTGTGTACATATTTATCTTATTATACCAGTGAAAATTAAAATATCACAGAGTAAAATATTATACTAATTTTACTTTTCAAAAAAAGGGTAACCTTAATGCAATTTTTTCTTCCATTTGTATTTCTTCCTCAAACCAATATTACTTAATCAATTCTCTGTGGCATATTGGAGCATAGTACCGGTTAATTATTTAAGGGGCTTCCAAAGAAAGTTATTGATTTTGCTTTCACAAGATCTTTAAAATTACAAGACAAAAATATTGATAATGCGAGTTTTGCATGATTTGTAACTTTTTACAAAGTTGAAAATTTTACAACAAAATATGTGACAATGTTGTAATGCTCTTATGTCAAACAATAAATTCACGTTGCACTTAAATTAAATATTTATAAGCATGCAAAGTATACATATTTTCTATTTATATGTGTATATATATTTATAATATAACACGTGTGTGGGTGCGTTAGTAACAAATGTAAAATGGTATATTCAATACAAGATAAAATATGTAAAACTATAACAAATCAATACAAACCACAATACCAAACAATATATATTTACCAACAGAAACCGCTAAAATGGAAGCATATAGACTATAAAACAAATAAAGTTCAAAAATGAATGATGGAAATTAATGAAAATTTACAAGTCAACTATTAAGAAATGAAAAGATGTAAGACAACTTCTTCATCAGGAGAGAAATGTTCAACTATTCAAATTAGACAAACATTCCTTTCTGACAAACATGAAAGAGACAAAGGTTAAAATTCCTCTTGCAACTTAACAAAAAATGTAAGTAGGATGAAGAAACATAACAGAATATTTCAAAAATTATATCAAGAAAAAAAATCAAAGTAAGCAGTATATAAAAGCAATGAATAAAATCCAAAGTATGCTTAAAGATACTTTCCACACTTAAAGATAAAATCAACGTATTATTTTTTTCCTGAGAGAAAAAGCAGATGTAAATAATACCATATTATCACAAAACTTCTAAACTATAAAAGTAAACAATAGATGTATTTAATTGGAATGCACTAAGTTTTACTTGTGAGCTATAGCTTTTTTATCATTATTTAAACATTTCATATTCGGCTATAGTACTAGAATTTTTCACTATTTGAAAAAAGTTCTTTAAGAATTTATCATTTTATTTTCTTAAAACATAATCTCTTACAGATAAATTTTCATTGAAATCATAAATTGTTTTTCTTTAATTTAAAAATGTATTAGTGTAAACTAAATTACAATTGAATATCATTTTAAAGATTTTTAGAATATTTTTCCCGTATGTCAATATCTCAAAACTGTGAGTAAATTGTGTGAGTTATTCTGTTATTTAGTCATTCTGTATTTTCCTCACGTAATATCATTGTCTAGGATTTCAAACGGACTTCCTATCTCCAAGCATTTCATTTATTCTAAATTTTTATTTGCTTTTATAAAGATTTCTTATCAGCAAATATTTTGTTTGTATTGTTCGCTTCTTACATTTTTCATTAGAATTTCGATAATACTAGTGTTAGTTATTTCATAATTATTTAAACTACTAAAATTATCATTAAGTATTTATCCATATCATATAGCACTATATTAATGCTATATTCTTAAAGATATGATCATTCAATGTGCTTCAACAAATGGAAATATCTGGAGAATATCATATATAGATTAGCATTAATTTATGAATAGTATGCTCAAAGCAAATTTAATTTTTTCCTCAACATATATTCATGAATTATTAATATATAATATTATTCTATCTTTGCAATTTTCTTACATATTTAACCAGTTTATGAATACATGCATAGAAATTTTTAAAAAAATAATGGGTAAATTTAATAAAAATTTAAAAAAAAAATAATGGGTAAAAAATTGTGGGTAAATTTATATGATGCACAGCAAGTTTCAGTTTAAAAAATATTTACTCTAAATTTAACTGTTTAAAAAACTTTACAGGATTTAAAACAAACTCAATTTGTTCAAAACAGTTAAAAAACTATATTTCTGCTTTTACAAAAATATTTTCAAACGGACATTAAAATACATTGTAGAAATATATATTAATGAAAAGTAGATTTCATTAAGAATGTGACTCGAATCGCCACCTAGTAGTAGATACAATTGACTTAGTTGTATTAATGAAATCCTAAATAGTGATTACTATCTTAACCTGTTTGATGTTGAAAATGTTCATACAATGAAATAATGAACTCTTTTCGTCCTTTAAATAAGTTAAATTCTGAACTTAAGGGTATGGCAGTGTGCATTGTAACGAAAGATGGAGGTGAGCATTATTTATCCATTGTCTATAATATTAACCTGGCAATAAAGAAATCTCGGCTAAAGTGCAAAAACTGTTATAAAATGAACGAAATAAAGAAACACAGTCTTAATAATAAATGATCCTCTCGTTGTTTAATTCTTTTATATATTAATTGTAATTTTGTATTTTTATACAAAATTACAATTAATATATAAAAGAATCAATTATACAATTAATATCTGTCATCCTTTTTTTAATTCAAAATCTGCATTAGGTATTCATAGTTTAATCTTAATCATAAATGAAGAATGGAGGGATGATGGGTTTTTGAGTTTCTGTTATCTTTAGACACAAGCGTCAATGGGGCTACTTCCGAGATTTCAATGTTTTCTCTCGAAGAACTTATAAATATGTCTCTCTATAATAAATTCATATGAGAGAAAAAAAGGAAAAGTTCAAAATGTCTATGGCAGTATACTATATACCTCTTCCTATGAATTATAAATTTGACATAAGGATGTGGTGTTTAATAGTATTAAGATTATAAATCACGTAGTTGTAAATGTATTTTAATGTGACTAATATCATGTGTGATAATATTGATGCCTAATAATATACAATAATAATAAATAGATTTAATTGGTATCCACATTTGTCCTTTTAATGTTTAATAAAACATTTGTCATCTATTAAAAATTTTCTTGATTTATTTTAATTTATGAAATTAAAGAACAGTACACCCAAATAAGGACGTTTTTATTGAAATAATCATGAAAGCTACTAGCATGACAAATAAAACCACAACATCATTTTATGACACATTAACATGTACATGTCATTAATTTACCGCATTAAAAATAAATTGAATAGCATTACTAACAAACAAAATCTGAGTTTCGAATATCATATTTTATAACTGCTGATGCCATTACCAAAGACAATTGATTATTTGTTATAAATTAAATTTTAATTCATTTCTTAAATACATGTTCAAAGGCAGAATTCATAGACATAGAAATACATGACGTTTTTATTTAAAAGAATGTGAATTTAAGAGTAAAAACAGAAAGACAAGATTTAATCATTTTTATGGATTATATTCATGTAAAATATCTAAATTCCATAAGCACTAATTTTAAACTAAAAATTTTTTAAATTAGCTTACATAATTGAGATATTTTACATAAATTTTGCTCATAATAAGTTCTGAAACGTTGCTTTTTCTTGTTTTATTTTCCAACGCTCAAATTAAGATAAAATTCGTTTTATTTAATCAATATTTTTTCGATACATTAAAGGGTAATTACATTCATTAATGATTTAATGCTTTGTCTTAGCCAACAAAAATTTCATACATATTCTTATATAAGATAAAAAATACATTTATCTTAAAATTATTTATACTATATTATTGGATTATATCTTATTAAACTATTTCATCAATTATAATTAGTATTTATAGCCATTATTTATAATAAAAGATGATATGAAATTATTAAATTTATATTATATTTTATTATTATTAATTTGCTACAAAAGTTTTTAAATATACTTTTATGTAAGATAATAAAATACATTTATCTTATATTGTCGAATATTTTGCCACAGAAAATTTCAAACTCAAATAGTAATTCTTTTAATATTAAAAATACTTATTTAATAATTGCTTTAATAGTTTGAAGCTATTAATAGTTGTTACTCCAAAGAATCTATTAACTAGTGGTTTTTTTTATAAAACCAATATAACAGGCAATAAAATTCCAAAATTTATTTAAAAGTAAAAATAACAAGGATGAAAAGAATAAATTTCTTCAAGATGACACTGCTTGAAGACAAACTTTTGCTATTCTACTGATTTAACAAAGGATGTAGTTTTCTTTTTGAAAAGAAACATTTTAGTTACTAAAATAAATCATCTGATTTCTTTCAAGAGTTGACCCCCTAGGGTGAAAAAATTATTAAAACATATTTGATAAAAATAAGATTGATTACAAAAGAAAGTGATCCCTTCGGCAATATGCTTTTAATATTTTCAGCTAAAAATATTTTCTTCTCCATGTAATATAATATTTCCATAGGCTTAAAAATGAATATAAAAAAGGAACAAGTTATACAGAAAATTTAAATATTTAAATAAAAGTATTAATTCTTCCAAAGATATTTTTCAATCGAAAAATGGCATAATAAAATAAAAAGTAATTTAATAAAAATATTAGTATTTTCAAAATGTATATTTCATATATATAAACTAACTTATTGACAAAACTGAACAAATTAATTAAATAAAACAATATAAATACAGAATAAAATATAAATTTCTAGGATTAAAAAAAGTTTTTTTATTATTTAATAACCTATTTTACGTTTCTGTTGAGGAGAGAGATGGAGAAATATACAGAAATATGTGTAAAAACTTGTTTTCTCTTAATTCTACTATATAAATCTAGATTTCAAGACCACTTAACTCAAGATTTTTTGTAAAATCTGTATATTTTTCATTTTTATTTATTCATTTTTGTTTTTTGGTGTTTTTTTCTTTAACTTTATTTTTGAAATTTTTTTTAATATTTTATAAATAATTGTTTGAGTGTAAAATTACGCGTAATCAGTGTGATTTTATATCATGCTATAAGTGCTTATTTTATGTTTATTAGAATGTGCTAAATTAAACAAAGCAGTTCAATTGCGTACATCAGAATAAATAAATTAAATTTAAATATGAAATCCGAAATATAAAATCAAATTTTATTTTCCAAAAAACCTTTCTAAATTTAATTATTGAATTTAAATTATTCTTAAAAGTGATAAGCTGTTTCAGGAATTTTTATCTGCCATTGAAACGAAAACTTATAAATGTTTAAAAATATATTATATTTTTATGCAGTGTTTTAGTAATTTTGATATTTTAAATCAATTTAATCATGACATAAACAGATGCTCATATTTTAATATAAGTTTGTTTTTGCTGTTTTAAAGATATTTTTATAGTTTTATTTATGAAGAAGTTTTATTCATAGTTAGATAGTATCAATACTTTTAAAAAAAAAATCCTTTAAGAACCTTTAAAAAACTGACAAAAAACTTTTAAAAAATCATTCTACATTTAAAAAAATGGAAAAGAAAAAGAAGAAAAAATGAACTTTGAAATTCCTATAACCAGTTAATTTTGTAGTTTAGTTTTCTTCTTATGACATGAATATATAGTTATATTTTTTTGCATTTCATGGGAATAAAAATATCATTTAGTGGATAACACACTCCCAACAAAAGAATTTATTATCCTTAAATGAAATTAAGATGCAGAATAAATAATATTTTAATGTCACTGTTTTTCATTTTGTCTAACACATTACTTTTGAGATATCTTTGACACATGGTTTTTCATACAAGAATGTGCATCAACATGATAAATCTTTTTCCATAAGTAGCTAAAAAGCAAAATAAAATACAGAAGTTTATGTTTCCCAAAATTCAAAAAAATATTTTATTCGAAGTGTATAACACGAAAAAATTTAATTCAAAATTACCTTTACGTGTAAAATAAATGTAATGCTAATTAAAGTAAAATATAAATACTAATTAATGCAAATTCGATCAAATCAAATTAACTATATTTCTTCACGTTAAAGGGTGATATGTTGGTAAATTTTCATCAAATGGTATTTTATGGTATCTAGTTTTAAATAAAATATTTCTAAAATTCCCAATTCTTACGTTGCCATGTTTAAGCCAATGTCTGAAATAAGCAATGCCATTATTGCTCCTTTTGAAATGATATTTATAATAAATATATATAATACTCAACTGAACTCCAATTTTGAAAATGTATGTATATTATAAAAATTACTTTCAATGACTCAATTAAGAAATTCTATGTTAACATTTTAACATAACATAAATATTTCATATCCATTAAATTTTTTTTACATATCTACTACTTCAGAATATTTGTATAAATCATAGTGTGCTATAAATACAGAAGAAATTAGAATGCAAAATAAGGCTAATATGTTGGATTTAAAATTAGCATGCGTTTTTTAAAATGGGAATTATAATAAGGAATATAGTGGTTGCTCACACTTACAAACCTCTTATTTACAAACATTCATGAATTTACAAACTAGGAGCTGCTGTGTAATAGAATCCTATAAGCAAATTGATAGTTTTTATTTCCATTTACAAGTAAAAAGTTGAAAATTCTCTTTTTTGCAAATTAATTTTCATTCTAATTTTATATGCATTTATTTTTTATCGTCCAGTGTTTTTTTTTTTTTCTTTAAAAAAAAAAGATTTTATGGCATCGAAACTTATGTCCATGCTTTTAATCCACCTAATCTAATTGCTCTCTTACAAACCATGAATATGAGTAAAATCAATAGCTTCAAATCAATTATCTTACGGTTCTTTGTATTAATTGATCATGGCTGGAAATGTCCTTATGAAACTGATATTCTATGAGTAAAACACATGCCGACCTGTTATCAAAGAATATTACAAAAAAATGTGTATCATGGTCATTTTGATATGCAAGGCTTTATTAAAAAATATGTTACTGAAGAAAGCCGATAGGTGGCGACTTAAATGAACACGAGTTACTCAATCATGAACTTTGACAAAGAAATCTATTGTTACTCGAAATTTTCTTTCTGTGCAATTTGAAAGCGGGATCAAATGTGATTCGTACGTTAGAAATATCTGATGATACTATGATTGCGAACATAATGGGCAAGAATTAAAAGCATCTTTCAGATGTCAAAATAATGTAAAGCTGCGTCCATCAACAAAATAATCAGATAATTAGCTAATAATTTTGAATTTTTTTTAATTTCTTTTTTGAAAAAGCAATTTAATTTTTTAATAAAATATTAAAGATATTTTAATAATAATGTTGTTTTGAAACAGGAAAGTTAAATTACTGTGAGACTTATTTTTCATGTATAAAAAAAATAGGAATTATTTTTAAGTGCGCATTTTGATTAAATTTCTTATAATTGTAACTAAATAATTTTTCTTATAGTATTTTGTTCATAAATAAAGAATATCTTATAAACAAAAAGCATTTTTAAGATCTACCTTTTACTTTTCTATCTTAAAAATTTCCGTTTTTAAGGAATATTTTATTGGTTTCAATGAGTTAGTAAAAAAGGTCTTCTACTGCAAATAGAATATCACTGTTTTTTTTATTAAATCATTAAATTTATTTACCATAGATCTCTTTTCTGTGTTCTTTCATTCTAAAATTTACATTTTATATTATATTCATGCATTTCGGATAAATTTTTAAAAGTTTAAATTCAAATCATACTAGATTTGAATATATGTAAAACAATATCACTAACTATACATAAAACTTGTTACAAATGTTCATAGAGTTTGATATATTTGAATATATATTAAACTATATTGACATTTATAACAATAGGAAAAACGCTAAAGTCATTCTTAAATGTTATCTAAAAATACAAATTTCTCAAACTAACAAATAAAATATCTTACATTCTTCGTAAAAGTTTAATAATTAATTAATTAATCAATGAATAATAAATACATTTATTGGGATAAACAAAATTTGAAAAAATTTCTCTTGAAAAAATCCTTAATTAAAACTTAATAAATTCTAATTAAAATGAAAACAATATTTAAATTTTTTATACCTTGAATTTATAATATTTAAATTTGTTATTCCTTGATTTTATAATATTTAGATTTGTAATATTTTCAGTAATTGAAAGTCTTCTAAATATTGCAGAACAATAAAGAAACCGATGTTATTGCTTAAAGTTACGATCGCAAATGATAGCTAAAATAATATTATAGCTTTCAGGGCAGAAAATGCGCATTTACTAAATAAATAATTTAAATTTACTATAAACAAAATGCACAGTAATAATAAATTTTTCTTTTATCAAATTGAGAAAAGCATTTATTAAGAGAAGAAATTACAATATTCAGAGTTTTTTTTTTGCAGTTAAATTAAAAATTACAACTGTGAATAAATTAGCGAAAATGTACTGAAATTATTAGCATGTTCTTATTTTTATCTCTCTTTATAAACTGTAAATAGGAGTTATTTTAACCCAATGAATTCAGTTTAAATTTTTTAATTCACTTATTGGATTACTTAAAAAAGAATAATAAGAATTAAATAGTTGAAAACTATTTTGTAAACTTAATAAATTTAAAAATAATTATAAGTTAAATAAATGTCAATTAGTTCTCAGCGTATTGACTGTTATGTGTGAGTTATATAAATTTATAGCAATGTGTCAGAAACAAAAATGAATTTATATATATATATATCCTAATACAACGATCAGAATTATAAATAGTATCACTTTCTAATAAAATATGTTACTATTATAAAACTTTTGTGCAGATTTTTTACTGTAGTACAACTAAATTATTTCAAATAAAAATTAGACAAAGATTTTAACATTTTATTTTTTCTTTTAGGTTTACAATCAATATAAGTAGCATGCGATAAGCATGATAAATCCACAAAATATATTTGTATAATGATTACATATTTACAAAGGGCTTCAACGGATGCATTGCATTTTATGCAAACGATTGATTTGCGGTATAATAATAATAATTAAAACTGTTCATTATAGAATTTTGTCAACAGCACTTTATCTTCGATTAGTCTTGAATGTAACAACGACACAACTACAGCTTTTTTTTTTTTTTTACAGGTAAGAAACACCATAATAAATTAATATCCGATATTTAATCTCTGAGAATTAATTAAAGTCACCTAGTCCGCTTTTAAATAGGCCAGCTTTTATGATTAAATTACTTTTTATAAATTACAAAAATTATTTGATAATGACTTGTATTCATAATTATTTACCTGTTATGGGTATATTTATGAATAAGGTACTTTCAGGGAAACGAATTAATTTTTGTATTTTAAAGTGACAGAAAGTTGTAAAAAAATTAAATTTATAAGGTTATAAGCATGAGATTTTAGATAATCCTTTTCAAAAATAACATCTGTTAGATCCCATGCTTATCAAAACTGAAATTTAACTACCTTTTTCTCATTTTACGTAAAACCATTTTATATTTTTATTTTCTAAACTATTTCTTATGAGAAACATGCATATTTTTGCATGTAACACAAAATATAGGCATTTAACATGCAATATTTTTAGTTTTTAAAGCTATTTTATCACTGAATATTCTTACATAACATCCTATTTTTTTGAATGTAAAAAACATGCAATAATTTGGCACTATAGTATTATAGTTAAAAAATTAAAGCAATATTGGTAAAAATAGCTTTTTTTTTCTGAATATTAAATAAATACAGATTTTTGCATCTGAAAATGCAACAAAATGTTTTGCTTTAAACCTAATGTAAGCTAAAAGATGAGTTATACATAAATTAACAAAAGAGAGGAAAATTTTGAGTTTAGCGGTAGCCTCATCAAAAGAAAAACTTGACGCCATGCAAAACGATGGTTAATCTGTTATTTTATTTTTATTTGCTTTAGATTTTATTCCATTCGGTTTTATTTTATTATAATTAAATTTAATTTTGTAATTAATATTTATTTTATTGTAACTAAACACAACCAAATGTTATTTAATTAAATTATATATTCTAAATCAAAGTTGTGAACAAATTATCTTATTGCCACTGATGACAAACGATAATACATCCACTAAGCGGTTTTATTTCCTAACCAATCCCTTAAATAACATACAATGCTAACGTTCGTGAGGGACTGCTACGTTCTCACGATTTAAGGACGGTTTAGCACTTAGCTGGCCACAAGCGGACTAGCCTGACCTTCGCGAGAGCATTTCAACGCGTTTCCAATTGGCCTGGTCCATATAAAGGTTCAACCTCTTCTATCTTGCTCCAGGCACTGTCGTATCATTGATCTTGCGCACTGTCGAGAGGCAGTCATCACCTGAGGGGACGGCAGAACACGGAGGCAATCAGTAGGATGCACACGAACATTGTCGATAATGACGTCCCAAGAGGTGGATGATTATTGAGTTGGCTGTCGCAGACTCCTGCAGGAATAAAAAAAGGGGAAAGAGAATGAGGATGGGAATCAATCAAATTGATATTTGTGCTCTTTCTGCTAATAAAAAAAACAAAAGGGAGCAACCTCATTACTTTCAAAAATGTTACACAGTGGTAGTTTTCCAAAAGTTAAACATTTCGTAGTCAGATACAAAAATTTTCATTGTGCATTAGAGTAAATGAAGATATCTTATATTTATTGTTTGATATATCCATTCACCTTATTACATCTCCTTCAATCATATACACTAAAACTTAATTCAAAAACTTGGGCGTTGCCAGATAATGTCCGTGAGATGAGGGCTAGAGAAAAAGATGACTCCACCAGAAAATGGATAATTGATTGCAAAATATAAATTTTTGATAATTTTACTTAAATATTTTAAAACATGGATGGAAGACATTTTCATCAAACATTTTTCACTACACTTAAATATGAAAATTGAATTATTTACAAGATATCAATGTTAAAGTCTAAGGCGCTCTGTTATGTAACTAGAAGTTAGTAAAATTATCCCATTTTTAACAATTTCTTCAAAGTATTC
Organism: Latrodectus elegans; assembly: GCA_030067965.1. NCBI lineage: Eukaryota > Metazoa > Arthropoda > Arachnida > Araneae > Theridiidae > Latrodectus > Latrodectus elegans. The sequence goes on along the minus strand of CM057811.1, from coordinate 45,837,344 downwards.
TTTAAAAAAAATTCTTAAACTAAAAGTAACATCCATAACAACTTTCAAACATTATAACCGAAATAATTTTTTTTTATTAAAGCAAAATTCATCAGCAGTTGTAAGTGCAACAAAATTATGATGTGATCTCAGTTATGATATTAATTCGCACTTTTTTAATAGTTATCATTTCAAAATTATTATTTCGAAGAAAACAAATAAATTGTATCAATATAATTTTAAAAAAATTCTGATTAGAATAGATAAAGGGAACCACCCAATCCAAGTTCATATAAAAACTTTGAATCTTTAATATATTGATTTTTGATATTTTTAATATTGAAATTTTCCAACCAAAGAATTTTGATGAAAAAAAATTCTATGTATTTATTTTCATGGTCTAAAATTTTATTGCATGAATTTATTGAATATATTAGGGAATATTTGATTACACAACCATGTAATGAAACAAAAATTTTATTACAAGGTAATAAAAAATCAGATATTCCCTAAAAATCAAGATCAAATTGATTTTAAATTGTAATGTTAAGTACCTGTAGTTGATATGTTAAAAGAAAGATTTTCAGTGAATGTCTGTTCTATACTTCTCCGGCAGGTGTCGTGAACGCCTGAAAGGTGTGCAGTTTTATCTTTATTCCAATATACCTAATTATAAAAAAAAATATTAAATGTTAAGAACATTCGATAATGATGCATATATTACTCATGTGTGTGAAAAAATATGCCCTACAAATAATAAAAGTAATATTTTAAATTTTACGATAGAATAATACAGGTTTTGTCAAGTTAATACAACTAGTTTTCTAAGTAAGTGAAGCAGATTAGATTTTTTTGGAATCCTTTATTATCATCACAAACTGCTATCTTTGGACGCAATACTATTGATTTTTCTCGTACAGAAAATTCATGCAAGTTATAAATTATGTTTCCAAAAATATACTTAATTTATTAAGATAGGTGAATTTAGAGAAAAACTTCAACGAAGATTATTGATTCCAACTCGTACGCGCAAAAAATTAAGTATTAAGATTCCACTATACTGATTTCGCGGAAGTATGCCGGCAAAAGTACGCACTTCTCTTTATTCTTGTGATCATCAAATCCTTATTGAAGAAAATTTACTGATTGAATATACTTTAATAAAATATTAAGCCTTAAAATTTTACTTCATTTTAATTTAATCTAATATTTTAAATATCAATCACAAACTGTCATAGCAATCAACTTATTTGTTATATGATGTGAATGGGTACTACTATTGTCTAATTTTTTATGAAGTCTAAAATCTACTGCATATATTTTGCAGCTCGTTTCAAAGTTACACATGCTCCTAAGAAGAAGAAAAGAAACAATGACTACATGAGAATTTCCATGCTATTTTTCATACATTTCTGATTTCACGTAAATTTTCATGTTTCATTAAATCTTATCCTTAAAGACTTTAAAATTTATAATGTAAATAAATTAAGTACACTGCTGGACAATTGCTAAGGACGGATAACACTATCATCCATAGCAACCACAAAATGAAAGGAAGCAAAATGTGGAAAATTAGAAGAAGTGCGGGATACAGTAAGAAGTATGCGTATGCAAATTATTTTCCAAGTCTCTTCATCAAGTGATAGTGGTCATAAGAGATTTAAATGTTTTGACGCGTGTGGTTTCATGTGAAAGTTTCACGGGAAAGATTTAATAGACGAACTTGAAATTTTTGGCATGTCTTCCCGACATCACGTAGATGATTTAATGCGTGGCCGAATTATTGGAAAGATCGAAGAAGGACGAAAAATAACAGATGTTGCCAGGGAGTTCGACATCGCTCACATCGTTGTTTCAGGGCTGTGGAAATCATTTAAAACTACTGGAATGTGTAGTAGGTGGCACGAGGGTGGTCGTGTTAGAAGTACGACGCCTGCAGAAGAGAGACATATCGTCCTATCAGCAAAAAGGAGCAGGCACACTACAGCTCAGTAGGTGGCAAATCAGTTTCTTGCTGCCTCAGGAAAGGAAAGCAGATCTCCCAAAAAATTAATGCCAGACGTTTTAGGGGAGGAGGACTATACGCCTGCAGAACTGTTGTGTATGTCCCATTGACCAGACAGCACCGTACTGCCCGTTTGCAATGGTGTTGTGAGCATCGCAATTGGACTGAACAGTCCTGTCGGATATCGGTTCCTTTCCTGGATATTCTCTGGACGATAAGCAGTACCACTCTCGCGCCAGATCAGTTGGCGTCTACAATCCGATGACAGGCTGAACCTACTCTCATCTGAGAATAGTACGCATGCCCAGTCCTGTTCAGTCCAATTGCGATGCTCACGACACCATTGCAAACGGGCAGTATGGTTCTTCCTTTCAATTTGTGGTTACTATGAATCGTAGTGTTATCCGTCCTTAGCAAATACCCAGCAGTGTATATCAAGTGCTTTTTAATAGTTGATCAAGGAATAAAAATAGTATTTTATAGTATAGTTACTAATAAATAAAAGTAACTCAGTTCTTATCGAGTTCGTTATTTTTATATAAGATAATTTATTTATATTGTATTCGTTTTTTGAATATTTATAATATACGTACACGTATTTAAGCGTACTATATTATAGAGCTTTTATATTTATCTAAAATATAAATAAATTTATGCAGATTAAATAAAACGTTTTCTATACTTGTTTAGATTATAAAAGATGTTTATTTTAGCAGAGAAGATGTTCCTTTAAGCACATTTCATACTCCTCTCCAATATAACATTTTACAATATCGATAAAAAAAGAACACTTTAAAAACTATTCAAAGGAATATATTGTTATTTCTTATAAAATTACATAATTTTGCATGCATTTATTTTCATGGAAGCCTGTTTCAATTTAAAATTGCTATTTATTTCTGAAAATAAAATGCAAATATAAATGACTTCTTGTAAAATTTGATTTCCAACTATACATTCACAAATTATCTTCAAATTTTATCATTTGATTGATGTTATGCTCATCCAATGGCACATCCAGTCCTTCACTGTTTTGTTCTTATGTGCTGCGTTAACAACTGGAACTTATTAACAGCAGTTAAAGTTAAAATACGTACAGTTTTCGTAAGTCAAACATCAAAAACAGTGCTGAATCCTATCATTTTCATCTCATACTTATTTCAAGAAAAATTAGCCATATGTTATGGAATCAGGGATATCATTTGAAGAAAATGACTATAAATTCAGATATTTTAATTTGCTTTTTCCCGTGTTTAAAAATATACGCAACTCAAAAGATTTAGTAAAACATTATCCATGTTTTCTCACTCATCTTATGAAACATCACTTATCTTTAAGAAAATCGCATCTAGAAAATGATGCAAGTCCTTTTTACTGCTAGTTTTACTAAAAAACATAACATATATTTTATACTTTTTATGCTAAATAATAATTTTAGGCATAAAAATTTCTAAAAAATATGAGGCAAGTATTAAATTATGTGTAACTTTCTATCCCTGATTAAATTGAGCAGACCCAAAATAAGAACTTTCATCAGACATTTAATATTTCTTTTGATGAAAGCAACTCAAATTTATAAGTCTTTAAAATGCCGATAATTACCAAAATATAATTGGCTCTTGTTTTCCAACTACGCAAATGTTAATTTTGTTAAGTGTATGTAGTTATGGTGCAACATTTATTACATTTATTAATGAAAATAAATAGATTTCATTCGTTCTATTAAAATCATATGAATAAAGATCGCTTTTTTAATTGATGAAGACACTTTTCTCCAGACTCTTAACAAATGCCATACTTACGAAGCAATACTTATATCCACTGTCTCGTAATCCGGTTACAAGATAATTTCTGCCATCCTCCTCCCATGAGCCATGGCAGTGGAAACCTAATTAAGAAAGAACAAAAATGAAGAATTCTATGTAAATAGCGATTATCAAATTAGAATAAAATATTCAGAACTTTAACAAAATTAATATACATCTGATTAATTTACCTGAACGCAAAGTCTAAACTTATTTTAATTTTTATGTTAATCATCAATTTCCCTGAGAATTAAAACTTTTCCAAATAAATTTTCCTATATAAGTACTATTGCACAAACTCTTAAAACTCTTGCGTACATTATTCATTTGGAAAATAATTAATCAATTCTCAGTCCTTTGAGAAATTCCTTTAAAAATTTACCAAAAGAGAACTGCAGATTTTACATATGAATAAATAAAAGCAAAATATAAAAAAAAATCCCAAGAGTTTAAATTTAAATTGTTTCCAAATTTTGAGGAATTAATTTATATATTAATAGTTTTCTTATGTTTTCATAGAAATCTGGAGCTTGGAATAGTTAATTAAATTTGTTGTATACACTTTTGTTGTCTCTAATTTCTGAAACAATGGCTTAAAAGAAAGTATTATAATTTTACATTGTATATCTACTTTCAAAAAGTTATGGATCTGGGAAGAAATGTTAATTTTTGGAAACCTATAAAAAAGGGAAAAACCGCCATTTCCTAAAGAGATAATCAGAAAGTACACCAGCATGTTATGTAGCAATATCTTGCAGTTTCCTATTCAGAAATAGGCAAAAAAGACAGTTAAAAAGGCAAACCTTTTGTGTGGAATTACGAAAGATAAAGGTAAATGCGAACAAATGGGTTTTTTTAAAATATTTTTAGCAGTATTTGCATGATTTACTTTAAAGGCATACGGTCACAGGTGCCGTATAATCCAGGGTCTCAAATTCTGAATTTTTTCGCGATGAAAAAATGCTGCCAGGATGACTTACTGTGAGTGTATGACGACGTAAATACTAGGATTGCCGAAATAGAATTTATTGCATATTTTTATAGGTCTAAATCTCTATGACGTAATAAAAAAAACCAGTTTGCCAGATGCATAAGATTATCCATCAAAAAATCACCAAACTCAACATTTGGCATCCTGGATTATATAGCATCTTTGCCGGCAAACGTACTGCTGAAAATTTCAAAAGACGGTCAGAAGATTCTAAAAGCTGATGTGCTATAGGATGCATAGAAGTTGAAAGATCAATTAAAGTCATTAATTTTTTGCTGCTTTTCTATTTCATAGTTTACTCTTAGAGATTATTGTAATGTTATACATTGGATTTGATGGCCCGTTACTATCATATTTTATCATAAAACAATGTCATTGTAAATTTTGTAATATAGAAGAGCTAAGGAATCACCTTTCTTACTGTCTTAAAAGATTCGGAGCTGTGCTTTGGGCACACATTTCTTTGTTCAGTATTACTGAAGACCAGAAAAGTGTTCAAAAATATAAATATTGATTGGGTATACACAGTAATTGGTTACTTCCAAAAAAACTTAGTTAAAAACTGTGTACTTCATTTTCAAATTTAATTGTAATTTTAGGAATAATAAATTAGCATTGAATAAGTATTTCTTTACAGCGCATATGATTTGCTGTAAAAAAAAACTCGCAATACATTTTTAACTTAATAGTAAAGTAAAATATTCTCCACTGGTTCTGAAAATTAAAACTTTTCTTGTTCATATAACCACCAGGATGCGTGATGTTAAGGTGTATTAGAAACCATGTTGAGCCAATAGCGATTTCTTAGAATGATACTCAATTCAAACATTCTGTTCTACTCTTACAAGAGTATTAAATGGTTTTAAATTACACCTGGATTATTGTAAAACTCAATTAATTGTATATTTCAAATAACAAATATTTAATGAAATTTCTAAACTTTCTTCATACACACAAAAACTGCTATCTCTCAAATTTTTATGCTATGTAAAATCATATTTATGCTATATTCATCCATGACTATATCAATATGATAAACTAGTATGTTCAATAAGAATAATTCTATATTGCTGAGGCATTAGTGTTTGATTTCTGATGCATTGGTGCCCTATTTGTGACAGAAAAATCCATTTGTAAATTCTCTTTTTCAAGTCGAAAGTAAAATTTTGTGTAGAATTATAGGATTATTTCAAATGTTACATTCTTCTTCATTAATAAACAGCTTATAGCTTAAATTAAAATCAAAAATGAAAGAAGGACAATGCGCAAATTATTATTTCATTTAATAATTGTGCATAGAAAAAAGTTTATCGAGCCATTTCGTAACCATCAGTAAAACATGTAAACGTACATGGCACTGTCATATCAATTTTATCACCTGTAAAGACAGAATAACTCCTTTTAGTAGAATGGACTGACACCTCATATTGCCCTGCTAGTAGATGCCCTCATTATTAGAGAAAATTATATACATGCAGGAGTAGACATGGTCTGCAAGGAAAGATACGTACTTGAAATGATCCTTTGTGCCTTTTACAGAGATGAATAAACCTAGAGAAGGCCAATAAAATATTCCTCAGACCATAATGCTTTCAGATCCAGCTTGAACAATTCCGGAAATAATTACAGGGTGTTTACTTTCAGAGGTTTCATGTCGTAAAACCAAACCTGCATCTGCTCGATGGAATGTAAAATCTGCCTAACGCTATCTACCACTACCTACAAAGGAAACCGTTACCTGCCGCCCCTTAGTATACGTCTAGTTGCAGAACTCACGTGCAAGTTACATCCGTCATCACCAATGAACAGTAGTCAGCCTAGGTGCATGAACCAACCGTTTGCTTCGGAGGCCTAGATGTACAATAGTTCATTCGCTGAACAATAGTTTGAGAGATACAGTTGGTCGCCCTTTGAGTCATCTAAGATGTCCGTTGCTTAATGGCATTACACCTGGTCCCTCGAACTCATTTCCCAACAGCCGTAGCTCACCTTTGTCAATGATGGTCCATATGGTGCACCACATTTGCTAAATTGCTGATTTTGGACAGTCCCATTTTGCTATGTATGCCATGCTTTTACCACAATGACACGCGAACAACAACGAACTTAACTATTTCGAAAATGGTTGACTATTGGCCAGATAGCCAATGACTGCCCTTTTTGACGTCGGATAATTTGCTCCGTTTGGATATTAGGCAACAAGTTGCAATATTTCCGGAAACCATCACACTCCAATTATATACGCTTTGTACTCTCACCTGCTTTCTGTGATTGGATATTTAATGTAGACGTCGAAAGCACATGATAAACACATTAATGTGATTGGGATGAGTACTTCTGTGACCATGTAAGGTAATACAATGTGTTAAGTTTCAACCTTTTTAATACAAGCTGTGAATCTAATAGTTTAAAGAAGATGCTGTTATTAGATTGTAGCACACATGTTCAGGTTAACTTTTTTCATTATTATTATTATTATTTTATTATTATAATTATAAATATTATTAATATTCTTTATTTTACATTAATGGGTAAACGTACAACCTTTTCCTAAGCACTTTTTAACAATTTCACTTTTCATGTCCTTATTTCAAGCATTAAATATGATGATTAGCACATTATAAATACTTCCAGTGTCATAACTTGGACTCATCCCGCTTCTAAACGGCTATAAGTATTCCAAGCTGTTGGTTTAGTTAAGTTTATTGTTATGAGAATAAACTCCATTATACTTGAACACATAAAATATTTGTCATCATTTCTTATTTTCTTCTGTTACAGAAAGAAAGCAGCACTTACTTTCCACTGTTTGCTTAAAATGAAAAATATTCAACACCATAGAAACATTTTACATAATAAAATGTTTGCAAATGCGAAAATTTTATTAGTAAATTATTTTATTGCAGGCAGGAAATATCCATTCAACTATATTATTTTAGTCTCACTCTCAATTGATTCATTAAAATTCTTTACTATTTTCAGATGTAAATATTGAATTTAAACCACAGAATATGAGATTTTTGGTTGGTTGACTAATTCCCATTGCTTGATTTTTTTCTTTCATTCATAATGCAATGTATGCTAAGAATTTTTGATGAAATTCACACCATAATATATCTACACGAGCAACAACAAAATGATTTTTTCAAATCTTTCATTCATTTTTAATAAAACATGTAATGAAGCAATATCTTTCAGAAACACTGCTTTTTTATAAACAAAATAATCCAAATAAGATAATAAATGGATTTACGGAATTATTGTTATGATTTGATAGGGAACGACTAATGTTACACCAAATCATCATTGACTCTGCAAATATTTAAATGGAGTATTAGAGAACTTTAATCAAAACTGCATCAAATTAAAAAATATTTTTCCCTTCATTCTTCCATTGACAATACGTTAATATATGAAATATTTTGAAAACAAGTTCATTTTTAGATAAAGTTTAAAATTTTAGCGTCAGAAACTCTTGAAATTTTCTTTTGTAAGCGTTTAACTATAATGCTGGATTAATTTTCTTTACGAAAAAATTAGTTACATTAGAATTTGCTCCAATTCTAAATTAATATGTAGTATTAAAATTCAATTTTATAATATATTTACCATTTTGTAGCACTTTTCAATGATTCTTCTTCTTTTCCTTTCATGGATTGTGTTTATTGTTCACAAATTGTGATATATTCACAATATAATTGTGAAATTTCATATTGGAGAGCTTTGAACTTATCACAAATTGTGATAAGTTCAAAGTTCTCCAATATGAGATGCAGTACTTTAAACATTATTTCTATGCAACAGCTTGTTTTTCCGAAGTTGTAAACACCAAATTATTAATCATTTCTTTTTCAGACATACAAATTAAAATCTTATAATGTAACAATTACAGACAAAACTTGAAATGCATTTCTACAGGAAACATGTGATAAAATTCCAAACGTTTTCTTTGGTGTTAAATATAAATAAGAGTATTTAAAATTAAAAAAAGTCTAATTTAAAGGGAAAAATTTGTAATTTAAACCATTAAAATATTCTAAATATTAATGATGGTGAATAAAAAAAGCTTGAGAATACTATTTTATCCTTAACCTGAATTTTAATTAGTAAATCGTGTCTTTTAGGAAGGACAATAAATGTTTCATAAATATCAGAATACATTTTTCGTTAAGTTCGGAATGTATAAAATCAGAAAAAAAATTAACAAAATCATTGTCAGAAAATATCAATCATCAATCAGAAAAAATTACATTTTTAAATAGTATAATATCGAATGTTTATTGAATAATTAATAACTAAAATCCCACCCAGTGACTGAAACATTAGAATTTTTAAAACTTAATAATGAATACTCTAGAAATTTAGAGGGAAATAGATTCACTAGCAAAGCAAGTATGTTATTCTTGTGTTGCAGAATGCTTTTTGTAATGCTGATAAGAAATGAAGTTTTATGTGCATCATAAGAAATGAAGTTTTATGTTAAAGTAAGTTTTATGTGCATCATAAGAAATGAAGTTTTATGTTAAAGTACCTCTTAAGCCAGATTTAGTTCTTTTTTTCTCTTAATTTACCTTTATAAATTTTCGTACTTTAACTCTCAGTTCTTTCAATATATTAAGTTATTCTAATAACGCTCTCAAAACTATCGGCTATTTGCTTAAGTTAACCAAGATGAACTATTTTCGATTTTAGCTGATAAATATTTTTATTTCCTATTATTTGGTTAATTAATTGAATGAATAGTTGTGACTATTTATTAGTAAACTATATTTGAATTAGATTGTGAATTCAGAATATTGAGATTTCATTTTAAAACATATCATTTTTAATAGGTATAATAAAGTTATAAGTTAAAATTTAAAACATTTTATATATAGCTTGTATGTCAGTAACTATAAATGATATATACTTAATAGTTACGAATATATTATGGCTTATTCTAAAAAGTCATTATTCGGAGTTCTTTAAAGTAATTCGCGATTTTCTTATAATTACATTGATTGTTAGAAAGCAATTATCAAAATGGAATACAACCTTATAAGTTTTACAAATATGATACATTAATTCTAAATAAATCACATATGGGTTACATACATTATGCAGAAATGTATCAAAATAGAATTTATTTCATATTTACGAAATACTGAAGGTTAATTTGTGTTAGAACTGATTTTCAGGAAAGAATCTTTCAATCTAGATATCCTACTTAACAACAACTTTGATTTGAAACAAGAACCCTTAGAGAATCAGGATAAATAAAATCTTCTAATGATGAAATCGTCGTTACTGAAATAAAACTAATTAACAAGAGGAAAACTAATAAGAGTGGAAAGAGATCAAATTATTCAAAATAATTTTATAACTACAGAGAAAAAAAAGAGATCGTATAAAATTATTTGGGAACCAAGAATCACTTCATCATGCGAGGAGAACTCATCAACAAAATATGTTCAAGAGTCATTCACTCCTTTCTAGAAATTCCTTATCAAATGAATGAACCGATGGTGTATATATAACATATTCTCCAAATATGGTAGTGAAAGTAATGTATAGGTTCTTACTTTTCCTGGTACTTAAAGGGTAAACCACTTGGAAGGAATTTGAAATAGAAGTACTTGTAACTACTTAAAGGAAAATTGTAAACTTTATACAAATTCGCTTTAATGATAAAGACAAGTTGCGTTTTCCTTATTTGTTATTTTTATAGTGGCTATTACATATTTTGTGTTTATGCATATAGTGATGATATAGGAATAATTCACTAAGTATTGCATGATATTTATGGTTTATATTTCGTTGGAGAAATATTCATTTTTTAAAACGTGCAGTTGCTTTCATATCGATGATAAAATACATATCAATCTTTATATAGTTACTTATACTATCGCATAAAGGAATAAAATAAAATAGTTTTATGTTATTCCATACATTCGGTTTTATATAACAAAGTATAATAGAATACAATAGTATTATTTCGTAGACAGTGTTAAGCGAAAAGGAAATATTTATTATTCATTTTTTGATCTAATTAACTACATGGTAAATTAGATTGCATAAAAATCAATATGGTTGGTTATAATACATTCAGCATTAAATTTAAGCCAATCATATGTTCATATGTGGCTGTAATATATAATATATATATATATATATATATATATATATATATATATATATATATAAATGTGTAATCAAAAATTTTTATATAGCATATGAATTATTAAGGATCTGGAAGATGAAATTCTGCATATGAAATTCCAGTTTTAACGTTTACATGCAACGAAGAATATAAAACTAATAAAGATAGAAGAATACTATCATTTGAGTAGATTTCGTTATGGTTATTGATATTAATCTACATGCATTGAAAAAATCTTTGTTTTTTGTTTCAGTATATTGAAAATTTAAGTTTTCTCGTAATTGAATCTAATAATCTCGTAAGTTAATCTCGTAATTGACGTTTTGATGAATTTTAATTTGCCATATTTATTGCTAATGTAATATTGCAAGATATTCCTTAACATTTACATCTCAAAGAATAGCATTACCCATTCGGTACAAATTTTATATGGTCTAGTATATATGCGATAGAAAGTAATCAAATTATTTTGTTTTACATTGATATTAATTGGAAAGCAAAATCATATAAATATAAAATACAAAATGAGAGAATAGAAATCGGAAGAAATGATCGAAAAATTAATTTAGTAGCGAAAACGAAAAGCCATAACTGAAATAATTTTAAGATTGTAAATTAAAATAGTAATAAGTGAGTGATATACAAAGTCGATGAAAATTAAAATTAACAAGCATGGATATAAGTAATTATTAGAGATGAATAAAATAAACGATCATGTTTAAGTAAAAATAAAGGTTTTGGGAAAAATTAGAAAAAAAGCACCCTGATTTTCATTATTAGTTATCTTAAACCGAAAATGAATGAATTATAAATTAGTTTTAATATTTTTAATTGCTTAACTATTTGCTTTTCAAAAATAGCCATTCAAAAGGATAAATTAAAAATTTTGTTTCATTGAAATATTTAGGTTACATTTCATTTCTTAATGTGAGAACCATTTTACAGATAATAGCAAAAATTAAAAGTAATCTTAATTTTGTGCCTTTAATAACTATTTCTTTTCTGTACAGTGTTTCCAAAATATTTCGAAACTTCAAGGAATAAATATCGGAGTGTTTCCACTTGTGAAATTAACCGTTACCTTGAATTTCTATTCAGTATTCTTTGCTTTACTTAAATACGTTTTGATATGGTTATTAAAATTGTATACTTTCCTACAAGGTAAACAAGAAAGTTCTTGCCTTTTATCATTTCTCAAAAGAGCATGACCTACAGAAAGTGTTACCAAATGTTAGTCTGAAATAATCCTCATTAACATCCACCAACTTCTGATGACGTATCTCCAGTTGTGCAATCCCCTTGCGTTAAAACTCGGGGATTTGAATTCAAAGAGGTGTGTGAATGCTTGATTCAAATCTGCATCATTAATGAAGAATTTTCCATGAAGATGAATGTCTAAGGAATTACAAAGATAGTAATCTTATGGTTCAAGGACTGGTGAGTGAGAAGGATGGCTTAAGTTATCTCAATTAAGTCACTGTATGGTATTTCTAGCCACCCGAGTGATGTGCGTCTTCACATTATCGACCAAGAATAGTATTCCCTTGAAATTATCCAATGCCATGCCTGTTGCACACATTCCCATTGCTTAGAGTACAGGTCAGAAATGATAGCTTGGCACGTTGATAGCAGATCTTAGTGAACAACTTAACGACTACCCCACCAGACACCAGATTCATCACAGAGAGAAAAATCTTCCAACCTGAATTTGGGAAACACATGACTTGCCGTATGTTCATTCACAGTACTATTGCTAAATGCTTAACATAATCAGTGATTTGATGCAGCAACTGATAAGCCTGCTTTGAATTCTCAAATCAAACAACACCGAAAGAACTCTTTCAACACATCCATTTTTCTTGGCTACTGTGCGAACTACGATTGATAAATGTGAGCGGTGGACCTGCTTTTATAATAACTGATGTAAGACCACTTAATAACTTATACATAGGGTATAAATATCATACATTGATTATTTTCTTTACAGATTTTCAACTTAATTGCAAAATGCTATTAAATATATCTCGTATTAAAAATAATTATTTCTATTCGTATAAAGCAAATTACAAAATGTAAAATTCCGCATCTATATGTTTTACTAAAAATTTGTTATTTACCTTTAAAATACTCATTTCTATTGACCAATTATACAGCACTATTCAGTAGCATAAATTTAACTAAGATAATTTCAGCACTGTGGATTTTTTACTATACAGAGGCCTTAGCATCATGTTTCGCGAAGCTCACCTTAAAAAATGACACTAACAATAAAATTCATATTTTACTTAGAAATAAGATTAGATTAAAAGAAATTTATGTAAAACTCAACAAAAGCCATAACTATCACTTTTTTCGATAAAGGAATAGGTACACTTTTTCACTATAAAGGATAGGAACAGGAACAAGTCTTTTTCTATAAAGAATAAGCAAGAAAAAAATAATCAGACACCAGGTTTTGGTAATTACCCGTTTAACATTTATAAGTTTTCAAATTTTGTCAGCAGATTCTTAGAAAATATTTAGTGTGGTCCAGCAATGTGTGAGTAAAAATATTTCCCCTGTTTCATTAAGGAGGAATGCAAACGGATGAACCAAAATAGTGATGTCACAGGCCAATGCTGCAAAGTGCCTTAATGTGTCCAACAGTGTGATCTACCATCTTTGAATTCAATATCAAATTGAAATTCTGTACCCAAAAGATATGTTCCAGGGCGATTACGAGCTATAACACTTGTAGAAGACCTTTTTATAGGGGTACAAAAGAGAATAAACATTTCATATCGCAACTTATTAGTTGCGATATGAAATGTTTATTCTCTTTTTCTTTATTCTATCAAAAGAAAAATAACCACTAGAGTGGTGAGATAGCGTCTTGACCATGCAGATGTGTATGCAAGGTGACCAGTTGTGTGTGTGTGTCTCAAAGTACGACAGAGAAGGGCCTGCATTTAGCAAAAGAATACATTTCTTTTACTGGTAAACGATGGGTGCATTAACATAGGAGAACCAATCAAGGTATCTACTGATCTAGAGGGAATAAAGAAGCAAATACCGTTAAACCAAAATTGTGAAAAGACGCATTTACCACGTTGTTGGAATAATGGTTTGGGTAGGAATCTCATTCGGTGGTCATAAACCTGCATGCGTTCGAGTTAGGAACTGCGATAGATGCAAGATATCGGGGTGAGATTCTTGATCCAGATGTTTGTCAATATGCTGGTGCAATTAGCAATGGTTTCATTCTGATGTATGATAACGCACGACCACATCAAAGTGTAGTTGTTGAGAAATATATTGAGGGTCTTCATTTGGAGAAAATGAATAGCCAGATTGATCTTCATATTTGAACCCAAAAAACCATCGATGCGAGTATCTTGGTTGACAGACTGTTGTTTTAAATCCTCCTCCAAGGTCAATAGGAAAACAGCTTATTCCATGTCTGGTCTTCACTTAAAATTTCAGTATCGTTAGCGACTCTGAAACAATCAATTTTTATTTTGTATATATGGCATTTTATAGCATATTTATTGTAAATCATTTGCACTTCTTCTTATATAAATGTCTTTGTTGCAAGCAAGACATTTATGCGTTGTGCACAAACTATCCAAAACTGATGTTTCTACATTCATTGATTTGCCCATTGAGCAAAAAATCTGTTGTTTCTCAACTTTTGGAATCCAGTGCACTTTACAAAAATATAGTTATAGCACCAAATTTATTAATCAAAAGATGTACCCCATGTGTTGCAAGATATTATAAAGGTTTATTTTTCAGATGAGAAAATATAAGAAATAAGATAAACGGAGAAATATTGTAATAACTTAAAAATGGTTGATAAATTCATATAGATCTAAATTTAAACACTTACTTTTAACATCTGTGTAGGAGGCACAACTGATGAGGAATTCCAGTCTGTTGTGAGATCTGCAGCCAGCGATCTTTACAGCATGGTCCCTGCAGAAATCAGGTTTGAAAGATGCTTCTTGTACCACATGTACTCGAATCTCATTGGTTTCGACAAGCTGAGGACACCCCAATGTTGGGACTGTTCGAGCTAAAATATGCGTATTATATATATATATATATATATATATATATATATATATATATATATATATATATATATATATATATACATCAGTTTCAATACATGAAAAATTTCAATAAAGTTCAGGTATATTGTTTTGCAAGCAATTTAAAAACTTGATCTCTCTTTCTCTTTCAAAATTATTGATAACATATAATTGATGTCAATATATATTCTAAAAAAATTGCATCAAATTCAAAAATTTAATTATTACTGTGATAATGCAGCTTGTAATTTTGTACTCTTTTTTCTTTTCACGGTAAAAACCAAATGTAGATAAATTTATAGGAGTATTTGTGTTAAATCTTTAAAAATTCAATATCTCTGTAACGTACAGAAAAAGTTAAAAATATCTTCATAAATTTACAAGATAATTTTACAAAGATGTTTTCCCCTTTATCTTATGTATTTTATCTTAAAACATGTTTTCTTTTTGGAATATGATCTTTTCCTAATTGCTTCAAAAATTTCTTAAAAAAAAAGAGAGTTCTTAAATTAATATTATTATTAAATAAAAAATATTTGTCAATATAACCCAAGACCTATCACTGTAACTTTATCTTAAAGCCTGATGAAACAATTTTGTAGTTCTTCAAATAATGATAAATGTATTTTTATAATTCCGTACCCTATATAATTCAACTATTTTAATCAATAAAAATAATGAATAATCGTTTATCATCATAAAATATTTGACAGATAGTTGTAGTATTTCACATGCATCTTAGATAATTTAATTACCTTAAATACCATTATTTAATAAATATCGGTGTTTGTTTCGCAGTTCAACAAATTCCATAATTTGGAATTGAAATTCCAGATTCATGTTTGATTTTACCGGTTACATCCAAACTTCTCTAAATATAAAACAGTTGCAGTACCGCTGATAGTTAATACCTAGAGTTTTGAATTCATACTTTTGGTAAACTTATATCTAAACATTCATTAAACCCCATTATATTTATGTGAGGTAAACATTTCATGCAAAATTTAAATGTTACTATTATTTGAAGAAGAACATTGAAATAAGGCAATAAATAGAATTTAATAAACTTATCAGGAAATGATACTCAGATAAAGTTAGTAGTTGAAAAAGTTGAAGAGTATGGGGCAGATTTTACAGTCACTAGCCAATAGTTACAATGAAATGTTTTGCAAAGAAATGACTAAAGAACACATCTTTCACCTAAAAACTCTTATGCGATATCCTTCTAAGGAAATCAAACCATTCTATTCTGTATATAATATTTTATTGTTGTTTTCCAAAATTTAACCAAATTTCAGTAATGTATGTGATGGTAAGAAGAGAAGGACCTTAAAAATGCATTTCATAATAATATATTGTTTCCTATTTGTTGAGATAAAAATTATATTTATGAAGTAGAATTAAGATGTATGATGACAACTTGGTTAGCGTCCATAACTTCGAAGCAGTAGGTCCTGATTTCACATCCTGGCTTGGGCATCGATTTTCTTTTTTACTCTGTGTGTGCTTCCTTATTTTTTCCATTTCGAGGCTAAGATGGCATACCCACTGCGTGCCCAACAGCATAAGATGCCATTACCTTCACACCTTGTAGTTCTGAATAGGATTAAATCCTAAGGGCGGCCAGAAATTAGGGAAACAAGGCTGATTCCTAAAGTTTATAATCTAAGAAACGACAAGTGATTTGATGTTATCATAAGAAAAATATAACCTAAATTCTAATAAAAGATCTCAATACTCGATTGCATTCCATCAAATGTTTTACGGTAATTAGTTACAAAATTTTTAGCAATATTCATATCTCAAGTAGCTTATTAAAAGAAACATTTTATTTATAGTATTCTTGAAATGTTTTTTGTTAAGTAAAATATTTATAATATTCTGGTTCATATGAAATAAGCATTTCTGTAATGAATTACCCAAATTGTCTTAATCTATTCTTTACGTATTTGAGAAGCTAGAAAATAATCATTATATCTTTGCTTAAGTAAGGGTTAACAAGAGAATAAATAGTTACAGTTGAAAAAACTCATTGATTTAATCACACATTTCTATAAGAAAATGTAGATAAATATTCACTAAAATATTGCTGAGATCACATTACGATGAGCATTGATAATTAATAAATAAGAGTATTAAAAGCTTTCATACCAAAATATTCATTAGCAAAAACTAATTTGAATACAAAATCTGTAACATAATTTATAAACCTTATGAATTAAATGATAATTTCTCAATACAGTCATCGAATATCAGCTTATAATTAATATATTAGCAATAAGCAACTCTAAAGTGAGAGTACTGTAATATCTGATATTTTCCTTAGGTAAAATTTTAGTTATGATTTTTTGACAATTTTTTGCAGCCAATATCGACGCCAAAATGTGATTAACAAAATGGCAACCATAAAACTATGCTAGTTAAAATACTGAAATAACAGGATTACCAGAATTTAAATTTTATCGCCAATTTTTTCGCCAAATCAAGGGTACTCTACATTGAACGCATTTCCTTTCTATAAATCATCAAACATTTATCTCCAGAAAATCATGAAGCATTTTATAAATGAATGAAAACATGTTTCAGAATATTTTTTATTCGTGCATATCAGCCTATCTTGTTATTGAAAACATTTTTGATAAATATGGATGATAAATTAAGTAAAATATCAAATGGAAATACTCCGAAGAGAAAGAAGATACTTACCAACTAAGGTCACAAAATCTTGCTGTGGCGTTGAAGAAAAAACAGTGTAACAAGCTTCCTGTGTGCTTCTACCCAATTCACCTGCAATTAATTATTTTTTCATCCAATAGAAATAAAGAAACATTAACGCGTTTATTTACAAAAGGGAAAATATTAAACATTTGTCTGAAAAAATTTAATTCTTAATGGGTGATTTCATTTTTTAAACTAGCATATAATGAACATTATATTATTTGAATGATGAGCTTAATTATTATTAAGAGTCTTTTACTATACTATAACTAATAACTTTCATGGGTATAAATTATTTATTATTCCTTGAAGAAGTGTTTTATTTTAATACCTATTTTGTTGATTTATACAAGTAATGATAATAATCCTAGTTACTACTTTATAAAAATAATCATAATACCGCTGAACTTTTTTGTCAAGAAATAAGTAATTTATTTATAAAAATAAAATAAAACATATTTTTTATAATATATTTTATTTAGGTATATAGAAGAATTTAGCAATATATATGAAAGTTAGACAATTGTTGTTTATAATAGTACACATACAATTATTTCTGAAAATAAAATATATACTTGTCATACATATTAAATACATTTCTGTAATACAACTGTCGAAAAAATATCCAAATACCATTTCTTTTAATTCTTGCTATGCTAGATTAATATAAAAAGCTTATAAGTTATTTTATATATTATATAATTTTATTCTTGATACAACAACTCAAAACACATGCATACTCAAAAACTGATTTATGCATATTAACAATGACTCAAATTTTTTATGAGCATCAAAAACTATAACATTTTTGGTACTAAATGTTCATATTATTAATACAAAATTAATTACATTTCTAAATACTTAGTTGTATTTTAAATAAGTAAAAGGAAATTTACAAAATAGATAAAATGGATATGCAAATTTTACTTACCATATTGAATTTCGATAATATGCTTATGTCTCCGGAAAAACGTCATGCAAACGTAACCATTTTTGCTGCAAAAAATAATCTTCATAATTAAAAAAGCTAAAAATACAAGTATACAAATACGTAACAAAAAATATCCTTTCAGTATATAAATTATTCAACTATTATTTACTTTGTAGCAAAATTGTGAAAAGGAGTTCCTGCACTCTAAATAATTAAATTTTATTTGTTTAAGAATGAATGAAACACCAATGGTTTACAAGTTTAAAATGGTTGGCAGAATATAGCATAATTTTGTTGAATGTGATGGTTCAGCAATAAATGTATGAAATGCTTATGAATATAATTCTATGTGACTACTAAATAATGTTAATTATTTTTGTAATTTTACTTCAAATTCTGCATTTGTGAAAAGTCTTTCATTTTGTACTAAAATGTTGTTGAATTGCTTCTGTAAATCGAAATTCTTTTCTTTTTATCACATGCAACTATACATTTATAGAACAATCGAATCTACTACTTCCTAAAAACTATCAATTATTCTTTCAAGTAATAGCAGTTATTAAAAGAGGCAAGGGTTCATTCAGATATCTATTTATTATAATACACAGGACAGTAGTCATGAAGCAAAATTACAGTTATTAAATGTAAATTTTATATCAACATACGCAAAAATAGCAATTATTTTCAACAAAAATATTATAAATTGAAAATTCATAGGGATAGCATCATCCAAATTTTCTGTGATTTCGAATATTTCAACAAGATAAGTAAAATAAAAAAAAATAAATATAACTGCTGAATATGTGTAAGCAAATTTCGTAAAGTTTTATGCTCATTACCTATCTAGTTCTTATCTTGAATCAAATGATTTTTTTTATTAACAAAGCATGTGAATCATGCATTAGTAGTTTTCTTTCAGAAAATTATGAGTCATCACTGCTAATAACAACTAGAATACTTATAATGGTTTTATAGTCTTGGATAAATAGATTACTAATAATATTAATTTTCCGTAGTTTATAAATGCATCGTAATTAATTGTAATAATAATTATAAACAATTGCAATAATTGTTCAGTTAAGCTATATGCATCTAGCGATAAATTTTCTCTTTTAAGGTTACCTCCTTCAGAAGCAGAAAAAAAATAAAAGAATAACTTTTTTCTGGAAATAAGGAGTTAAGTTTCATTTCCTGAGCTTGAATCATTTTTCCGTATATATATATATATATATATATAAATTATAAATTAAAGGATTTCTGGTTAATTCCTTGCCAAATAATTCTTTAACGTGTTATTTTAGTATAAGTAGTGGCTTTTCAGGTTTCTATTTGCAAAATAGTATATCATATAATTAATTTTTACTATCTTTCATATTAATGATAATCAGAGACCTTAAAACTTAAGTTTCTCATGAATTATCATGTCCAACGAAACATTTCATAACGACTTCATATTGTTTCATATGTGTTTTTGCTGTTTATAGTTGAAAACATTTTCAAATTATCATAATTTATAATAATTAGCATTCTACAACTGTAATAATACAATTCAATTTAGTTATTCAATAAATCACGCAATTTTCTTAAATGAGCTAAAACAATATGATATTTGTTATATAAATCAGGATCATATTAATCATTTAGCATCTAAAATTTACTTTTGAATATCAATCATTGGAAATTATAAAAAAGATATTTATAAGATTATCTGAAATAAGAGAGAGAGGTTTTATTTTATTATAAAATATCAAAATGTGTACGTACCAGCCGGAGGAGCTATAAGCTACAAGCGTAGTAGAATTGGCTGAGTTCGATACATGCTCGATACAAATATATTTTGTGTCTGGCACATCTTGTTTCATATGTGATATCTTGAAGGAATTGTCCTTGTGCCCAAAAGTATAAGTCGTTTTACCATCTAAAGTATGCCATTTGTGATTAGAAGTAACCCATGATGGAAACTGGCATCCACTTGTGGGGTGTTTACCTAAGTGGAAACAAATATTTGAATTTATTTAAATTATAATAAAAGGAGTTAATCTGTTATATAAACACTTTTGTTGCATTAAATTAATATTGTTTACATATAAATATATCAGTACACTTTCAAGGGTGCGTTTTGATACCAACAGGGCTTTACTTTAAGGTGTAAGCGAAGCAGAAGAATGTTATTTATGGCACAGATGTTGTATGATGCACGGATGCCGTAATCTAGAATGCTAAACTTTGTATTTATTTTTGGCGGATTTTTTTGTTTATCTGAAAATTTGGTTTTTATTATGTCATAGAGATGGGGATCTATAGGAATTATTTAGAAATTTCAATTTTGGCAATCCTAGCATTTTCGTCATCGCGAGATGTCACAATACATCATCTTGGCAACAATTCTTCGTGGCCACAAAAATTCAGAATATGGCATGCTGGATTATATGGCAGTTGTGCCAATTTTTTCACTCGTATGTCTTCAGCAGTTTTGAACTTCCCAAAATGCTGGATTCTTTAAGCAGCACAGAAACAAGGCTATCGGCTTGCCTATCATTTTTCCCTTTTTATCTTATACTACCTTCATAAAACGAAGTTATATTTTAAATTATTTGCTCATTAAGTTCTGTAATTTTTTCAGCAAAATTAGTATATTTATATGATTTAAACTTCAAGAATTATGCAGTATGTTATCCGTTATTTTGAATTAACATCAACTGTATTTAATAAAATTTAATTATGTGTGTGGAGAATTTTGGTTGCTGGACTATACGACATCTGTACACTTTTCATAAGGAAGCAAAAATGTTTTCCATATTTTCCAAGTTTAATGTTATATTGATCCAATGTTAAGATATCATTAACACATACTAGCATTTAAACATTCACCAAAAGTTTACTTTAAATATTTTCTAAGATACGCCAAAAGTTTATGAATATCGATGTAAAATATGCATCTGTTCCATTTAATATCTATAATATTCTCTTCAACATCAACAATATATATATATATATATATATATATATATATATATATATATATATATATATATAAATATATATATATGTATTTATCAAGAACAGATCACTCTATGCAGCAGTTTTCAATATATCTCACCCACAAACATCCCCTTTCTCAAAAGAGTCTTACTTTTTGCTAGTCTCATAGTGCGAGATCCCTCCCACGGAGAGACAAGGCCGTCGCATGTAGCGTCAGCTGATTGAGACATCTGAATGACTCCTTTTTCTGTGAGGTAATCGAACACCTGGAAGAGAAATATTTACTTTACAAAGAGAATCGGTACAATTGATATGTTTGACATTAATTTAATCGTTATTGCTTACTGCAAAAGACCAGATTTTCCATCTCTTAAGAATAATAATGATACCACTTTGATCAAAACACATGTTGAAAACCTCACATAGCGTGTTTTATCAAAGAACTGGTATTTGAATGAAATGGTAAATTAAGTTCTTGTAAAATCAAGGATATTAATAAGATCTGCAGTTACAGTTAGTTGTTATACATTCTTGAAAACAAAAGAAACTAAATCTATATGCATTAAAGAAATCTGTTACATGGATTCATTAAATAGCTACTATTAATGCACTTGTTATGATCTCTTAAAGAACAGGCCTGAAAATAAAAATGCTTATATGTGCAGCTATTTATAACGTTTGTAATAAGAGAGGAAAATATTCATTAGATACTGAATTTTATTATATCTACATTTAGTGTTTGTGTCAGAACTCAAATAGTACAGATATTACTCTAGGTCAATCAAAGTGGTTTCATGACGAATCAGATAGTGAAATAGTTTACAATTTTCTAATAGTGAAATAGATTGCCTCTTTTCTGAAATAGTTCATTCATTAATAGAAAGGTGCAAATCTCAGAAACATAGAAAAATTTATTGCCACATCAATATTTTTTTCTTATTTATCATCGTATAAGAAATGTTATTCATCATCTTTCCTATTTTATCTCTATAAATTAATGATCCGAATTATTTGGGCATGTTTTACAAATAAGATAGATTTTAAAAATTCTTTGAGCTGTATTTAATATATTATTTGAAACACTTAATAAAGTAAATCTACAATATTAAAAGATGGTAATACGGAAATCTGCAATGTCAAAGTGCTTTTTTACACGTTATATTAAAATAATTATTCATGAAATTAATAATACATATTTCTTTTTTCAAAGTTTTTTAAATACTTATTAAATTCATTGGTTTATTTAATTAATAACTCCATCATTTTTAAATTTTGTTGTGAGAATCGAATTATTTTTTTCATAAAATTATTTTATGACACATCTGTAAGACTAAAAGTGAAAAAGACTCAATAAACATTTTAGTTTCAGATATTTATGATATGAAAATTCATTATCTTTAAAAGATTGGTAGACTTTAAAACAGACAAAATTTTATATAATGCTTTCAAGAAAAATTTTCATTCACTTTTGACAAATTCAAAATAATTAACCAGACGCAAAAGCTAAAATAATTTCTTTGGTAATTTATCATACATCTTTTACATTTCGTATGTTAAATTAAATGAGAAAAGTTACTGAATACATGAGAAAAAAAGAACGCTCAGTTAATTATTCTCACTTTCAAATCATGACAGATGTACATTTTTGACTAACTTGTTAGCGAAAGACAACGCACTAAATCATCAAGACTGGAAACATTTTGATAAATTATTCAACAATGCATAATTAGAAATATTACTTCTATGACAGTTGCATGCCATTTATTAATATATAATATAATCATTAATAATAATTTATTCAAATTGTGATATACTAATCTTTTCTGTCGTTAAACATATTATTGTCATCATTTACATGGAAGTTGAAGTTTCTCTTATGATAACTATTACATCTCAGAGACAGGTTTGTTTCAAAAGTATTAGCAAACATAAATTCATATTAGAAATATAGTCCCTTTTGTTTGTTTACTATTCATGTCAACAGGAAATTCAAATTCCCTTAAAAATGTAATCCATGTTCATTTTGATCTCATTTCAGAAATATATTCTCGTTAGGAATAAATAATATTATGAAGTTATATTATTATTACTATTATAATAACTTCTTTTCTTTTTATTAGTTTATAAACATTCTAGAAGTAAGAATAGAAGTTATTAACTCAAAAATATCTGAAGTATATTAAGAAAATATATATTTAACATCATTTTATGGAAAGTAAAATAAATAACATAGTTTAATAAGAAGTACAATTCCTAACAATTTTAATGACTTATAGAGAAATATTATTGAATAAGTAATACTGAAAAAAATTATTAAATATATACATGTTTGGAACTTTTAATTTAAATTGTTTAAATGTATCTAATAATTTTTATTCGAACAAAACACTGTTATATTCTTCAGAAATCAATAAAAGTTTTTCAATTAATTGTTTTTTTTAATGTTAATATGTTTTAAAGAGGTAAATATATAGCTAAGATTACGGTTTAATCAAATCAATTTACAAACATCACAGCCAACTGAAAAGAAAATAGCCAAATATTTATTAAAAATATCGAAGACAATTTCTGTAAAATGCTGTAGTGCATTTTACAGAAAATAATCAGCCAGAAGACTATTAACCAATGATAAATGTAGATAATTTGTGATTCAATATGTCTGTTTTCGAATATATATTGCGTTTATTACCTTGTTTTGATTTCATATATATTTTTATCTCTTAAATCACTTTTACTATTTTTTTAAATATTGCTACTTCTATCATAATAAACTCATTTTATTTTCATGAGTTTACAAGCAGAAAAAATCTGAAAATCATTGTAAAAATTTCGTTTCCTAAGATCATTTGTTGATATGAATATATTTGGATACCATGAACAGGACGAAGTTTATGCAATCAATAATAAATATATTAATTTATTACATAGTAACACAGCTGAATTTGATTTGATTTTACAATGTCTCAAATTAACTTTCAGCAAGAATCAATATGTCACTAAAACTTTAAAAACCTTTTTCATTAATACCTTTATATTCTCAATAATATTTTGATCCCTTCATAAACATACAATTCAAGCATTTTTACCTCATTTCAAAATTCTGTTTAACGATTCATTTTTTTAAGCGAAATCAATAATTTTTACATTCAGAAAAGGAACCCTAATTTTTGTTAATTTATTTGTTCACTTTCCTTAAACCATAAATATTTAAACTTTATTGATACCTCAGTGCAATTTACAAATCTAAATTTTATTTTAAAATGTTTTAAATTTAACTTTCTTTTCTTTTTCTCTTCTTTTGTTTTTGTTATCCCAATTTTTAATGATTGTCAATATCTTATTATCTTTATTTTTTATCCTTTAATATCCTACTTCTGTTATCCTATTTTTAATGTATTCTGTTTTTATCCTATCAGTATTTTATCATCAGATTCATAATTGTATTGCTTATTTTCATTATTTATTTATTTATTTTGTACTATTATCATAATTTTATTATCATTTATAAATTATCAGTATTTTAAATCTAACTTTCTATTCTTCTTCTTTTCTTTTGTTTTTATTATCCTATTTTTAATAATGTCAGTTTTTTCATGTAACATACCTCAGCCAATAGTATTTCATGTACTAGAGGTCAAAAATATTTGTATACTCTTATATTTATTTATGAATAAAACCTACTGGCAGAAACTGTTTATGTAAAATCCATATTCAATAAATAAACAATTATAATTAAGATAAAGATCAAATTATATGAATATATCATTGAATATTTTCATAACAGAAATTTGCTAATCATATATAAGAATATTGTACTGTAAAATAGTATATTCTCATAACCGATTAGCAAATTTTCGTCACATAAGTAACTATCGAATTACATATATTTAAATTTCAAAACCAACTTGAACCATTATTTATTTCTACTAAGCGTGTAGTATAAACAAAAATGTTATGGAAAGTAAAAGTAGCTTATTTTCTTCAATAATCTCTTAATTTGTTTTCTGTAATAATTTTTAAATTCATGAGAAAATATTGCACTTACAAAGCATCTGTATGCATTTTCATCCGTGAATGATTGCTTGTAACTTTTTCGTGTGGAAATTTTTCCCACTAAATAATGAGCCGAGCCTTCTTTCCAAACAGCTGTACACGTTAATTCTTCAACTACGGAACAATAACAAACATTTAATATCTACAGATCAAATATTATAATATGAATTAACTTTGATTAAAGGCAGAATGAACATTTTCTTAAATTACTTTATCTACAGTGTACATTGTTAGATAAATTTATTTTTACTTAAAAATTAAGAAATAATATTTAAATTAAAAATTAATATTTTTGAAGATTATTTTAACAAAATATTTTCTCTCAAAAACTGCAAATTAAAACAAACTATGTAATTTTATTAATAAATTCAAACTTATTTAGTTTTACATAAAAACTTGAAAATTCAAAATTTTTACAGATATATGTTAATAAATTATCTAATAAATCATACCATTCAAATTTCCATTATAAAGAATCTGACTTAACATTTACGCTACTCATTTATATTTTTATTTTTTTTAAAAAATTAAAAGCTATTTATATTCCGAAATTATTAAAATTTATTAACCAAAGTTTGAGAAATACTTCCTTTATTTATTTAAATATCTTATATTTGGAAAAGGTTTTTTTTTTCAAGTCCCTTAATTTGCCTCTAGTTAATAGTTGAAGTTTTAAAATAATTTTATCTTGAAATTTGAAATCATTAAATAAATTACAGTGAGACCAATGCTTACATCTCATACTTCTTGATTAAAGGATCGTAATAATTTACTCTTATTGTTAATAAAAGTTTACACCATTTATTATAAATAAATATTCCTAATCTCATTGATGTTATATAGATTTAAATAAGATGTAAAATCCATAAAATTATAAGAAGAAATAAATTTTTTAATAATATAATTTTGTGATTGCTTAGTAATTATTTTATTATATTAAATTTGGTGATTTATGACATATTTTAAAATATAATATGCGATAAAATAAATTCCTTCCTAACTATATATATATATATATATATATATATATATATATATATATATATATATATAAGATATATTTTAATAAAGATAAAAATAAAAACATATGATTTCTTTTACGCAAACCTTATTTCATAATCGTGTTCTTAAATCACTTAATTTATTAACTGCTTACACTTTATTTACTTTTAATAAAATTATTAATATATTATTAATAAACTTATAAATTAAATGTGTCATAGATGTAAAAAAAAGCATTTTTATTTCAAAGTAATTACATTTTATGCCACTCAAATTGCCTATTGGTCAGCGTGCCTGACTGCTGATAGGGAGGTCCTGGGTTTGAATCTCGATTCGTATATAGATGTACTTTCTTTCTCTCTGTCTATTCTGTCTTTGTCCTTTCATTGAATGAATGGGTTGTGAATGCTTGCCTACCATATAAACGACTACCAATGTCATGCGTGGTCTGAAAAATTCGGACTTTACACTGAAATATGGTTCAGTTGAAAAAGTGCATCAGTGCACCCCATAATGCCAGCCAAGCTGGCACATTACAAAAATTAAATGATATATAGCATTACTTCAGTATAAGTACCCAACTTTAATAGAGTATTAATTAAAAAATAACAAGAATCTTATATTAATTCGTTCATATACCTACTTGCCGAGAGAATATTGTCTGCAAAATAAACCAAATTTAATAAAGAGAAACCTATTATAAAATTGGTTCTCATATTCAATGTCACAAAGGTATTTCATATGACGATAAAAATAATTCAACATTCAATTAAAATTTTAACTTAATCCATATCAATATTGTAAAATTGTATAAAATTAAATTGACAAGCAACTAATTAAAATGTTTTAGTATTTCTAGATATGACGAAACAATATTTATGCATACCTTATAATAACTGTTGATATGAATATAATGTATGTAATCTACTATCACATGTGAAAATGTTTGTCGGAATTGCTTATTGTAATGATAAAAATTTGTTTCATAAATCAAGATGGAAATAGTATACTTCTTTTTGTTTATCGATGTTTTTCAAAATCTTAACCTTCTAACTTCAATGAATATTATGCATATAGTTGATTGTTTTTTTTATATTACAATGTGCTTATTCAATACACACACACAATAAGCAAATAAATCTTATATTAATTATAACTACTAATCATTTCACAATTTCCTTTACAGAATTAGTTAAAAATATTCAATATTTTCATTTTAATTGTATAGCAAAAATTTTATTTTAGTACCTAAAAATATTTTTAATTACTTCTTAAATATGCTATAAAATATTTAATGCTACGTACAAGCTAATTTTAACGATTTCTTTTAATTTTGAAAGAACAATCGATATGCCACCTTTGTTTTTAATAGAATCTAATATGAAACTAACTAAATTAATTTAATCCAATTTCCATTGTGTGACATGACTAAATCTTTATATATTTATCCAAAAATCAAAAAAGAATTGTGTTGAAATATGCATTTACGTTTTGTTCAAAAAAATTATACAAAAACTGTTATCACAATCTATTTTATGTTTTTAAATTTTAAACTATTCTTTAAAATTTGCGGAAGATCAGTAGTTTAACTTATGTTGCTCATAGATTAATTCAAAATGTTGTTCATTTGTAACTAATCCATTAAGAAATAACTGAAAACAATTTTTAATACACAGGTGAAAAAATTTTTAAATCTCTTTATTTTATTTGAAATTGATTGGCATATTATTTTATTATTTCCTGTTAGAAAACACAAAATTTTTACTCAAAAGCATTTTTCCCTTTTATAAGTGTTTCCATCTGTTTTTCTAATTTATGAGTTACGGCCAACTAAAAATTAGATATTACAACAATCTAATTTTAGAAGTTACGATATGAAAGTATTTTTCATGAGATTGTATAAGCAATATATTTCAACCATTTTGCAAGGAAATCATATTGTGAAAAGGGAAAGTTTTTGTTAAAAATTTGTGGATAGCCAATTTAAAATTAACTAATATTGTTACAAATATGAAAAAAGTCCTAGGTATTTTTAATACATTATTATGAATGATGTGTAATTTATATACATGTTTTTTTTTCTTCAATAATATATCAATCTGTAATGATTTTTTTTAATAGAATTTTTACTCTGATTTTGAAATTTTTATTTAGAAACACACTAAATTACAGAAAAAAATTTTTTTTGACGCATTCTTAATATCACTGTATTTATCTGAAAACATCTAATTATACCGACCAATGGTGGAGTGGTCTCCAACTTTGAAGCAATAGGTCACAGATTCGAATCCTCATTCGAGCATGGATGTTCCTTTCTCTTTGCATGCATGTTTCTCTACCCTTTCACATTCGGGGCAAGGATGGTGCACTTGCTGAGTGCTCAACAGTAAAAAAATGTTGCCATCCCTTTCACCCCTTTTAGAATTGAATCTGATTAAATTAAAGGGCACAGCCGGGCATTAGAAAAAAACCATTTAATTACAGTTAAGTGTCTCTAACAACAAAATTATCATTATATATATATAAATGCATATCTAATGTGTTTAAATCTTTAATGTAATATGCATCAATGTGCTAAACGAAAGTCTTGTATTTCTAACCTGAATGTCTTGATATTCAAGTTTGAAATACAAATGTTTATAGCTTTGTCATTTATATTTTAGAAAACACATTTATTATTTTTTCTAGATAAAAGAAACATAAAAACTATAAATATTAAACACACTGATTCATATTTGGCTTGTAACTTCAAGACATAAATTTGTACTAGAAATATACCTTCCAAATGAATATTTAATTTTAGTGCATTTCCCATTCAGCGCTTTCAGCTGAATCAAAGTAGTTAAATGCATTAGACTGTCTGGAAAATATTTTGAGTCAAGGTTAAATTTCAAGATCGATATCGGAGCTGGCAGTTTCCTTTTCACACTTTTACCCCATATCGCAGGAAAAAAATAAAAACTTACTCGTCTCACGCGGCTAAGGTTAATTTTTACAATGGTTATTTTCTGCTACATCAAACCCAAAGCAGCTACACCCTTAGTTTGAATATAAAACAAATCAATGTGGATTTAAATTAGAAATTTTGAAGTAAGTTTATAATATAAGAAATCACAAATAGGCTTTGGTGCAAATATATTTTTTCATCCTATAACTAAATGCTTAGTATAAAGAAATTCACCCAGTACAATATTTTGATTTTAAAGTCTTTTAAAAATCTTTGTAAAAATCATATTACTTTTCTGTTTGCTTTTACATCAGATAAATGATTTGAATGCTAACATGTAATAAAATTTTCTATTATTTACTTTATTTACAGTTATGAAACTATGTCAGTTTATTTATATATATAAAAAAATTTAAAATTATTTTTTCAGATAAATACCAAATTATTTTTTTTTAGATAAAATTAAAAGTACGAATAACTAAACGTCATAGTTTTGTTCCCAGTACTTATGCGATTTATATAATGTATTCATCTTTTTACAGCTCTCTCTCTCTCTTAAAAATGAATAAAATTATTTATATGCTTAAAAAGAATAAAAATATTGCTCATCGCATAACATTTTTGTCAGTTGATTTGATATAAACTTTGACTATAGTAGAAATCCTTTATGTTTTTTTTTAATTTTCAATGAGTGCAGTGCCACCCAATTTGGCTAGTGATCAGCGTGCCTGATTGTGGATAGGTTGGTCCTGGGCTCGAATCCCGGTTCGGGAATGGATGTTCCTTCTCTATCAATCCTTTTCCTTGTATGAATGGCTTGGGAATGGTTGCCAATCCAATAAATGGGTACCTATGGTATGTGTGTACTGAGGAAATCGGACTCCACACCAAAATATGATTCAGTTGGGGAAATGGAGCAACGCCTCCGATAATGCCAGCCTATTTGGCGCACAACTACAATAAAAGCAATTCTTTTATGTATATTTTTGAAATTTCAATTACAGCCACTAATTTTGTATTCTTTTTTAAGATAATATAACAAGTTTTAAACTTAACTAATACGAATTTTCCAGTAAAATAAACGAAAATATAAATTTTAACTCTCTTGTTTTTTTTTTTATTTAGAGTTTTTGATTACAAATTTTGATAATTTCTGTTATTTATCCTTAGCGGGGTTATTCAAAAAGTGAATCCTCGAATAAGTTTGAATATGCATTAAGATTAAGCTCATGGACGTTAGTAAAAATGTTAACTAATTTATAAATGAATCAATATTTTGCAAAGATTATACCATTCTAGATCTATTTTATTTATATTCAGAAGCTTACTAGACTTAATATTTTAATAACTCTACAAATTCATTATTATCCACTAAATAATGGAAAAAAAAGACTTTAATTCACTGAAGTATCTGTGATATATTATGATTTATATTTTATTTAAATTGAAATATGCAGACATTTTATAAAATTAACGTATGCTCACTGTAATTCTTAAAAATGAATAGTGTGACCAATTCTTGAAAATTGATTGAATAACTAGAAAACCATTTTTAAATGACCTTAAGTAAATGCAGCAAATTAATGTATCTTACAAAAATAATACTTACCACTACTTTCTGTACCAAGTACATCTGCGCATGCTTGAAATCTAAAGAGAAGATGTGAATCATCCGTGCAAGAATCTATGGTTGACAATGGATATTGGCACTCGCCATGTCCTCTGCTATAAGTAAATGTGAACGGACCACGTAGCTCACAGGACACCGGTTCAGCATCAACTGCAAATAAGAAAGTGCAGCTTAAAAAATATTTTAGAAATAAATATAGAAATACATTGACAAAAAAAACAATTAAAATTTTATTTTATATTAACGTTAACAAACTATCTAGATCACTGTGCCTAATAATCTAGTTAGTAAAATCTTCATTAATAATAAAACTTTTTCTTGACTAAAAGAGAATAAAATTACTGCAAATAATTTATATTTTACAATAAATAAATGCAATATAAATTTTGAAGAACAATTATTATGAAGAACAATTAAAATTTTATTTTAATATTTCATAAATTAATAAAAGATTTTGTACTTGTCTTTAACATCAAAATAAATTATTCTCTTAAGTTATAAAAATACCAAAAATTTTGCTATCCGAATTCATTATTGCTATAAATTAGATTGATACAGTTTTTCCTAATTTTTAATATTGTTTAACTTTTTTTAGTGTTACCAATAATATTACAACAAAAAGAAAATATGTTTAATGATTTTTTGTTGTATGAGTGTTTTTTTCTTCTTTGGGTTAGAAACATTTCACACTTTATCATTATAAGTCAGCTGACGCACAGGATACATTATATAAAGCATCTGATTGTATATTAATATAACCAATGGAATTAATAAACATTATTTATCGATCAAAATACCTTGAAAAATTTTCTACAAACAATACAGAGTCTAGTTAATTAGCTTCTTTATCCTAGATATGTTCATATACTTTTATTTAATAACTAAATAATAAACTTTATGGTTAATATATTTATAAAATAACATTATATATATAAATACATTCTGAAATACTTATAAAATATAATTTTTTATAACAACGTTATTTTATAAATATATAGCATTAACAAAACTATTGATGTATATGTATGTATGTATATATATATAGATAGATATAGATAGGTATATAGATATATAGATATAGATATATGCATTAATAGTTTTGTTAAGGCTTATAAATTATGAAGTACCAAAATTTATGGAATGCCTACTCATGCAAATTCTTTTCCTTAAGCTAAAAGCAGAAACTCAATTTCTGGGACTCAACAATTTGTGAGAAGTTCCCTGACGAAATATTTAGCTGGAATACCTCTAAATAGGTTGACGATGATGCAGGATTTTACTAAATATATTTGTATTAGAAAAGGTATATTTCCTTAATAAATAACAGGAAAAAATTTAAAATATATAATAGAAGATATATATAATAATTTCATAAAATGTTCTTCAAGCAAATAGAAACTGCGATTGAATTTTGCCCAGTATTATAGAACAATGCCAATTTAAAGAATTCTAATATGTCTTAGCTGTGAGACACCCCTTAATTGCTCCAGATGTTTCCAATCAAACACAATACGTTCCTTTTAAAGATTATTTCCAAAATCATAGTTAAGCTATATGAAAACAGCCCGCATTATTTCATATGAAAACTGCTCAGATAATTTTACAAACACCATTATTTTTCATAAATACCCTTAGATGAGATAGAGACGTGGTCTCGTGGACGATACCATCAGCTCTTTCCCAAATTAAAATTCTAATCAACTGACTCAATAATATTTTTGAATCATCTAGACCTAATCTTCATAGTTACATCAAAATAGAAACCAATGACATGTTAGTAATGATATTTAGAGTTGAGCTGCTGTTGTTCCTTACGTTGAAACAGTCATACAATGCATTGTTGAAAAGAATGAATAAAGCGGAATATACTTTAAACTCAACTATTTATAGTTTTGGGATCTAAAAATTCTAATTTCCTTCTAAATATTTACAAAACAATGTATTTACGTTACGTTTTACATATTTTTTCATGTACAATTTATTATATAATAACACCAAAGAATCTTTACATGAATGGTTTGTGCTAACAGAAATATAACAAGACACAAATAATATTTATGTGTAGTTATATATATATAGATATATATACATACATGCACACTTGACGTTAAAGTTACTTAAATAGTTGTACAATAGTTGTACATTATATCATTCATCTGTAGGCATTTAAGTAAGTAAATGTAATGATAATTTAAGTTATTATAGTACGAAGAATAATTATTTATGATACTCACAATTTAAATACTCATAGGAGAAAATTCTACGAATTTCTAAAATGTAGTTCAGTTAATATCATAGACAAATTTCATAATATTAGATAAATTATTATGATAAAATATTAATAATGTTATTCTATAAAATTTATGAGTGAAAAAACATTTTAAATTTAAATATTAAAAGAAATTCATGCGTTATCTTTTTTATTCTTAAAGCAGATATAATTACCTAAATTTATGTAAATTATTTCAAAAATTTTCAGAATAAAATGAAAACGTAAAGAATTTATAAATAACAGTAACAAAATCTTTTAAAACATTAACTGAATTAATCATGTTAAATAAACAAAAAATATGTATTCTTACATATTAGTCCAAAATATAAATATTTTAATATTAAGAAAATTATATTTTTCCTATTCTATTTGCTATAAACAGTGAAAACATTTTGCTGTTTACTGTAACGGGTATGTTTTTATTCGTAAGATAATTTATATATTCAATTATGTTAGAATATTTTATTGTTAAAATAAATCCACACGAACCATAAAAGATTTGATGAATTATATCATAAATGTTTCACAGAGAATGGAAAATTCTATTTTAAAACTACGCCACGTCAGAAACACATCTGACCCATAAAAGATTATTACACGTGCTAAAAAATAAATTTATCTAAATTTACGAAACAATTTTACAAAAGTGGCGAGTTCCTATTTATTCTTACTGTAAGACTAATTACAAATCGCTTGACATAACGTGAATTTACATAAAACGCAATTCGGTGCTGCCACAAAAACAAATCATACCCCTTGTAAGTAATCCCCACCAGCCCGTAATGTATTTAATTACGTCCATAACCTATGCAAATCCCGAAAAACTCCAGCGGAGCTTTAGTGCGTATAAGCGTGCCAAGTTTTCTAGGAAAAGACACTAATCCAAGCGTAAAGCTGGCGGTAATTTCTGAGGGTACAGGCGATAAACAGTGAATTACGAAAAGGGATGTAATCTGTTTACTCCAAGGCTGTTATTTCACGGTTCAGGAATTGTCTGCTGCCGGGGACTGACGGGCGATAACGGCAGAAGAGACAAGGGATTGGTGTCCCCCGTCTTGAATCCACCATCTTCTTTTTTAAAAACACTTCCTTTAAGATGAAAAATTCTCGCCACTTGTTAGAAGACGTGTGCTAACGTGGCGAAACTTTCCCTCTCAAGAGGGAGTCAAAGCTGTGTGAATAGTTCTCCTACCTATCCGGAAGAAGCACTGTGTTGAGTTTAAATCGATAGAATTTGCTCATTAACTGGCAATCTCACATCCATGAATGAGCGTGTATTGGGATGTGAAATTTTGTTGGGACTTTACTTCAGATAATTTCAATCAACTTTAATCGTTAATCAAACTCTTTCTCGTAAAATTTAAACGGTAAAATAATTCATATCAACCCTTTATTAGGAGCAATTATGATATTCAATTTTAATAGTGTGGTTGATTTTCACTTAATATATTTTATGGCAAAAAACATTAATTTCTTATAATATATATATATATATATATATATTGTATATATATATATACAATATATATATATATAGGTATATATATATATATATATAGGTATCTAGGCAGTATATATATATATATATATATATATATATATATATATATGCATATATATATATATATATTCATATATATATATATATATATATATGTATATATACATATATATATATATATATACATATATATACATATGCATATATATATATATATACAAATATATATATATATATATATATATATATATTGCTCGGTGCCTAGATACCTAGATTACTTCATTATTGTAGAAGTATTTCATGACTTAAAATTCTCAAACCTTGCGTACCAATCATTGAAATAAAAAATTGATATTTTTAAGAAACATTTCAAAATGTTTTTTGTATTTGATTGGTTCTTGGCTAAAATAACATATTCATTTAATAAATCATTTTTCCCAGAAAATTAAAGCAAATATTTTTACTTTTACCGGTAATCAGATGAAAGCCTTTAGATAATTTAGAAGAAACGGGAAATATATACGTTGGGATTCATTTATTATTATTATTATTATTATTATTATTTGATGATAGAAGATACTTCAAAATATTTAGAAACTTATCTGTTCCAAATAAACGAATATCTCACAAAATTTCTTATTTTCAAATAGAAAAAAAACTGTATTTTACAAATTTTTAAAAATTTTTACTTATCTGTAGAAAAATTCTTTTGCATGCGTATATTTACGCATGTTTTATTCCATATAAAAACAATTGAAAATATAAGGAAATTTGAATAAACTATTTTAATTTAACTTGATTTTCAACATTTATTGAGAAAAGGCTTTACTTATTTTTCCTAAAAAAATTAAATCCTATTTAAATGGATTCACAGAAGGAAAAACAAAATATCTATTTTTCCATAAATGGAAATTCTTAACAATTACAATTCTTTATTTTTGCAATGTTTTCTTGCTTTTAGGCAAAAACGTAATAATTGAAGTTTTTCATAGGAAGAGTTATTGTAAATATATTTTTACAACAATTTTTTACCGAAAGTCTTTTACTTTTTCTTGTTTATACAGCATTAATCATGTATTTTATCTTGAATGTATCTAATTATTCATCGATATTATGTTGCCTTTTTCAAGTTCATTTAAATAGTATCAGCAATTAATTATAATTATGTATATTTTCTAACCAGTTATAATCTTAGAACAATCATGGATAATTTCAAAAATGAATGCAGAAGGAGACGCATTTTTGATCACTTTTAAAAAATTTAAGTCAAGTTATATTAATTATATGTAAAAGATGAAATTCAGTATTATAATAATACTTCTACATACATTTAATTAGTACTGTCTTATTCTTAGTGATTTGTTTATTAATTTTTAAGCAGTTCAGATAATTTAACAGATCAAAATCTTATTGCTTATAACTAGAATCATTTTTGTGTATTGCAAAATTATAATATTTTACTAAATATAAAGTATTTATTTTACATTCCTTTTTTATCTTGAATTATGTGTTTATTTCTTAAAAATATTTTATTTAAGAGTTATAATCTTACGTGATTCTGTATAAAATTTAGCGTAAATAAATCGAAATAAAATTAATTCTTTGCAATAAATATAGTTTGCAAATATTTTATGAATTATTTTAAGAGACTAAAAACATTCAATTCCTTTTAAATAAATGTTGATTTTTACAAATCTTAATTTCAATCTGTAAAAATTTTAAAACATGATTTTGAACGACGTTTTGAAGAGAAAAGTTTCACTGTAATATTGTATATGAATTATTCAAAGCATTAATGAAATTTACAAATATTAAATACAAACTATTGCACAATCAGTGTTTATAGATTTATCATGAAGATTAATTATCCGTAACATAATAAGAAAATTTAATTTGATATGATTATACGTTATATATATATAAGGTGTATATACTAAACGTGATCAACAAAATTGATATCATTAAAACTTTCTCAGCAATATATAAAATATTTTTAAATTGTGTTATTTATTTGAATTACATACAATCCACTATTCAATTCGAAATAAAAGTTTTTCTTTAACAGATAATTGACTTTCAGACAAGATGTTTTTAAAACAAAATTGCAGCACAATTTCTAGATATTCAACGGTTACTAGTTATTTGGCCCTAAGTACATTGCTAAATATACCACATCGTTCTTGGTACACTTTGCTGCTTTTAAAGTGTCAATTAAAAAAAAATATTGTATTAACAGCTGCATTTTAAAACGGCTTAATATATTTGTTTCAAATCCGTTAGTCTCATATCTTTAAGTAAATATTCACTTACGTATTTATACCTCTTCAAGTCTAGAAGTACCTGATTTTAAATTATGGAAAAAACTATTTTACTTATTTGAATAAGTATTAAAAGATTATATATCTATATATATAAGATAAAACATAAAAAATATGAAATTGAAAAAACACTAAAATATATGAAGCAAATGAAAAGAAGTAGGCATAGGGACCACGTTTTTATCAGGAGGGAGATGGCCAGCTATGCAAAAAGAAAGATTTTATGTAAGCATTTATGATTCATTTATTATTGGCAATTCTAATTTTCTGCATTTATATTTATTCAAATGTTTTACCTAACTTCTTTTAATACGAACACTCTTTGAGGAAACTGCTTGAAGATATTTAGACATTTGTCCTTCGAGCATGTCAGAAAAGAGTATTCTTTCTTTTTGCATAGCTGACCATTTCCCTCCTGATGAAGACGTGGTCTCTATGCCTTCTTCTTTTCATTTGTTTCGTATATTTTAGTGTTTTTCCAATTTCATATTTTTCATGTTTTATCTTATTTATATTGGCAAATCTTTCTTTAGCTGCTTTTGCGGGGGCTAGATTTCCTATTATATTGTATTTTCTGTATTGTATTTATTACTTTATATATATATTTATATTTTTTTGCTTTATATATATATACATGTATGTATACAGTAATAAAAATTTTTATTTTAAGCAAATACTTTATTTAAAGAACCTCATAAATATCTATATATTTATG
Source organism: Latrodectus elegans (assembly GCA_030067965.1). NCBI lineage: Eukaryota > Metazoa > Arthropoda > Arachnida > Araneae > Theridiidae > Latrodectus > Latrodectus elegans. The sequence goes on along the minus strand of CM057811.1, from coordinate 45,799,283 downwards.
AGATTCTTCTATACCTTCTAAATATTTATATAAGTGTGAAAAAAATGAAAATACATTCTTGCAAATTTTTTTATATTATATTTAGTTATTTATATTTAGATTACGTAGAGACAGGAATGTTTGTATTGAATTATGTAATAGTAAATCATCTATTTCTCACTTAAAAGAATAAACTGGGCACATTACATATTTTGTATATTCAAATGTTGAAGTGATAAATGGCTTTACACTATTTCTAACTAACTTCTGCTAGTATTTAACACAGAAATAGTTCTGTTATTTACATAATTATGAGCTATCTGAAATACAAAATTATCTTTTATTTCTCATTTCTAATTTTTTTCAACGCTTACGTCTACTTAACCTAATATTCTACACGCAATCTTTAATACACAGAGCCATTTCCCGAAGCAATTTGCTAAGAGAAACGATTCAAAAATACTTCATTTTCTCACGCAACACAATATCAATATTTTAAAAAAACCTACAATTTTGAAAATTATTTACACAGCATATGCTTTGATGTTGTATATTATAATAAGTGTTGCAAAAGTAACATAAGTATGTAAAAAAACTCTAAAACCCTTCATAATATTTTAAATTTTATATTATCAAGATGAAAACAGTATTTATAGGATAGACTATTATTAAGTTACAAATACTATAAAAAAAATTTTTTTTCAGATTTTCGAAAATACATGAAATAATAAGAAAAAAAATGCTGTCTAAAAATTAAAATATCATGGTTTATGAGAATATAATAAGAGTGTATTTAATTTTTATTTAAAAAATACATGCAAAAACTACTGTTAATACTATGATCATACATTATTTTGGGGAGGTTTGTGCAACTTATGGTAGAATTGGGTCATTATTTGGTACAAGTAAATAACTGTCGCTGCTGGATCCTTATCAAGTGTTATTTGCTAAACTTTTTACAGGAACTGAGTCAACAATTATTGCATTGCAAATATTCTTATCAAAGAAATTAATAAAGGCAAGTAAAACCCGTATTTTATAATGGGCTGATAAATTTGGTGCAGTATTTTAGTTGTAGTATATATTTGGAATTAACTAGGATCATCCATTATAAGTGACAGTTTACCCACCAATTTTCACCATATAATTATGGTAAAGAGTCATCATTAATTTAGCAGCCGAAATATCAAGGGGAGTAACAATGTTTGTGGTTTTAACAGATTATTGAAGATTCTAAAAACATGGATCCAGTATATTCCATATAAAATCTTGAATCTGCATTTTTGCAAAATGAAGACATTTAAGCAATTATTATCGGACGAAAGTCCTATCCAATTTTGACTCTTGAGAAAAGGAAACTTAACTCACAATGTTTGCTGAACGTTATGTAGACAGATTAAATTCACTTTTCTCTATATAGAAATTTGAATAGTTGAAAAATTGTATAATCATCAAAAGGGAAATAAACCGTTTTAAATACCCAATGAAAGGACAGTATTCCCCTTGTGTATTTGCTTGATGTAATTTTACCACATCTTTCATTATGAATTTTTTTTTCTTTCTTCAAGAGCTTTGTCCTATACATTGTTGAAATGTTTATATTCTGTTTTAGAAGACAGTATTGTACGCTTTAATGAGACCACATAGTACATGCGTTAAAGCAAAGACTTGCGTTACATACCGTGACTTCGGCACAGTTGCCGTATATTCTAGCATTTAGTGACGAAGAAATGTTACCAAGATTATGTATTGTGACATCTCACAATGACTTAAATACTAAGGTTTCTAAAAAGCAATTTCTGCATAATTCTTATTGATAGGTTGCCAAATAAGTATAAAAATATGCCAAAAATATCATCAAAGTCGGAATTTGGCAAGCTGGATTATATGGCATCTTTTCTATAACCTAATGCAGAATTGTGCTATTTCCTGTATTTCATAGTTCCTCAGGATATTCTTCCCGAAATATACATTGGAGACCGAGTTATAAGTCAAGAATGTTAGTTCGCCTTTATTCATGACCACTAGTTTTCAAGGTCAATCTTTAAATTGTTGGTGTATGTAAAATTTCTCGAGAACCAAGAATCTCCAGTCATTTTATTGGAAATAAAAAATGCTATTCTATCTAAGGTATCAATGACAATATGAAATACTCAGTTGTAATATATGTAGTTAAATGCATTACTTGCTTAATAAACACACACATCATACTGAACATTCTTCGCTTTAAAATATAATGCTATTGTGATTTTACCATTGTCACTTTGTAATTGCCTTATTTACATAATTCCTCACAGTTTTATTAGTGTTCCCTATTATTGATTTTATTAATTGTTTTGTTCTTTAATGGAAAGGAAATTCAAAGGCTTGCTACTCATTTCTCACTAATCGCAGTATTTTACAAATACAATTTATGTTAGGATATTTTTTAATATATGCACAAGCTTAGGACACAACAGTTACATATATATTATTTTATATGTACCATTTATAAAACTTGTATATACAATGATTACTTAAGCCTCATTGTTATGCATGATGAGACATGGGTGCATCACTTCACTCAAAAAAGTATCAACGCAATGGAGACACTCATCATCGCCTGTGAGAACAAAATCCAAAGTTGACCCATCAGTGGGTAAAGTCAAGGCTACTGTGTTTTGAAGTGAGAAGGATTCTACATCGAGTTTATGTGGAAGGGTACAACCATCAATGATGAGTCCTATTGCCAAACACCAAAGTGTTAGCGCAAAACTGTGAAAAATAAGAGACATGGAAAGTCAAGTAAAGTCGTTAACCATTTGTCCGAAAAGGCAAGATATCACACGGTACCCAAAGCACAGGATTTGAGTCGCAGTTTCCAATGGAAAGTCCTAAAGCATTCACTGTACCGGCCCGATCCCGCCCCCTAAAACTTTCATGTGTTTGGAAAGATCAAAGATCATTTATGTCATGGGTTCCCAAACTTTTTTTTTCTCGTGAACTACTTTCAAAATTTTCCTATTTTTGGTAAACCTCCAGCTGTTATATTTCTACTATATTCCCAAAACCCCTAAAAAATATCACTCTAAATTAGGGGTGTTAAGAAGGAAAAAAGTAGCACATTTTCTTGAGTCCAACTTCTGGTATACAAAATTATAAACATTTATTATCACAAGCAATCAACAATCGACAAAAAAATCAACAATAAACTCTGAAGTGTAAATCAACAATAAAAAATAATCTTATTTTTAATGATACAGATGTACTTGATGAATTGACATCAAATTATTAATATTTGGCTTCAGTTTTGTATGAAGTAATCTCAAATCTCCCCGTTCTGTGATGTTTAATTTGCTCCTTTTTTTTTATTAACAAATTGGTAACGGCACTAAAACTTCTTTTGATAAGATATGACGAAGGAAACGCTATAAAAATTTGCTCATAATTTCTCATGGCCCAGGATATTTTTTGGAGATTTCTACCTGTAGTTTGGTAGCCTTTTTTTAAATTTCACCTTCAGTTCCTCGTTGGTGCTGAGCTCAAGTAGTTGCTCTTGTAATACCACATTCTCCTCACCCGTTTCATAAAATAGGGTTATGATCCATGGTGATATTTCCATTATCAGAATATCTTCAAATCTATTTTTGATGTCATCATGCAGGTATTTAAATATTCTCAGCGTAAGTCTGAATATCCAAATCAAGACATTCTATCTGTGACCAGTGCGGAAACTAGGAGAATTCAGCCGACAAATATTTTTCTTCAATAATTTCAATTTACCAAGAAAAGCTGAAATTACACTCTTTGTTTTTTAATTAAATTAAGGCTGTCCCCCTGTAACTGCAAGTTAACATCATTGAAATTTTTAAACAACACTGTTAAATACGCAATGTCCGCTTTATATTTGATCAGATTTTTTTTAAATCTGTTGCTTTAACTTCCAGAAATTCTATTCCTTATTCAAAAAGTGAGTAAACTCTCAATAAGCATGCATCTTTCGACAACTAACGTACTTCAGTATATAAGAGCAATCACGTTGGAAATCTTCATCTTTTTCATTGCACAATAGTGCAAATAAAATGGTATGCAAAGCATTGCTTCTTATTTTATTAACTGCGTTAATCTCAAATTGAATCAATTGGTGCAATCTATCCCTCAAATTTTTCGCTGCAAGTTGTTGTCGGTGGATGACACAGTGAATTGCAACTTGTCCTGGTAATATTCTATTAAAAATGGCTTATAAACCCACGATATCACCCGAACATGTCAGGAGCTCCATCCATTGCCACCGAAATAATGTTTGTAATTGAGAATAGCAACTCTTCATGGATTTTTTCGTCCGTAACAAATCGAACATATGCCAATAATAATGCGTCATTACCAGGCAAATCAGACTCGTCCAATTGAATAAAAAAATGAATGGTTTGCAGATCAACACAAGAAGCTTTCTATATCAGAGTTCATTTCATCAATACGTCTTTGTACTGTGTTGTTACTTTAAGGAATTCTTTTGAATACGTCAAAGGGATGTTTGTGCAGAACAGTTTTTAAAGCCTCTTTAATAGTGAATAAAATTAATTGTAATCCTATGTTGTGCAGTTTTCCAGATTTTGCTATAAGCAACGAAATATTGTAACATGCCCACAAGCATTATTGTTACTTTAATATGAAAATCAGAAAGTTTTTCGTGTACCCCCACTTACAACCTGTGAACCTCTGTTTTCTTTTCCCGTCTACGTGGACCCCCATCTGGTCTCCTATGGACACCTGGTGGTCCACCTGGACTACTTTGGGAACCTATGATTTAGATGGAAGACAATTTTCCAGCAATGATCAAATTCAGACAGCTGTTCTAAGTTGGTTCAACGACGAAGGAATGATTTTCTATCTTCAGGGCATCGAGTGATTAGTAATGCGTTCCGACAAATGTCTCCAGAGACTGGGAGATGCGTAGAAAAATAGTGTGTTGTATTTTATCATATTGTATTATAGCGTACTTCTCAGTAAAATGTTTTTAACTTCCATTGTTCAAGTAAAATTTACTTTTTGAATGTCCTTTGTACATATTTATATATATATATTATCCATGCTGATAAAACTGAATCAATAAATTTAAAGTAACAATTAAAAGCGAATCAAGAAAATCTATTTTTTAATTTATGTTAGATTATTGCTATGTTTCCAACTGTCTGTTCATGTTTACAGTAAAACTAAGCAAAATTACTGCCACGTAATTTTAAGCCATTGCCAAATGCGCAGTAGAATCCTGAGAATTAATATCCTCTTTTTCTGAGATGGTATTTCCACACCACTACCCATTAAAATAAAGGCATGAGACGTTGCGCAACTTTTAATTTGCGAAAGCCATCTCACCGCAATGGTTATTAGATGAGACAGGTATAGAAACCGATTTCTTCTGAGGGAAAACAATCTCAATAACTACGGATTCCACTTATCTTATTCTTCAGTATATTCAGATTTTTCATTGGAAAAATAAATACAATAAGTAAAAAAGTTTTTTTTTTTTTTTTAAATATATAATAGAAGAACACTGTTATTATCTTTCGTCATGTTCAACTGTGACAACATTGGAATTCAATAAAAAGCTTCAAGTATACATAGGCACTGAGTTTTTTTTGCATTGTTTCTGTACTGTTCTGCAATATTACAAAATTGTCAATAAGTGCAATACTTTTGTCATTATAAAGAAATGATTCAAAATAAAACTACTTTTTATTCAAAATGCCTTTTCAATTTATTTACACTAGAATTTGATTGAATTTTAAAATCTGAGCCGTATAACAGGAGATAACCTCATTAATTTAATAAAATTATCACTTTAATAAATGGAAAGTTGAATTATTATAAAAGAACTCGAATAAGATACATTTACATGTGTAACAACAAATTAATGTTTTTTTTCAATACTAAATATTTTTATCTACTGAAGAATTTTAAATTATGCACACAGCTCAGAAATAAAATTAAATATATTTTATTCAATTTACGTTATTATGAGAAAAAGTGAAGAGAAAGTATTGTTATATTTAAAAAGGATGAGCTTATATATAAATTTATAATGCTTACCTCGAAATAAAGAATAAAGAGGAGCATCAGCATTCAGAATGGAACAAGCTTGATTTAATGATCGATAACCATCACAGTAGGCTGGAAAAGAAAAGAATTCTCGATGAAAAATCTGCAACAGTTTACATCAATATGCAATGTCATCATTTTAAACATTCTTAATAAATTTAAATAAAAATATAAATAAAGATGTTTTTTTTTGATAAAAATTATCTAATTTTTATGTGACTTTTATGTTAATTCTCTGCAATTATATTTGTATTAATAAGCAATAAAATAATGTAACTTTATGTTTGATTTCTTTTGAAAAGAAGCAAATTTGCTTTTATTCGGACGTCAAGTAGCGGGCAACGTATTAGTCGAAAGATATTGTGAGTCATTTTGTATAACGACGACATTTTTTTTTAACCTCTGGGAAGATTTTTTATAAAATGCCATGTCATAAAGGAGTAAATAGGTAGGATTCCCTAATATCTCTCTGATAAATGAAAATGAGAATGCAGAAGCGTTATATACTTTTTTTCTTACGTTAACTCTGAATTGAAACAAACTCAGAACCTTGTACTATAATCAGATTCTTCAGAGACTGGTCCTACCTTTAGACCTAGATTAATTCTGATACTTTTATTCACAACGCACAGTTTAGCTATAACTTAGAACCGATATTAAATCGTAAAATATTTTCATATTGAAAATATGCAAAGATTTACAATTTACTTGTAGAATTAACCAAAATAGTTATACTAGCAGAAATTAATTTTATACAATTTCGGTCTTTTTTAAAACACATGAATTTTTTTACAATTAATAGAAAACGAACTACTAATTTTATTCTTAAGGTTCCCGAACACGTTCAGAGCATCCTTTTTAAATACACTGCATTGTAACGATTTTTTCTTAGTTCACTTTAGAAAACATAAATATTGAGCTACTAAAATTTGATATATTCCTATATTATTCATCAGAAATGTTAAATATGTATACAATTTTAAGCATTTTTTTAAAAAATTTTAAAAAAACGCTACATCAAAAACTATTAAACATATTTGAAAAAATTTAACACCAAATAATCTATAAGTTGTTATCTAGATCATGTACTAAAATTTTAAGTTTTTGTTAAAAAATAAAAAAGTACGGCCAGTTGAATATTTATACTAAAATTTTAGCCAAAATTTCTATGCCGTTATTCGAATAACAGGCCATAATTTGGGAAATATTTTAGTGATTAAAATTCTTTTAGTACAGTCCCTAGAAAACAATATACAGATCACGCTCATGAAATTCCATAGTGATATTATAAAAATATTTTGAGTTATCCTTTTTGAAGCGTGCAAATTATAGGTAAAAGCCAGTTCTGAGAAAATCGCATTTAAAGATTAACGTGTTGTGTCTTTATAAGAAATTCTCATATTTGCTGATTAATTTTTTTATTTGATTTTCTGATTGATTTCCGGAACAGTAATTATTTTATGTATCTTTTAAAAGCTTACTAAATTTATATTTCAAAATTAAACACTGTTTAAAATTATTTTTAACATCATTCTGGCCTTTTAAACGTCCATTTCCGGTCCTTTAAATATGTCCATTTTTGGTTTCCTAATTTTTACGAAATCCTTTAAATATCAGAATCTAATTAACGTAGAGACAAAAACAAACCTGTTTTAGTAAGCTAGTTAAATTCCTTATTTAACAAAAGAATAAAATTAATTCATCATTTTTGGTCAAAATTGACGTTTTCAACGTGTACGGGTACCTTAAATAACAACATCGAAAATATTTTTGATTCAAAAATGTGCAAAGATTTACAATCCTTGCATATGTAAATCTACAAAATTGCAGAAATAATGTCGAAAATAATTTATAATTTGACATATTACTTAAATATATCGAAAATAATTTAGTTCATTTGAGTACCTCTATAAGGATAAACAAAAATAATTCTTCCAGCAGTAATTAATTTTATGCAATTTTGGTCTTTTAAAAACGTATAACTTTCCCCTGTTATATAATCAAACAATAGAAAAAAGAAAACTGCTCATTACTAAGCTTCATTCTTAGATAATAAATAATAACGCTTTTATAAATTTTTTAATAATTCCTTTAGATATACAAAATGATTTAAGTGCTTATATCTTGCAGATTCAGAGCCTATAAACATACTAAATAAAACTAAATAGCTATTGACCAATACATTTTTCCAAAAAGCATTTCATTTCTTCTTCATTTCTTATAACTTTAATTCGTATAACTTTTCTATTTTTTTTTTCTTCCATTCTTATAACTTCTCATGTATAATAAAGGAAAAATGATATAATAAAATGTTTTCCTCATAAATTAAGATGAAAATTTTGCATAAGATTTAAAAACAACAAAGCAAACTTTTTTCTCTTCCAAATATCGAATGATCTCATGAACAGAGAGAATAATAGGATTCAAAATAAATATCTTTATAATATTATCGACTAAAAAATGAAAGGTTGATTGCGTGATTGCTAATGTAAACAATTTAATAGACACGTGTCTTTATTTGTAAATGAATATTAATGGAGTGATCACCAAATCAATCCTAAAAAAGTTTAATTTGTTGTCAAATGTGGTTTCCTATTAGGTAATGGATTATAGTGACTATTACACATTATTTATCTAACAATTTGGTAAATTAGAAACTTACTTGGCGATATTTTGATAAGAAACATAGAATTTTAGTTTTTACAATTCCACAAATCTACTTTTACATTATTTTAGATTTTTCTAGAAAATCATGGATGATAATTTAAACTTTTGTGTATACTTTTACTATATCATAAAGTAAATGCTTCTGTAATATATTTCTTTCAAAAATTACATAAAAGAAACTCAAATTAATTATTAAATAAAGCTAATCTAAGAAAACATCAATATTTGTACACTGCAATTAATAATATTATTTAGATCAAAAGTGCCTCATATAACGTATGACTCTTAAATGTTTTGACAGTAAAATATAGAAATAACTCTAAATTTATAGCATTGACTTAGAGTAAGTCAAAATCTAATAGAAGACAATGTTTCTTATCATATACAATAGTAAGTTATGAAAATTCGGGGGACTGGAGTTTATAAAAATTTGTTTTCAATATAAAAGCGATATTTCGATATAATGTTAAAATTCTCTCATTGACGAAATTAGTTCATACATAACCAATAAATACAAATTGTAACCAATGAATACAGATTGTAACTTATGAATTCGGATCATAAAACATTTAAAGTTATATCATTTAGATGCTCAAATAAGTTTGTGGACACTCAGGTGTTGTATATAATTTATGAGAACTATATAATGTTTCGACCAATGGAAGGTAAGTTTATGTATAGTGAACAGTTTACAGTCGATATTGGGTATTTTATATAGTTAGATAATATTATAAATCCGTACAGAGATTATGGTCATTATTCCATATACTCCATGGTGTCTGTAACAATTAAGATGTCATAGATAGTTCATCTGTATTCAAAAAAGGTATATTTATGTGCTAAATAATATATTTAATATAAATTTATGATTTGGACTTGTATTATGAAACATAATCGTAACACATATCTTATATCTTTGGTAAAACAGTTTAATTGGCTTAAAGCTTAGTTTATTTCCAATTATGCTATATATGCTGCTTGTGTATGATAATACAAATGACAAAAGAATGTAATTATCATCAAGTTTAGTAACTTTCAAAGTTTCTCATCGAATTTATCTGGAAAAATCTAACTTTCTTGCAAGACAGAGGTAAAACTTAAAAATGTCCCTTACATTCATTTTTTTTCTTCCTTTACCTTCCCACGTAACCGAAAACGAATGGGCGAACATGAAATGGCTTTTAGCAACCTTATACCCTGCAAGCAAACATCCCAGACTTTTGAACTGACAGAGAGTTATGATTCCTTCAGAAAAGGAGATCTGGCATGGTACTCTTGGGGTTTTACGCTTGTCGTATTTTATGGCACTTATCTCAGGGACTAATGTGTGCCTTTGTTGAAGGGGTGGAGCCCAAGAATGGGATCATGAGAATTCAGTTTCCTTTTAAGTCGTATTAATGTCTCGGGTTCAGTTGTTAGGTTCGAACAATGAATTGTTGATAAATGACTTGATTCTTCTATGTTACTTGAGGCTTTATTCTCTGCTACTAAATGATTGAACTTGGGATACAAATAGATGAGCTTAAAAATATAAATCTTGAAAAGAAGGAATAAGAAATTTATAAGGAAAACTCCATGGACCATTATATAATTATCATATATTGGATATTATAATTAAATTTTAAAAAAGGATTTTATTTTATTGTTGGTGTACTTCATTGTATAAAATTTGCAAAATCAAACACATAGACTTTAATAAGAAGTTCCAATTAATTTATATCGATGAGTAAAGTATTTTCAATTGTACCCATGGGACTATAATTCTATTATGTGACTCAAATTTAATAAGAACTCAAAAGTGATGAACTATTATATTTTTCTCTAGGCCAGTGAAAATGCAGACCTAGAAAACGAATTCAAACAGCTTTCCAGCAGTCAACGAAATGCCTTTTCCATTTAAGAATAAGACAAAAATAAATCACTTAAGATATTTTCTGTCTTTCTAATGAAAAATACATCATGAAGCATTTATTACATATTTGTGTAGCATCCCATCACGTAGTGATAAATCAGACACTAAGAGAATTTTTGTATGTTTTAAGTATTTACACAAATTATAAGTATACACAAATTACAAAGAAAGAGACCCAGAAATAACTAAAAATTCATTATGGTAAAAAAATTTGCATTAAGCAGAAAGCTAATATTCTCCAAATATTTTATAATAATTAGAACTAAATTTGGAACATTTCATTCCAATGAATAATTACCAATAGCTTCTAATGATCGAATTGCTTTTGTAAAATATGATGCATTAAAAAATTAGATATTGATCAAATCATCTTGAATGGCCTGCTTTTAAAACGGCACTTTGTTTAAATAAAATGCTAAAGAATGAAGGCTAACCGTAATTTAACAACACAAAATACAAGTTGTTTTCAAAATAACGGACACCTGTGTATAGAAGTGATATTTTAATGCACTTCGTAAGCATTGAAATGTAATAATAGTTACCAGTTATTTTATAAATAAAAATGTATATATGCTGTTAATTTGTGTTTTAATATTATGAAAGATCTAATCTATTATTTATCATCTTTATGACCTCTCAGATTTTAAAATATGCTATATTGTAGTAATCTTTCTAGCTAGAGTGATTAGGAACAAAATCTTCAACTTTTCAAGATTTTAAGTGGTAGGGTGTCTAACGTCATGAAAGCATAAGCACAGCGGGCAAGTTAAATTCGTAAGAGCAAAATGGTGGATGGAAATAAAACCTCCGTGATAGTGAAGTGGAAAAAGAGCCGAGCCCAGTAATGAGTATTAAAGGAGATTATAATGTCTAAGAAGTGAACACTAGCCGCCATAGGTACCTTAAACCTCAATCTACAACTGGATTTTCTAGTATCAATGGTTAAAATCAAAAGGCACCTTCATAAATCGAATATTAAAGGCACAGCAGCAATTCCCAAGTCACTAGTCAAAGATTTTAATGTTAAACATCCTATATGGTAGCGTCAGAAAGTATGATCGGTTGATAAATAGAATGAAGTAATATGGTTTAACGAAGCATCTTTTACAATTTTCCCTTACAAAAAAGATAGGTTCACTATAGAAGAAAAGTTGCACAAGATTATGATTGTAATTATGTCCTTCTGTCAAGCTTGAAAGTGGTTTTATCATGATAAGGGACAGCCATGCCGTGGTTCCTTATTGGATCACTCACATCACAGTAAAGGATCACAGAAGAAAATTAAAGAGAAGTTTTAGCTTCTCAAATCCATTGATGAAAACTTTATTTCTACTGAAGATGGAATTTTCCAGAATCATAATACATCTATCTATACAACGGGACATATTTTATCCTGGGTTTGAATCCCAGTTCAGGCATGGATGTACTCTCTCTCTCTATCTCTCTATCTTTTCCTTGTGTGTGAATGAGGTGTGAAAGCTTATCTACGCTATAAACGGGTCCCTATGGCATGTGTGTGTACTAAAGAAGTCGGATTCCTCACCAAATACGGTTCAGTTGGAAAAATGGAGCAGCGCACCCCAATTTGCCAGCCTAGCTGACACACGAGAGCAACAACAAAGACTGAATAGATAGAGGGAAAAAGTGTATCCATGCTCGAACCGGGATAACGAGTTGATATAATTCACTATAAAGACTTATGGATTGTAAAATACAAGATAGATATTACTAGAATTTCTAAACCGATACGCAAAGATTTTGTTTTGATAGATTAGTCACAAAACGGCATATTATTAGATTCTTGCTAATAATTATGATCCAAATATAACTTCAGAATTCCAAATAACAAATATTAATCACATTAAGTTTATCCACTTATAACTTCTGAGCTATTATTATTTTATGATATTACTGGTAAAACCTATTTAACAAAATTTGGGCCTTCAATCTATGAGAGAAACTAATTCTCTAAATTCACATAAGGTCATTTCTAATTGCATTTCGTCTAAAAAATATGTATTTCTGTACATAAATTCTTATTCGTATTTATTGGTTTAATATCTTGCATATTCCAAATGATTGTCTTTTTCTTGAAAAATAATCTAAACTAAAAATAAAATCTCGCACTTCTTTAATTGGAAAGTCTATATCAACAGGATGAAAAAAATTCTGTAAAATACATCACAATATAAAAAAACACTTCAATTTTTTTTCATGTATGGCTTACTACACTTTTACATGGAAAAAAACAAACGTAAATTACATACCAAAGAATTTTTGACTTAAATTAATTAATTTCATGATGATTAATTAATTTCCTCGAAAGCATACAAATTCTTCGCATTTAATTAGTGTGATCCCAAATACCAGTATAATACTAACATGGTTTAGCATCTTTCCCTTTATATTGAAATATTTCAGAAAGTTATCTAGGGTGTTCATCAAATATTACTTCCAATTTTAGCTCTACAGAAGTAGTGAATAGGAATCGAAAGAAAATAATCACAATTTTGATTTTCAATAAATATTAAAATCTTGACGTGTTTTTTAAATTTTTTTGTTATCTATAAAATTTGTCTTAAATTATGTACCAGATTACCACAAATTTAAAATAAATTCTTTTATCAAGAGATTTTCTCGCCACAGAATTTTGAAGGAGAAATATTATAAACACAAATATTAGATCAAATCGTGTATAATTTGATAATAATGTATTGAAGTTTTATTCAGACTAGTTAAGAAAAAATTAAACTGGTTAAAATAATTTAAAAAAAATATTTCCGTGTGATTATATTTTAATAACAGAGTGACTTTTGAAACACTAAGAATTTTTGTTACACTTGTTTTTAAGATTACGGATTAATCATTCGCAGAAATGAATGAATTAAAATATTTTTATTTATCTAACTAAGGAAGCACTTTGATTCTTTTGTTTATCAGTAAGATTTGAAAAACTTCCATGTATAACTGTAATAAAACTGCTAGTTCATTGTGCGATATGATTATTTTTATAAAAATTTGTTATAAAATTCAATCTTATAAAAATGCAAAGAGAAAATGCTAAGCAAACGCAAAAGCTGAAATTTTACAACTATGAAATATATAGTTTTCACTTCGAGATCATTTGCTTCCGAACGATTAAATTATTTTTTTGTTAAATTTAAGAATTAAATATGAGATGACTGAAAATATAAATGAATTCATATAACATAAGCAAAAAGGTTGATTGTATATAAATTGATGAAAATAACTAATAAAGAGTTTGATTTATTTGATACAAAATCTAAATTTTTTACACAAGATTTTCAGGCATATATATATGAATAGTGTTTTGAGTAAAATTAAATATCAATATTTTTTATTTAATATTAAAAATTTGATTTGAATATAAAATATAGGATCGTAGAAAATGAATCATTTTTCAATGGAATAGAGTTATGTAAAGTTCTTTCATGTTTTCTATGAAATGTTAAACATATTTTACAGCTAATTGGTTGTGTTAATATTTTTCTTTATTTAAAAATAATTATAAAATTAAATAATAATAAATGGAAAATATTTACAACAAATTTTAAGTTGTTGCACAAATAATATTTACCACAAAAGCGAAAGGTGATTAAAAGGAAAATTGTCGTAAATAGTAAATAAATATAATAATTTATTACACAAAGGAAATGTAAAACTATTTTTAAAAATATTTTACTATGAAAAGAGAATTACTTCCAATGATAAAATTATTATCATTTTGTAAACAAACCAATTTAAGTAGTTTTGTACGCTTGTATCATAGTTGATATTTTTCCTGTTTGATTAAATATATCTTTCCCATTTGATTAATATGCCAAAGAGAGAGAGAGAGAGAGGATTCTGTTATAAAAAGGAAATAACCTGAGAGGAAATTCATAAGTAAGCAATCTACAAGGACAGTCCCTCAACTACTTCATTAATAGATGTCCTAATCCCTTAAAGATTTTCAGCCCTTGTGTTTGAAAATCTTAAAAGGACTTGTCAAATAAATTTTGTCAAATTTTATTTCAGAAATTTTAGACATCCATTATGAAAGTGAGTCATCATTTTATCAGTAAAGCTCTACTTAACATACAAATGAGTTATTTGTAGATTGGCAAAATTCAAAAATAGAATATTTGCTTGAGTCATATGGGACCTCATAATATTCAAGGTACTCCGAGTATTTATAAGCAAAGACAGCATTGTATTTCATAAAGGATATATAATCGTAACGGAAGGACATTTATGTCTAACAAGCAGGAAGTTCTGTGAATCTGGTAGAATATTCCGAATAGCAAAATATCAGGTATAAGTAATCAGATCTTATATTTCACGTAAAACATCTGGGGGATTTTAAATACAAATACAGGCATTTATATCACTTATATTGCTTCTAGTGACAGGTCAGAATATGATTTCGAACCTAAAAGAATTTGGCACATTGCTAATTGTCAATGTAATGTTCTTTGATGAGGTGAATACCCGTGCGACAGTGAGGTTTTTCATTATTACTACAACCACGTGCGAGCAATTGAAAATTCAAATGTGGTAGTATTTAAGCTGCATACTCATATTTTATTGTAAAATTATTAGCCAAAATAGTAAAGGATAACCTTGTCGGTTTGTAGACATGTCTGATAGCTTGAAAGGTGAAAAGTGCTTGTTCTTCTTCAAATAAGTGTTACTAGATTTATAGGACAACGTACACGTTTATATTGGGACGCATCCTTCCTTCTATGAAGTATTTACACGAAGAGACTTTCGCACATTTTACCCATTCTGTACCTAAATATTTTAATACAGCATTTGTCTAACAGCGGATAGAGCGTGTTAAATTATTCTTTATAATTCTTATTGAATAATGATAACTTCTTCTATGTGCACATGAGCTCCTTTTTCTATCAGATTCTTTTAATGCAGTCGGGGCTTTATTTCTTACACTTTTTGCAGCTACCAGGTAGGATTCAATGTAGGCCTGGAATATTTAAAAATTTCCGATCGTCCAATCAATGAATATGTTAATTCTGAATTACATCTAGATTTCATCGATTCGAACATTTTCTTTGATATCAATTGTACCTTTGTTTAGCAATTGTTATATTCATGTTAATAGTGAATGATGAATGTGCATTATATTCCACTAGCTGTACCCATTCAGACGTTGCTGTGTTTGAACAAAAAGGCAGTTTTGATACCGCCAATATAATTCAGTAATGATCAAATATGTACCTAGATACATCAAAATGAAAGTTAACAGTAAAATTATCCCTACATATATGTCATTTGAATATAACATAAGCACAAAACTAAGAAATACATAGTTGTTGCTAGAATAAACATATTTCTTCCCTAGTGATATTAAATAATATTGCAAACGGATTTCAATTGAACAACAATTTTGAAATCATTAAATATCATCATGAAATGAATGATGTTTGATAATGATGATGAACTTTAATTTAGTAGTGTTTATAAATATACAACAATTTTTGCTTTCCTATCCGGTGCGAGAACAAATAAATTTTATAGTTTTCCAACTCGAGAGCACCCAACGTACAGTTTTCCATGTGAAAAGCATGGATTTATCAAATTTAATCCACATACTTACAATGATTGTTCCTGTGCTTTTTAATGGTCATTGCAAAGGCTAGTCTCACAGGAAACTGTAAATGCTTGAATTCAGAATTCAATGAGAGTATCCATTGGTATCGTGGGAATGAGTGGTAGAAGTACGATTCAAGTTGATGTCTTCCTTCAAAAATGGTTGCCTCAATTATGTTATTCATTATTTTTTTTTTACTGAAAGCCTAATCCCATTGCACAGTCGTGATAGATTTATATTTCGTAGAAGGATTATTGGGAAACCAATTTTTAAAGATTAAATATGCGGTGACATTCCTTGTAGATCCAATGAATTTAAAAATTCTATTCGATAATTAACTCATTCATCGTGCTTGGCATCGTTATGTATTGATTTATATGTTGTTTATTCATCAGGTATTTCATTTTAAACTTTTCTGTTCATTAATTTGATATCAATGTTTTTGGCTGCCAATATAGGACGCTCACTAACCCATTCATTGTTTTATAATTCTGCGATAAATTTGAAAATACATTGGCAATTAATTCATCAGTGGATTTTACAATGTGACAAAAGTTTCTGGTAATGTAATACAATATGTGGATTCATCCATTTCCATTTTACCATGCCCAATATCTAATAATTATTTTCCAAATCGTTCAGAAGATTTATCTTGTTGCAAATGAACACGCATACTGGTCTGTAAAGATATTTTCTCTACATACCACCAGAACACTGTGATGATTTTTGACGTTCATTCAATTCATCTGCAGGTGTTGAACGTGGTATAACTGGTAGAGTTTGTAGAAAATCACCAACTAACAAAATGAGTGAACCTCCAAAGAGCTGCTCATTTCCTCTGAAATCTTTCAATGTCCTATTGTGTGCTTTCATGATTTCTTGTGCCATAGTGCATTCATCCCATATTATAAGCTGACATGATCTTAGTATTTTTCCCATCCCAGAATATTTGCAGATATTTTAAGTTGGAGTATCAATTATCTGCATATTTAATGGCAATTTAAATGCATAGTATGTTGTTCGACCACCGTCCAAAAGAGTTGCTCCAATACCAGATGACGCAATAGCAAGTGCAATATTATTTTTTGATCTTATAATTGCCAGAATTATTGAAATAAGGAAGGTTTTGTCAGTGCTTCCAGGTTGATCTAATAAATGTAAATCATATTTCTTGTTAGATATTGCATTTATAATTGTGTCATATGCTATTAGTTGTTCTTATACAATTTTGGCAGATTGATTTGAACAAATGTTTGTAAATCATTGACACTGAAGTGCGTTTCTCATTGTATATCACGATCGAAAACATCATTACCAGATCTATTTGTAGCAATCATTTCCAATTCTGTCAGTGATTTGTTGGCGCTATTGTCAAACATACATCCTCAAATAAAATCAGTGCTTCTTTGTATATATTTAATGTAAGTTGAATGTTTGAATTAGCATTTATTCTACGCATGCGATGTAAAGTCTGTGTGTGTGTATATATATATATATATATATATATATATATATATATATATATATATATATATATATATACATCGATGTCTGAATGGTTAGCGTTCCTGACTCCTGAGCTGTGGTTCTGGGTTCGAATGCTAGTTCGGGTATAGATGTTACTTTCTTCTTCTGTTCTCTCTGTGTTTCTCTGTCCAATGTGATGATCTGTCCTCTGTGATGATGTATAAATGTGGCAACCCTATAAGCGGCTTTTTGGTGGTATGAAGTGAGCAACGCTACTCGCCGCCGTGACTTGGTTCACAGGTGCCTGCTGAGTAACAAGAAATAAGTAGCAGTTTCTGGTTGTTGTAGTGGCAATGGGTTCGTCACACAACTGCCCACCCTTGGAATATATATATATGTATTATACTTTCGTAATTTTATACTGACGATTACCATGCTTCGAGTTTCAGCTTTCAAATTATTTTGCAATGCAAGACATTAGCTCTTACAGTAAATACACACGTGTGTGAGAGAATATAAGAATTTGGTTAAAAATTGTATACTTTGACCATCTTATCAAATTATTAAACAAATTATGCTTGAAATAAACAAAAAAATGTAACAAATTGTTAGAAAAACTGTTATCTTTTATTCCTTCTCATACAAATTCAAAGTTTTTTAATGGCTAAGATAGTGAATAAAAAGGTATATTGCATAAGCATTCATTAAAGCTAAAAAGGTCACTAAATAATAACAAAAATATTTCTTACTTTCTCTGTACTGTAAAACATTTGGATGTTTTTCATATATTACAACGCATCTGAAGCACTTTTCTTTCCTAAAAGCAAAAGAAAATATTTTTATCATAGCAAAAGAAGCAAACATAATTCAGTTTTTGACAAAAAAATATTTGTAAAACTAACTTTACTATAAATAGTAACCTATAAATCTACACTAATATTATAAGAATTGAATTAAAAATACACAACTTTAAAATATATGATACAGATTTTAGTAAAAATTATAGATTTTTACTAACAATTTAATTAAATTACACAATTTTCATTTCAATAAATAATAAGGTTATACAGACCAAATTTTGAGCTTAAGAAATTGGGAAATTTAAGAGATAACTATTACTAGAGTACATTTACGATTCCGCTTAAAACACAAGTTTTATTCAACGACCTTCTTATTTTTTACTTTTTGTTCCATTGTACTTACAGCATTGAAGAAAACAAAGTAAAATAATGAATAAAACATTCAATTTCCACCTGGGTCATAAGATTCTGGGGCCAGAAAATCTGGTTACAAGATTGTTTTTCAAGTAGGAAATACTTACATGATTTACACTTCCCCTAAGTGAAAATATTTAACAAACGATAATTTCAATTTATATAAATAATACCTTTATTTATATATATATATTTAAAACTGGTGTTGAAACTTAACTTCTTAAATTTCTTCGTAAAAGTTATTTATTTAGAAAACATTAGTAATTTTATTATATTTAAAAAACATACCGTTTTTATTTAAAAAACACCATCACCTTATAAAGGGTTTTCGATAGTATTATAGAATATTATCATTAAGAATGAAATAATATGGTTTCATATAATTTAAAAATACTAAATATTTATAAAAAAATTTTATATGCTACAATAATTATTTCAATAAATCTCCATCTAGTATAACGTAAAGTAAATTTTTCTAGCACCAAATAAAAATTTCAACTTTTTCCGAGCCATTTAAGTCAAGCAATTTTAATTCAGTATTTTAAACTTTGCAATAGTATTAATTTTTAGAATAATTATAAAATTTTTAATAATCAATTTTTTATGTAAACTACGTTATTTAAAAATAACGCCAAAAAGCTAAACTACTTTTTGGTCGTTAATAAAAAAATGAGAGAAAAATGAGTAAGTTATCAAACCCATGGGAAAAATTTTTTTATTTTTTCAAAATTGTTTGAGTTTCATTGCAAATGTTATTTTTGGAGTTATATTTTGTTAAGTAGGTGGTAAAAATGAAAATTTTATTTTGATAGAAAAATGTATATATATAAAAGAGAAACTAACCACAAGGCAAAAATTGTGCTTTTCTTAATTTCTTCAATTGCGATATTAGTTTTTAATTTTAATTTTTTATATTAAGCAATGATTAATAGTGTGTAAAAAACTAGCCATTTTTTAACGAAAATTTTATATGTAAGTTATTAATGCCAAGGCAAAAAATTTACATTCGAACTATATTATTTTAGTGGTACAGCAAATAATTTTTCATGATACATATTTAACATTTACAAGAGACATTCGGAATATTAAGAAATGTTCGGACATTTTAACTAAATATAATAGCAACATTTTTTTCAAATTAGCGTGAAGCTTTTATATAGTTAAAGAATCGTTTTTGACGGAAGAGATAATGAAAATGAGCTATTGATAAAAGAAAAATGTAAAATTGATTATAACATCATAAGCAAAAATCCTTAAAGCTATTTTATTTATAGTACATTTATGTTAGTAAATGTAAAAAAAAATGCTTATGAATATATATTTTTAATTTTCTTTTGGAAATTAATATTTTAGTAAATAAAAGCAATAAAACAGAATTCTATTCATAACTAATCTCCTCACAATAATATACCTCTTCAATCGTTTTGACTTTTAAAATAGTAGGCCTTAAAAAATCTGATATGCTAGTTAATGGCTTTGATGAGACAACTTTTTCTTTTTTTCTTTTTGTGTGTGTGGGTGTACTTGTTCCTAGCTGATATGCATTAGAAATGACCAAAAAGCAAAAGTACAGAACATTTTTGGACAAGGACGAGGACTTCAGACTGGAACAAGCGTGTACGCTGCTTTCTTTCGAAATAGAGATTCATTACAGACAGTAAGTCTGATTTTTTTTTCCACCAGTTTTACATCCAAACCTTATGCGGGATTCAAACTTGAGATGACAGTTTTAATTCCAAATTTAAAAAATCCCGAAATCGTTAAACAATTTTTCAACAATGCACAAACACAAAAAGGTTTAATATTGCTAACATTGTTTGTTTTTCATAGTTTGATTTTGTGTAAAATGAAAATACGCATAACAAACTATACAAAAATATATTTTATCTTGTCAATCTTGTTTCAATCGAAATTTATACGATCTAGAAAATACTAAACAAAACATATTATGAAGTATTTTTAATGTTAAATCGGAAATAACGGGTTTCAATTTTTCAAACAAATTAAAAATTGTTTTCAGAATTTTTTTGTGATCTAAAACTTTATCAAATTTGTATTTTTCCTTGTAGTTCATGATGAAAATGTAAATTACATTTTCAAGTGGAACATGATTAGGAAACATTAATCACATATTATTAACGAAATGTTGGAAGGAAAAATAACGAATAGATTATGATTATTCATAAAAAGTTTCTGTATTCCTTAAGTCAAATAAACTTAAAGTTCATTTTTACAACTAAACATTCCAAAATTCATTGCTGCGAAATAAACCATACCTTAAAATAGCTTTCTATGGAACAAAAGTAAGGACCAAAGCGCTATGATAAATTCCATGTGTCTAAAAGAGATGCTTCATAAAGGTGTAGACCATAAGAAATTCTTTTTGAAAAAAGGAAAACTTTCTCTCTCATAATCTATTGAAATGGAACAGAGAAGATGAAGCAAAAGTTTCAAAGAAATAAAGGAAAATTTGGAACGTTGTTTGCTTACTGTTGCCAAAACGCCTTTCACAAAAAATCAAAAACAAAGTTGAAAAGAAAAGGTAAGTGGCTTTGCAGTAGCTCCTAAATAGAGTCTGTTTCTACGAATCCCCAGAGATGCTAAGACATTTAAGACGGACTCCTTCGAGGTTAGAACTTAAAGTTGGTTGAAAATTTTCGCTCACCGCAAGGAAAAAAAGTCTATTCTCTAAAGATTTCGAACATTCTTAAGATCATTTTGATTCTACTGTTTTTTCTTCGTTATTTGCTTTCTACCTGATCTTTCATCAAACTTGATAGACTTTTTCAAAGCCCATGGCCTCTTTTCACAAAGAAAGGAAAGGAAAGATTTCTTTAAGCTTCACAGCTCCTTATAGCAGACTCATGGAGATAAATTTCTTTATAAATTCTGAATGGCATACGCACAACCAGTTGAATGGTACGTGCCTCGAATATATTTAACAGAATAACAACTTGGTTTGCTTTTATTCAATAAAACTCGTAAAAATGAAAATAAAATATTGTAATTTTATCATTTTGACTTATATTAATGTCTATATACGTATATTATCAAATTTTACTTTTAATCTTTTTTTCAGTATTTAAATGATTCTTGAGTAAATTCTAGATTCTAATACAAAGGTTTTTCATTAATTTATGACATTAGTTCTGTTACAAAACACAAATCACAACTGTATATTGTAATTTCACACACATAATTATGTTTTGTTAAATATAATTGATGTTAATTCAAAATTAAGGATAATATACTGCCTAATATATAAAATGTAAATTCTTTAAGTTTACATCATATAAATATACTAATTTTGCAGAAACAGTTACAGAACTTAATGCGCAAATAATTTAAAATATAACTTTGTTTCATAAAAGTAGTATAGTATACAAAGGGAAGAATGATAGTCCAGTCTAGAGTCTTTTTTCTTTGCAGCTTAAAGAATCCAGCATTTTGGGAAGTTCAAAACTTCTGAAAACATGCGAGCGATAAAATTGGCACAACTGCCGTATAAACCAGCATGCCACATTCTCAGTTTTTGTGGTCATGAAGAAAGGTTGCCAAGATGACGTATTGTGACGTCTAGTGATGACTTAAAATATAGAGTTGCCAAAGTAGAATTTTCTGAATAATTCTGGTAAAACGTAATAAAGACCAGGTTGCCAGATAAATAAGAAAATCCGTAAAACAAATCTCTAAACTTAGAATTCGGCATACAGTATTATATGGCATCTATGCCAGACAATTTCTAGATAATGATTATATTGAACTTAGATTCAGAAAACATATGTTTTCTGAAAAATTGGATTGTTAACTTATGTACGGGTAACTAATTTTTACAGTCATATCGTTGCTGAATCATGGTAGATTTGTATTGAATTTGAAATAGACCGATGAATACAAAAGTTATGCAAGATAAAACCATTGTAGATGAACAATAAAACACGCAGATTAATGCACTTGAAAGCAGATTCAATGCTCCATAATCAACTTTCATGTTATTCTGCAACCTATATAAGGATCTCTGGACGCTTCACTATTTAGCATTCACTATATAGTTTTAACTTATGAAATGGAAATACAAATTCTGAAAGCTTATTACTTATTTGTAGAACATCTTAACAATTGCAAATAGGCACACTTTTGAAACATGAACCACAGAGTGCTTGTGAAGCAATAATTATTTTCTGTACCAGTCATCTTATCTCTTGCCCCGCTGCTGTGAACTTTTCACAAACATAAGTAGCCTATCCATACTACAGTGCAAAAGTTTTGCAATTTGGAGTTTTCTGTGATCACCACAATACTCAGCCCCAAAGTGATAAAGGTACAAAATTTTCAGCTGTGTAGATACTGAAAATTAAAATGAGCATGCTGAGTTGGGTGAGTGAAGTGAGTTTCGGAGATTTCATTTCTAATGGAATCTAGTGCAATAAGTCATGATCATTTATTGTTTGCTAAAAATGATTGGAATTAGTTATTCTGGGCTCTAAAAAATATCAATCCAATGATTAACTAAGGTCATCTACCTTTGCTATCATAATATTAGATTGTGATGAATAAAAGAACGCGAAACAAGAACCAAGGAAACTGAAAATTGGGGCTGAGGCAACACAGAGGAAGACTGACTTCTTCTAGAACAATCTGACAAGGATGAGCTCAACGTTAATCCAGGAATTCTTAACGTTAGTACATAGAATATAATATTTAGGATTTTATTTTCATGATTCGGATGAGCAGTCACACGAGCACTTGAGGGAAGTTTTAACTTAGCCACTAATCTCAAATACCTTTATGCGCTAAATTAATCATGAGTACATAAAGTTGGTAAGCAGTTGTGCGCAGTTGTAGTTTACAGTGACAGAGAATAATAGTACACAATTGATGCAGAAAATATTTTATCTTCTTTACTGTATCTTGACTGTAAAGATATGTTTGGAAGCGTGGTGTAATACCATATTGCGTTTTTCCACACAATCCCCCATACTCTAATTCAAAGGATAAGAATCACTGTTTCATGGCCAGTTAGCTGTCAGTCCGTCTACAATATTTTGACAGTTAAGAAATTACTTTCATGAACGCTGAAAATTATTCAATCAAACTATTGGAAACTGAATGGTAATAAGTCGGATGCGTCGAATGTCAGGTTATTTATTTAGGTATTTTATTAGATGAAGCTCAATTTATATAGTTTGGTACGTAATGATGACACAAAACTGTTATCCAGTAATGAAGTAAATTTTTCAAACCATTTTTGTGTTAATATTAGTAACAGAGATTTATTTTGAACAATGTAAGAATCGGTTGGTTCATGTCAGTAATCAAATGTATTTGCCAGGTGAAGATAAATGTCAGACAATTTTAGATAAATATTTCCAAATATTTTTTCAAGTAAGCGGGCTGAAAATATAAATATCTGCAAAATATATAATATTTGCTAACGACTGACCTTTTATGAAAATTACTTACTTTAATCATAAAAAGAAAAGTTTGTGATTGAGTCATCAACAAGAGACTAAGATAATTAAGCGTCCCGATATACTGTTCTATGCCAAGTCTTTGATAGGTTTAATGAATGATAGTCACATTATTTAAGCCTGAACGAGTTGGGGAACTAACTATTGTTCAATATAAAACCACTTGTCTGTATCAAGTAATAGTTTAAAATGTATTCTGCTGTTATAGCGGATATCCTCCGAAACACAGCCAAGTGATACTGACACCTTACATATATGGCATCTATAAAGTGCTACAATCTTTTGTGCAATTTAACTTTCAGTATTAGTAAAATGACATTTTCTATCAGCACGACCTAACATCTCACATGCCACTCATCAGCAGACAATGCTTGCATCAAATCCAGTTGATTGTTTGGATTCCAATGTTTCCCTGCTAAGTACATTTAGAGCAACATTGAACATCATTTGTCTGTTATATCATAGTCTCACAAATGAATTTCTATTCCTTAGCATATCATCCACCCTTTGAATGAATCTCTATTTTACAGAGTATGTGAATGCATAACCAAGAGAAGCGACTATATTTCTTACTTAATATTCAGAATATTTTGCGTGTGGTTGATTTTTTTCTTTCTGTAAATAACACACGTAACTTATTCACCCCTGCATTTTCTGTTTGCTAAAATTTTTTATCACAGTCTATTCAAACATTTTCTATATTAGGCAATATATTCTCATGAGTAAAAAGCCTGGCCACTTTTAGATCATATATTCAATCTACCGGGAAAGTCTGGGAACTTCTGAGAATGTTTATATCATGTTTAGTACAATGGATCAATTGGATCCATTGTAGTAAACCGGATATAAATGTTGTATGATGCAAACAAAGTATAATGAAATAGTTACACTGAATAATTGCAAAGATATTTAAGAAAGATTATTCTTTATTTCCACCACCCAATATGCAATGTGCACAGATTCCCTATCGTGAAGAAATCCATTTTTAGTCTTATCAAAGTTGTTGGAAATTCTAGTTTTAATTTATAACATTTTAAAGCCAAATTTTATCCATACTTTTCATCAAGAATTAAATAACCAATTTCATTTAGACCCGGGTTACAGACAACCTGTTGGCATCGAAGTTACTTGCTTATGATTTAATTGTATTAAAAAATTTTAAACTACTTTGAAAAAGATAATGATATCTAGACTATAAAAATGCCTCATGTTTTTCATGCTACATGTAAAAAAAAATCACTATTTCACAATTTTCTTCTTTTATTTTCTGTTTTATTCAATAAAGTCTGCTCGTAAAAATTATCCAGCCGAATATTAGACTTTGAGTGAAGTTAAGCTCTTGGATATTTATTTTACATTAGTGAAATCTCATCTACAGCCATCTGAACTTTCACATAAATATAATAACGTAGAGTACCTTCAAGATTTTGTTTTACTATAATCTTGTATTATAAATTAGGTGCAGTCTATATTTGTTCGCAATTTATATTTACGTGTATACTGTAATAATATTGTAGTTATTTTTCTGAGTCAGATTTCTAAAATTCTCAAATTTAAAACTTTTTAATCATCCGATTGTGCAACTAATAATGTATTTCATTCCTTCTTTTTTGTTTTCCACGATGCAAATTCGAAAAATACACATCGCATTCCTGCTAAGTGTTACAACAGAATTTAAGTTACTTTCATAATGATGACTTAAAACTTTACAACATAGACTACATTTACATTGTAAGCATTTTAGTAGTAGTGTACATGTGATATTCTGTAAATGTACTCTTTTCCTTCGAGGGTATAAAGAAAATAAGTGCAAATATGCATTTGAATTTGTCGAAGTGGGAAAAATTATATATCATGCCGTCCTATTACAACTTTATATCATATTAAGGTGGTTTGAAGCTTCTAATATGACTAGCTAATCATTCAAATTAATAAAATAACATGCTATAATTTTACCTCCTAAAACTATTTATGGATGCAATATTTTTTAAATGTATAATCAATCTTTTTAACTTGATAACGACATTATATTTATATAATTTCGTTTTAATTTATAACTGCTATATGTAATGCATAGTCTATTTTACTTTTTTTCCTTCTCATCCTTTATAAGAATGCTTAATAAATGTAGTTAATTTCTTAAACCGCAGTAAATCAACAATTCATTTTAGAAATTTTTTTTTCACAGAAATAATTAATACTTGTACAACAATTTTCAAAATTTCGTATTAATCTCCACACATTTAAATCTGCTCTTCCATTTGAAGTGAAATATCTAATGTTAAATACCGACCACAATTGAAGATCGGAAAACGGGTGTACATTTCTAATTTTTACATTTAAGCTTCTGCTGTACAATGTTAAAAATCTCTATCCTGCTGTAACGAAAAACTAGTATAATTTAATAAAAAAGATTAAAGCTTCATGTTGGGAAACAAATTTTGTGCCATATTTAATCCATGTTCCTTAAAATAGGCAGAAACTCTTAATAAATCCCCCTTAATTTACTTTTTGAAGACTAATTAATTTTGATGAAGAACATATTTGCCAAAATACACTTAAATCCATCACACAGCTTGTGGAATTACTTAAAAAAGACTTCATCTTTAACCCTCTCTTTAAATTTTTATGCATTGTTTAAATTATCTTCGTAATGAAGTTTAAAATACTTTTACGTTGATAAAGTTAGACAAAAGCCTTACACCATAAAATTTTCTTTTATTGAAATATTACTATAAATAACAATTTAGTAATGAAAAGTGTATTAAATAAGATTCAAGTACCAGCTAATCAGACTTAGTCTTCTTTTGCAAGCCTTTAAAACATAAATATTCGATACTTTACTCAATAACACAAGTTTTATAAAGTAATTATTCATAATGTTGAAATTCCAGACTTTGGCAGTTAAGAAAGTAAAAAGAAAGTTCCAAATACTTTGTAGTTAATGCCTTTTACTCATAGCATCTCCGAAAGTACATCTAAATTATTTTCTTACCACAAAATAACCTTATCTCCCTCAAAAGTCTAAAAAGCACTGGAAAACTTCGCCAAGTATGATAAAAGCCATAATTTTAAACATCATTATCATTTCTTGGCTGCAAAAGCGACCACTGTGGTATTTTTAAGTGGAATTTATTTTTTTCCCTGCATAGCTCTCTCTCCTCCTTTTCAAAACTATTTATCATGGACGCATTTTAAGCTTTAATGACCTAATGTTGTGTACAGTAGGTCGGGGAAGACGGGGAACTTAACTCGTATTTAAAGTGAGTTAAACGGGTTTTGTGGAAGAGGTTTTGCAAAAACGTGTTCTATCTGTAGTTATTTGCATGTCACGCCCCGCTCCCATTGCGCCCCTTCCGCCAAAGAATTGCGGCTCCACCCTTTGCCTTTCGATAAATCGTGCTGTCAACTGTCCTACTAACCAAGCATTATCTTTTTACTCATTCAACCGAGGAGGGGGCCGCTTCCTGAGTGCGCCCTGTGAGAATGCCCTAAGCTAAGCTAGTACCGCTTACGGCCCTAAGTCAAGAGGCTTAACAACATTATACCGACTAATAAGCCTTATAACATTCAAATAATATATAAAGTTATAAGCAAATTGAAAAATTAATGTAGTTATTTCCAATCATTGTTTATGATGTTTAATACTACGTTAAATGATTCCAAATAATATATTGAATAAAAAAAAATCAGTGATTAAATTATGTAAAAAGTAGATGGCGATGCAAATCTCAGATTTAAATCCATAAATTCTGAAGCGGGCAAAAACTTTAGATTATTATAACAAAAAATCATGATTGAATTTAAAATTTTAAAAATTTTCTGAATTATATTATTGTTAATTTCTATTTATCATTTTAAAAATTCTATAAGATAGCTGTACATTTTAGTTAAAACGCATGTATAAATTAATCTTAAATTTTATTGTATTAAATCCATTTCAAATGTATAAAAGAACATTTTTAAAATTTCTGCATTTTGACAATTTTAACAAACGATAACACAAAGTGTGCCCTATTTCTATTATAGCCATTATATCTTCTCAAAATAATAAATAATGTATTCGCAATGGAGGAAATTTTTCAAATTTATCAGTAGTTATAGATGAATTTCAAAAATGTGTTTTTTAAATACAGAAGGGGAAAATATGTCATTTTTATAAACAATATATCAGTTTATTAATATCAATTAAGTTTTTCGTAACTTTAATGTTATTGTTAATTATATGTAATTTTTAATATTTTTTAAACTAATTTTTCTCTTTATATAAACTGTTTTTAAGAATTAATTAAAAGTTCAACTCCAAAAGTATCAGTAAAGTTTGTCAATTAAATTTTGGAAAAAAGATTTGGTGCCAAAATACAATAAACACTCATTTCTTCGAACGAACATTCATGGTTTACGAGCTAATGGCAGGGTCCTAACAAGGTAACAAAGATGATAAGTTAATTTTAATTCTCATTTTCGAAATGAAACTGCAAAAAAATCTCTTTTTGTGAAATCCTTTCCATCTTTTATTTGCCTTCATTTTTAAAATAACATTTCTTGTTAGTTATATTTATTTTATGGTATAAAAACTCAAATCGAAGTTATTAATGGAGAAGAATAAACCCTTCAAATTATGGATAACTAATTACTCAACTGGTGCTGAGATTCCGAATTTTTAAAAGAAATTGGGGAATTTTTCCCGTCTAATCTAATTTTAATCTTACATTGAGCATTACATTATATGCGTCAGTATAGAATCAATGCCTTCAAGTATAAATATACTTTTCTAATGAGTGATCGTGATTTGGAATCTCCGTATAAAATTGATACTTTAGAGGTGATGGATACACTTATGAATCTATTCGTGGAAAAATGTTACAGAAAAAAGAACATCTTTGTTATTTTGACATGCAGGCTTTTTTTTAAAGAATCACTGTAATGAATAATTACTGTAATGAATCACTGTAAGAAATTAAAAAAATAATCTGATCAGGGAAAATGAGTTATTCAAAATGAGTTGACAAAAAAAAAAAACCATTGCTACTCGAAATTATGTTTCAGAACCTTTGAATAAGGAATTAGTTGTAATTTACACATAAAAAACATCGGATTATTAAGTAATTGAAAACATAGTGAATGAGAATGAAAAACAACTTTCGGTTATAAAACGAGAAAATAATATTTCTGCAAAAATTTGCAAGCAAATTATTGGATAAAAAGATTCAGATATCTCTTTAAGAAAAACAATAATGAATTGTTTTCCTACATCAAAAACTAGAAATATGTTATGTTTGAAATATTGTTGGTGTGTTTTGAAACAGAAAAAGTGATTACTTAGTTTGATTTTTCAATGGTTATATATTTGACTATTTATAACAAAATTATATTTTAGAAAATGAAAAAAGTGACATAAGCAAGGAAAAATAGACAGTAAAATTCATAGCATAGAATACATTAAAAGTTGATTATTTAAAATATCTTATTCTAGCATTTTACAGAAAGAACGGTTGGTTTTTGTTTGGTTACGAAAAATTAATTATGAAATTAAAAACCATGAATATTTTAGTTTTATTAATGAAGAGAGAATTTATTTTTATTTTAAACATATTATAAATTTCTTTCCTATTTCCAAATTTTTACTTTTACTCACATTATTTAATTATTTTTTTAACTTGTTTTATATATGCTGAGCTTACATATTAAAAAATTATTAGTTTCATTCTTTATTTTGTTTTACGCTCATTAATTTCACAGAAGATTACAGGCTTAATTTAATTATAACAACATTATATTATATTTGAATATTTTAAATAAATTTTAAAATACCTTTGATACTTTACAATCAAATTGAATCCAATACATATCAATAAAAATCATATTTTATCTATCGTTATTACATTCAATGTTATACTTTTTAATAAACGTAAGCATGTAAACATAAATAATGAATTATGATAATCTCCGCATATAAAATAAAGTAATTAAAGAAACATAAATTTTTATTAATAGGTTAACATTCTATAACTAATTTTATATATTGTTAAAATATTCTTATGAATAAAAAAAACAATTACAGACAATAAAAACTTTAATTTCAAAAATTCAATGATTTATAAACATACGAGAAGTGGATGAGAAAGAGCATCTTCATGTAAGTTCAAATTACTTCACAAAAAAAGAAAATTTTACATTTTAAATATAAATCCATCTCATAAAACCAAATAAAACTAATTTATTAATTAATAGTTCATCAACTCATCACTTATATTAGTAAAATTAATTGATAAGTTACAAAGTTTAATTAAAGTTAAAATATATATAAAAAACAAATAACAGATAAGGATAAATGAATATTTTTTTAAATGTAACTAATTTTAAAGATATTGAAAATAATTTGAAAACATTGTCAATCTTTAAATTGTGTATCATAATATTATTTTAATACCTTAAAACAAATACATTTTTTTTTAATTTATGTCATCTTATAAAGCAGTAAATATTAATATTTGGAATGAACTGAAATCACGAGTCTTTGGTTTAATTTACATTATTTTGTTTAAATCAGAAAAATAACATTAGTAATAAATTAACTTACATTTAATCTTTCCCGATACAAAAATAAAAAAGATAAAATAAATGATTAAATGAAAAAACCTTTACCCTTTAAAAACAGAAAGCAAGTTTTGTAAGTTATTTCTTGAAGTAATTTTGTTTCAACTCGTTCAATTTTTAAGACATATTCGATGGCATCACAAAATTAGTATTCAGAATATTAACTTTTTTCACTACATAGGGCGGAAGTTTAAGGTAGAGTGTAAGAATGCAATTTCCGGCCAACCCCCTGCACTTACGCATCGGCACGACATCCGTGCTGTAATTACACTTTCGACGAACACCCCCTTGCGAACATCGTCTCCTTGGATATACCTCTTCCGACCCCTTTTCAGTATTTCCCTGAACTTTGAAGCTTGTCTTTATTCGGATCACTTGTCACTGCAATTGTACTCCCTCCAAAACTTCATAATGTAAGATCGTCATAAGCAATTTGAAAGAACAAAACTGAAATTTTCGCTTAACACAGAAAAAAATTTTGTTTCTTCAACCCAACTTTAAATTAGATTGAGTCAACAGAAAATTACATCTTAAATATTAAGGAAATCCATATTTTTATAATAAAATGTAAGTCTATAAACTGTGCAAATTATTTCAAAAATTATTTTAAAAACTCTAAGACACTTTACAGTGATACTTCTTTTTACTGTGAAATTAAATTTTTCTTAAAATATCTTTATTCATATGCAACACGTTATAAATATTAACAAATAAATTTTCAAGAGAATTTTTTAAAATATAATTTCATTTAAGTAAAGTTTGTAAACTATTTTAATGCTTAAAACAAAACTAAAGAGACCTTCTTGCAATTAAGATAGATTTATCAAATAAGTTCTTAAGTTAAAGTATATTTTATGTAATATATAGCTTTTTAATAATCATACTACTCTCTTGTATATATCCACTATGATTTTTTACTATTGAAATTTGCTTTATAAGTTTAACATTAAATAACTTGTATGTACAGTAAAATCTGTAAGTAGAAGGTGAAATAGGATCTATAAAAATATGTCTTTATAGGTTATTTACAGACTAAATTATTGAACTTAAAATTTGTTTGAAATCATATTTTAAAAAAAAAATATGGATGATTATCAAGAAATAACTGCATAATTTTTTTTTCATTGAAATTTCTAAAAGAGGCTTGTCTGAGTTAACAAAGAAAATAAACATTTTATATGAAATTAATCCTAACAAAAATATATTCAAACTTTGTATTCTTTTAAGCGTAATTGGAGCACAGAAAAACAAATAAAAATTATTTGTTTTTCTGTGCTCCAATTACCATTGCTTTTATTTATAAAAATTTGCTTGAGAGCAATGGCAATAAGGAAACAGCTGAGTGGAGGGCTATAATTTACACTTAAGCAAATATCAATTAACTTTTTAAAACAATTGCACCTATTAATGTATTGATGAATGTGCATGAAGTAATATTCCGTTTTAAAATTTTCAAGCAGAGGCAAAAATAAAAAAATTAATTTAAGTTGTTTCTGTTTAAATTTTAAAAAAAGAAACTCGCAACATTTATATAGAAAAAAAACGGCACAAAGCAAATATTTGATATTTTAATTTACAAATATTTCAATAAACTAAATTAAAAATTGTGCGCATACTTATTACATTTGAAATCTCATATGAATTCCAATATAATTATTTGTTAATATACAATTTAATTTTCTGAACTTACTTAATGCTTCCTTTTATTATTTTATTTTTATCGCTTCTTAACAACGCAGCGAATACAATATAAAGTCTAAATGTTTGAATGTCTCTATGTGTATTTTTATTGCTTGTATTTTTATTTGTAATTTTATTTCTGAGAATGCAATATTAAGAGTGACATTTTTAAAATTAATTCTTTGAATTAATAATTTAATTAGTGTGTTCCCATTGGTAATTAATGAAAGAAACACCCTAGAGTAAATGAGATTAACCCATTTCTTTTTTTATTTCTCACATACAGTTCTCAAATTGTCTTTTTTTGGAATTAAATTAGAAAATTGGCCTTTATTAAACCTAAAATCTTAATACAGAGTAAATTTTTCATGGTAAATAAAAGCAATGGTAATGAAAGGCGCAGTTTAATAATTTTTTATGTCCATTTATACTTAAACCCTTAACAAATTAATTTTAAATTTGGAAAAATTTTACTTTATTATTATTTACTGGCCTGTTTAAAATAAATTCACATATTTATTTGCTACAGTCTAGAATATTTTTAAAATATGAAATAGATAAAATTGATTGCCTTAAAAATTTGGTGATTTTATGCCACCGCAAACCCAATGATTATAAATAGTTTTTGACGAATCACAACGCTAAAACGAATATATATCGAAAAATCATTTTGCAACATACTGATATATAATTTAAAAATAAAACTGTTTTTTTATTACGTTATACTTTATTCAATGTAATCTCAATATATTTGATAGGAATCTATATCGCATTATTTAAAATTTTATTAAAAGTACTTTTCCATTTTTTCCCAGTTAGTGAGCAAATTCAGCGAATTTATATCAATTAAAATTTGTTTTATATTTTTAAAATTATTTTCAAAATTATTGTTGTCAATTTGTCTTGTTATTTTACATAATTTTCATTGTTTATAATCTCGCACTTCATACAAAAAAAAAAAAAAAATATCATTGCAATTTTAATCATTTATCATAAATTTAAGTTCTAAAAGAAGCCTAATATTTTGTTTGATTTTAGAAAATAAATTCCCTTTTATTCATTTTTGATTAAT
This sequence comes from Latrodectus elegans, assembly GCA_030067965.1. NCBI lineage: Eukaryota > Metazoa > Arthropoda > Arachnida > Araneae > Theridiidae > Latrodectus > Latrodectus elegans. Next base: position 45,765,532 of record CM057811.1, on the reverse strand, counting down.
TTGGAGAATTATTTTGGTATTTTTAGATCAAAATGAATTTTAAAATCTTTACTCTGAGATTTTAAGAACTAGAATAATGGAAGTGTTTATCTTGTGTGCTTGATTTATATGATCTTATTCATTTGGGGAGCAAATTTCACAGTATATTATTTTCTAATTTTAAGGAAATCATCAATTTTCCTTTTGAATAAAATTAAGTTTAGTTTAGTATATTTCAATCAAGTACATTTGATTTTCCATTATATCTTTAAAAATTTTATTGACTGTAAATTTAAATTATTGCTTGTAAATTAAACTAAGCAATTTTCAATTAAATGATGTTCCGATATTAAATTAACAATAAACAACAGAAATTAAGCATTTGGTGTAGAAAAAATATTCAAATCATTTAATGAACCCAGAATATATTTAATAGGGAAGACCTGTTGTGATGAACAGAAGATTTTGCATACACAGATGATGTTAGAAACACCAAGATTCTGAACAAAATTAAGTCACAAAAAACAATACCATCAAAATATTTTAATTAAAGAGCAACCTTTACAAATAAAATTTTATTATTTTAAAGACAAATGTTCCTTAATATTTTGAAAAATAGCAAATAGACGTTTGATAAAAAGTCAAAAAATCATATTTACATTGATACATAATTACCGCTTTAAACATTAAAACACTCTTGTGATCAGATAAAACAAAAATATCAGTTTAAATTTTCATTTAAACATTTTAAATATCTGGTCTTGAGTTTCAAGATGCTCATGTTCTTCTACTAATAGTTCATTAAGTCAAATATTCATTGAATTCCATGCCAAAAGACACATTTTTAGGGACATTCTTATAAAATTACGAAGAATCATTAAAATAAGAAAGGAAGAAAGCTTTCTCATAGAATTGGATTTCTTCAATAATCCTCTACCATATTTCACAATGATGTAAAAAGAGCAGAACAGCTAGATGATTTCAGATAGCAAAATTTTTAAAGTCTAAGCCTTTCTTATAACAATTTCTACCTTTTACCTAGGCTAAAAGCTTCAAGTCTGTAACGTAATTTGAAAGTTATGAAGAGATGATGAATGTAGTAACAACGTGGCTGAATGAGCTGGCAGCATAAGATTGTAATCCGGCCTCTCATGATCAGATAAAAACAATTTTAATGTAGGACATGATTATGTAAATAAAAGAATAAAGAATTATGTACACAAAATATTTTTTCTCATTAAACTACAAAATTTTCCTTTGTAGTAAAAATGGACCTTACTTTCAAGTATTTTACTTTCTTCAATTTGTAAGCTCGATGAATTATTCGATTAAGTACACTTCTTGTCATTAATATTCCATATCAAAAAGCTACTTATGTCCCATCAAAATTTATTTCGAAAATAGTAGGCTATAATAAAGAACAATTAGTTAAAACTACAGAATCATCTGTGGCTGTATGATAGAAAAAGTATGAAAAAGAATAAAAAAAAGTAGGAAAGAGAATGAAAACAAGTATGTATGAGGAAAAATTTAGTAGTTTCAAATATCTAACAACAGATACACAGAACTGCAGATATATCAGCAAAAAATACACGGATATCGTATCATAATTTATTTGAAAGATAATTTGTTATGCAAAGATCAAATGATTGAAATTAACACCTTTTGAGAAGTGTGGGTTTTGAAACAATCATTAATTATTGAGGACAGCTTTGTTGGTAGCAAATGCAGCCACAAGCCTTTACATAAAATCAAAATAGATTTGGATGTACTCTTAAAATAATGCAATCTAAATATTGTTAAAACTGACCTGGTATATCTGTTTCCATCAAACGTCATTTGTTTTTCAAGTAGGGACCACACATTTTCCACTGTCAGTAAGTAGCTCGGAAAAACCAGAAATCCAATTCAATCTAGTGTGTAAAGAAGAACACTTGTGTATTGCTTGTGTCATATAAGGTTAAGTATTATCTTGTTAGAATATGATTTATTGGAAATTCTGAAGATGTGGGAGACCACAGATTTCAACTCCTCAGAGATATAGCAATGGCTGTTTAGAATACTGTATGACAGAGAAGAGAGAGTGAAATCCAAAAGTACCTCAAAACATAATATTGGATATAAAATCAGTGCAGTGATGCATAACAGATCAGTCATCCCTCAGCAAGGTATTCTCCAGATTAGAAATAGTTGTAGTGTTGAAAGAGTAACCAAAACTTTCAGTCATAGACAACAGTATAGGAGGACATTGTCAATAAAGAAATATATTTTGATTCCTTTGTCCATATTCGTCATTTACAGTATCACTGATGATGCAAACGCTTGTAAATTTGAGTTAGGGATAAGCAAAGCAATGCTAACATCACCTTTAGCTAAGAGCAATGTCAGATTGTACCAGTGGACACCAAATAGTGCGCAGTAGATAATAGTTTCTTGACTTTCTTAATAATAACTAAATCTCTTGCGATATGAATGAGAGATCCATTGGTGCCGCAACACGGTGATGTAAATTTCACCTGAATTGCATGTTTCGTGCAGGTAGTTGCATTTTGTGTGACCAAAGGAGTATACAACATTATGGTTTTTTGCACCTTATTGCATGTAAATAATCTTCAATGAATAAAATTTATTTGCTTTTGATTTGTATCCCTTTTATCTTGAAAATAAATATCATTATTTATAATATTCCTAATGATACATCACAAGTTTTTCCGTTGAAATGACAAATAAATCAGAATTGTTAAATTTGATTTTCAAAAAATATTGGATATACATTCTTTAAATCTTACTTCTTCTATATATATATATAAGATTAACAGCAATTATTTCAATTATTGGGCAGTTACATCTTCTTACGATATAATATATAGCAGTTAAAAATGTAAATAATTATATATAATAAACAATTATACTGCCTTTTGATTCTCTTACTTCTCTCACCTATAGTTTGAATCAAAGATGTGTTTTGATTTTATGTCAGCATATGCATTAAATTTATATATAATTTGCAATTTGTTGCTACTGATTGTTCAAATATATTGCATACCATTTGTTTTAAAAATAAGTAAATAATGCATAACTATTTCTTATCACAGTTTATAGTACCCATTGTAAAGAAACTTAATAATTTGAATTGAAGAATAAATTTTTCATTTTATTAGGATGTCATGAGTATTTAGTTTTCATTTAAACGAAACATTCTTATTACGAGAATTAATTCGATATTATTTACATTAAAATAATTTTGTATCTTATTATTTACTTATTCAGCAATAGTTTACCATATATAATACATAAAATTAAATAACGTTTTTTATTTTTCAAATTAAAAAAACTTTCAAGAAGTTCATAAAACATGTCATTCAATAAAGCAATTTTATTATAAATTAATTAAGTATTTTACATTAGAAATATTGCATATTATCAGAAATATTATGCAACTATGCTTTTACTTTACTTTTAAGGAATCTGAATATCTGACAGCAATTTTCTAATGAACAGAAGTTTGAGCTTACAGAAATTTGATTAGATTATTTGCAGTATTGCATCCAACAAAATTTCAATTCATGAACTGTTTTTAATTGCCTTAAATGAATTTCAATTTTTACACAATCAACACATAAAAGTCTATGAAATTTTATAATTAAAATTGCATTCTTTATAATCATGCATGAATTGAATTGTTTTAATTTTGATGATACTAAGGCTTAATCATTAATAGATTTGAAATAATAAATTAATTTTCCTACAAATTAAATGTCTTTTAGCGAAGAAAGTTATGATTTATTTAATTCTACGATACAAATCATATGTATTCACAAATTTAAAGCAGTTCTTCTACATTGGAGTTAGTCATTTCAGTTGTTTAAATAAAGAAAAAAAATTTTGTATACAGCAACTTGTATATTATAAAAAAATTTTAGAAAGAAATATTAGCAAAACTTATATATTTTTGCTGTTACATTTCAATTATAAAAAGATTCCGATAGTACTTTTAAATCCTATTTTTTATTAATCTTAATGAGAAAATGTCAGATATATATTGAAACTTTTTTCTTTTTGAAAGACTTATAAAAGTTTTTATTTGAAAGATCATTCAAGTCATAAAACATAAGTACTTTAAATGTTTCAAAGTCTGCTATTTGGAAACTAACATCATTATTTTAAATTTTAGTTTATACTGATCACATTATAAGTTATTTCGAGACCTTTATACTCAAAACAATTTTCATACAAGAAATGCTATGAATTGGAAGACAGAAAACAAAACTTGCAATATATTTCTTCATATAATATTGAGTCAAGAATGTTAAATTTGGAAATTTGATTTGTGAAATTCAAAAAATGTTAAATCTCGATAAGAAAAACTCTTGATCAGTTTTTCCATATTTACCTGTAAATAAATTAAAACTGGTTATTTTAACTTAATTGATTGATGCTGGATCCAAATTTTAAAGAGCATTTATATTGTGACTGATAACATTTAGTGTAGTAATTGCAAAACTTAGTTTCGCATGTAAATATCTTTAATACTTATTTCATGCTATAACAAAAGTGGTAAAAAAAAGCAGAATTAATTTCTTTAAATAAAAATTACAATTATTATCTATATTTAATATTGTAATTGTAAATTTTTATTGACCGATACATACTTTTATGTAAAAAAATTCATTTGTGATTTCTTTTTTTTTTTTTAATACTTAATCAAAAAGAGCCTAAGTTATCAAAATAAAGTAAAATAAAAATTGTTTTAATGCATTTTTGTACAACATTGATTAGAAGATATTTGATGTCAAAGAATAAAATTAATAACTTTATTCGCTTAATTTATTTCTACAAAACATAAATACTCTAAAAACCAATTAAAATTTAAGTACAAAGCCACTTTACTAGAACATAAGGCGAGTATTTTAAACATTTAAAATGTAATGATATAATTACTTCGAAAATCTATTTAATGTTAAGATATAAACAAAACACAAATAAACTGTTATTAAAATTTTTCACAAAAGAGTCGAAAATTTATATGAAAATATATCTTAACGATTTCTCTTTCCCTGAGCAAATATTTAACCACTGGCATTAACTTTAAGTAATTTAAAAGAATAACATCGGAGTTATTTTATGAAAGTTTCTCCAATTTTCGGCAGCCACTTTGCACTTTTCCGTTAAGATGAAGTGAAATGAAAAGTGTAAATTACATTTTAATTAAAGAACTGACAAAATGATAATTCTACAAACATATCTTTTAATTAAAAAAGTGATTATAAGTATATTTTACAACTTAATGTTTCCTGAATTAATTTCCAGCATCGGAAAAATATCTTTATTTTTATAGAAAATGTGTTAAATTTTATCAAAATATTTAGAAGCCTTTTCAAAATTCAGAAAAATATTTTAAGCTATGGAAAATTTACTTAATGGGAAATTCAAGTCATTTATATTTCGGATACGTGATTAGGATGAACAAATATTTTAAAGTATTATTTCAATAGATATGTATTAAATGTCAGATTTATAACTATTAAAGTTCATTTGCTTGATTGATCACAATTATTGTGATCATTTCTTTTTCTTTTTCATCATATTATTGTTGTTTATGAATATTTGAAAATAAGAAATTTTCGCTTATTTAAAGAAAAGAAGTATTTTGAACTTATTTATAATTGTAATCTTACTTAAATAAGTTGTTTTATTGTTATGTTTTTGTTCTAAATATTTAAACGTATTTAATTCAAGCTTAAAATTACAAATAAAATTTTAAACGTCAAAATGATGCAATTTTAATGAAACTTATAAATACATTATAGTCTAAAATTTGAAAAAAAAATATTAAAGAAAATGTGTGTTGAATTATATAGATATTAATTTTTAAGTTATATTCTACTTAGTTGGTAATTTTTCACGAAATTGAAAATATTAGAATTAAAAATCCATCAAAAAGATACTTTCTTATAAATACAAACAAAGCACATTAGCTTACAACTAAATATCCAATTAATTAATATATTTTATACTTTTTTTTGATAAAAGCATTATTTTGTGTCTGAAATATATGAAAGACTTGCAAACTACAAAATTTCATTGCGCATTTGTACAAGTTTTGTTGTACGAGAGTCAATCAGAAATTTTTGAGATACAACTAGGTTTTTAATTTATACTTACAAAATTTTAGGTGTGTTTAAATTAGCCTCCTCCAGCATCAATGCACTTTTATAAACGAATTTCCCACAGATTAAATGCCTCAAGCCATTCATTTCTTGCAATAGATGAAAAAAATGCATTTATAGCCATATCAGTCTCTTCTTCTGAATTAAAACGACATCCACGTAAGATCTTTTTTAGATTAAAGAATAACCAAAAGTCTAACATAGCTAGATTAGGTGAATATGGCGGATCTTCGATCACTTTAATTTGTTTTTACTTAAGAAACTCAACTGTTAACCCGGCCGTATGTGAAGATCCATTGTCATTTTGAAGCATTATTCCCCTAACATTCAGTTCTTGTAGAATTTCTAGAAGACATTTAGTGGTATACCGGTTTGCTGTTACTGTCTACTGTCCTTCCAACTTGATGGCTTTGACCAATCCCGTACTTCTGAAGAAAACGGCATACATCATTTTCTTCATTCCGCGTTTTTTTTTCACCATTGTTGGCGTGGGATCAACTTCAAAGACCCATACTTTGCTTTCTTGACGTGTTGGAACGTCAAAAAACGGTATGTACGTTTCATTTCCTGTTACAAGTTTAGAAATGATGCGGTAGCCATCATCATTTAGCAATTTAAGAGTTTTCTTTACTGATTCTGACGCGCTCCTCTTTTTGGTGCTCAGTTAGATTATGGGGAACTCAACGGCAAACTATTTTTCTCATATTTAATACTTCATGAATGATTTTGTGTATGGCTGCGGATCCAATGTTAAGTTCCTTCTGTATCATTTGATAGGTACAGCGATTCGCATCCATTAAAATTTTTTGTATGGCAGACACATTATCCGGGATTACTACCGACGGCGACTTTCTTGTGTATTCTTCATCCTGAAGAAAATTGCAACCCCTTATAAACTCTCTAAGCCATCTGAATACAGTAGCACGAGTTAGAGATTAATCACCAAATGGTAATTGTAACCGAACAACGCATTCTTCTTGATTTAATCCTGCTTTAAAATCGTAGAAAATCATAGCGCGAAAATGTTCTCGCGTCAACTCCATTTTCTCTTCTGTTTAAAATTTATTCTACGCTAAGCAGGTTGAAGTAAGTCAGTAAAAAATCGTCTTCTGTGTTAAAATACTTTGTATTTTAAAATTAAGCCGTTATTTTTCTTTTGTTAATTCTTGTCTGCGCGTATCTCAAAAATTTCAGAGTAACCCTCGTAATAATTGTTATAATTAATTTTTTCTGGAATTTATTTTTTCGTATTTTTGGCTTTATGTTAGTGTTATTTACCTTAACTTTGTGTATTTTACATTCATTATATTTTATAACAATTATCTTGTTGCTAGTATTTATGTTAAATATTATTTCAGATGTAAACAGAAACAAAGAAAAATCATTCTAGATTTAAAGACAAGAAAATTAGTGTTAATGAAACCACTATATTTAATAAAAAATAACAAATATTATACTGACTAAATTATCAAATTATATATTAAAATGTTAATACATTTATCTATCTTATGACTAGTACAGGTGTTGAATCAATTCAACTTAATAAATAAAGTAAGGAAAAAGTGTGGTTAGTTATGTTAAAAATATATTTTTAAATATCCTATTAAAATGTAGTTACTATTATATCTATGCGATAACCCAAATCATAAAATTTTGATTTAACTAAAAGTATTCACCTGTAAAATGCATTATACATTTCACATTAAGAATAAAAATAGCATATTTTTCAATAGCTAGAATATATAGCGAGACAAGAAGTATAAGTCTTGTGTGGTATAGTTAAAAATATAAAATCATGTAAAAAACCAATATCAAAAGACGTTTCAACAGCTTCGTTGTTAATTAAAATGATATGAAAGCAAAGACACTGAATGAAACAAAAAATTTAGCTTCAAAAGAAGAACAAAGAAAATAAACATCTGTCTGCATTATATTACAGAAAGAACTACTTAAATTTTCACCTGTCTTAGACTCAAGATTAATTTCACAAAAACTAGATCAGTTCCTTTTTAAGACTATAAACTCAAAAATCTTTATTTTTCTGCTTTAAATAGAAAGAAAAATAAAAAATAAAAAAAACTGGCTTAAATTTTGAGTGAAGCCAATTTTACGTCAGAATAAATTTCCCTTCCCCATTGAAACAAGTGCAGAAGAATAAATCCTCATTTACATTCCCCTGTCAGAAAACTCAAACACTGCTCGAATGGACTTTGAACTGCAAGCTAATATAAATGTAGGAGAAAAAAAGCAAAAAAAAAAAAAATCGAATTCTTAAGAATGGTTCATTAGTGTTTCCTCCCCACTTTGACTGGCTTTCCAAGTCTGACTTGAAATCCGTGAAGGCGATACTTGCACTTTGAATCACCCTTTTTGATCAAATGATTCGAGCGATTCATCTCTTGCCACGTTTTCGTAGTTGACAGGGCGTAAACTTTGAAGTTGAGGAAGTACCATGATGTACTTGGCAGCATCCAGATTTGTAAAGAGAATTCTCTCTTGAATTGTGAGAAGAATTTTTAAGGAGAGGGAAAATCTTGGCTGCTTGGTCCACCATTTTCACACTGTACTTATTAGGATGTATCTAGTTTATAAGAAAAGAACGACAAAAAGAACAACGATAATTAATATTATCTAGATTTTACATCCAATAAAAGATATATTAAAACTAATATTTTAACTGAACCTGAATCGTAAATCTAACTGTATTTTGATAGTTAAAACAATGCTTATGTATCTATAACTAGGAACATTCCTTTAATCATTTTCTATTTAAGTATTTATATATTTTTTTTTTAAAAAAAAGCAGAAATTAACGCTGATTGTGTCAAATAATGCAAAAAAGTATACATTAAATAAAGAAAATAAAATATTTAAAAGTGTCATGCTGAATTATAGTTTTTCCAGTGAAAGCCTTTCAAAACAAAATTAGTCATAAAATTTATTATTTAATTAAAAATATTATTTTCATTTTTCTTACTTTTTTAACAAATCTTAGATTTCGAAACATATGCTGTTATTGTTTCGTATCTAAAACATAAATCTGAAAAGCTCAGTATAAATACAAGTAAACGTACTTAGCGCATTGCGGAATACTTTAAATTTCTATTTAGCATTTAATAATTAATCAAATTTAAACTTAATTTTTAGTGATGATATTGAAATACATTATTTAAGTATATTTTATTTTTGTCTTTACTATTTTAAGAACTCACTGGAATATTTAATTTTTTTGCGATCAGAAATGTAACATTAAAAGATAATTTAGTAAGATAAAAATTTACATATGCTCACATTAAAATGAAAATATGAACTTGTCAAGTTAACTTCATTACTCATGACAAACTACCTATTAATTACGATGATTTTTTATTAAGTGAATTTAAAATACTGTCTCTTGCAACTTTTTTATTTATTCAGCATCAAAACTTATTCCGAAATAGGTTTGATCAGAATATGCTTCTAAATTCCTACAAAGAATTATTGCCTCCAAAGTTTCGAAAAATCATTCCAATATCTTTACTAAATAAACTACTAGGCAACAAGGACGATTGAAACTGTCTCGTCAAACCACTATATTTGATGAACCACTAAATTTATTGTGAGCATGTCGCTTATGAAGCATTTTGGTTCAGACGAAGCCATATTATAGTGAAGGTACTCGATATCATAACAATGAATGTCCTGAACAAACAGTATGTTGATATTGATTTAATACCTGAATGTAGGCCTCTATTGTTTTGAATTTCTTTAAGATTAATGCACGAAACTTTGCAACTGATAAATCATTGGTAGAGAGACATTCAAAAGATTTTTAGACAAATCTACTTTCTCAGTGCTAGTTAAACTAGAAACTGAAGTTACGGTGAAGATAAGCAACTATTATATTATCTTATGCATAACTATATTAGTCTTAAATTTGATGTGTTTTGCAAAGGTGATGAATTCGACGAATCCAATTCCCTCGAATGAATTACATTGCAATTTTAGCATATAACTCCAAAGTTTTACATCCCAATTTTCCTTTATTAAAATCTTTCCTTATCTTTAATTACATTTTAAGAATATGACATTTACATACAAGTAAATTGCATGAATTTTTTTGAGTTTTTTATTGTTCATAAAATAGCATTGCTTTCTTGGTTATTGCTATTTTCCTATCATCCTTTCCCTTATTCATTCATACTTCCATTTATCAAATATATTTTATTAATGATTGGAATATAATTAATTGTCCCGAAACATTGTATTCCCTAAATTACAGGATCTGTTTTTGTAACATTTGTAAATAGTGAGTCTTGTCATACTCCTAGCAACACTTTCAGACAATTTTTTATACAATTTCTTGGCAAGTATTACTGGTTATTGCCAATCATTGAAACGACACTCATAACTTATTTTACTTTTATCTTTTTTATCTAGATTTTAGTATGAATCAATTAACATTTATATTTTTATTGATCTCTCAAGTAAATATTATCTGTTGTTCAACTTGAAATGCATTTTTCAATAATTAGCTGAGGATTTATAGGCTAGAAGTGGTATTTCTAAATTTTATTATATTGAAAGATATATATTTAAATACATTTTTCATATAACAGATTAAATTTAATTTAATTTTAATATCCACAATTTAATTTTTTCATAATTGTATAAGTAATTGAAGTGTCAATTATTTTATGACATTAATTAATAGACAATAATGTTTATTTTAATTTTATTATAAGCATTTAATATAAATATTATCAAAGACTAAAATATTTCAAAAGCATTTTTTATAACTCCAAATTTCACAATTTTTTGTAAGTTATATTAATTTCTTAAATGACTTAACAAAAAATAAATTTAATACTAAATATAATTATTTATTTTTAATACTGAATTTTTAGAAAAAAGGAATGGTTATAAGCAGTTTGGTTATTCCTATCTAATAATCAAAAAATTGATAATTACTTTCAATTTCTCCTTATTAAAATATTTATAACGGAAACTATTTAAAAAATACAATTTGTGTCATGAACTAAAAATATTAAAAAATATGTTAATTATTATATAGTACATTTAAGTTCCCTTCTAAATAATTAAATCACATTTTGTTGTATTTGAGTAATTGTTTATTAATATAAGTTCAAAACGCTAGACATATTTTTATATTGATTGAAAAATACCCTCGATAAAATTAGTGATGAAATAAAAATATGAAATATGAAATTAATGCATTAGAAACAACAAAACAGGGAAAGAAGTTCCCAAAAGTTTATATTTGTTTTTATCAGAAGTTAATTAATTTGCAAGTGAATTAATTGGATTATTTGTATTTTTAGTATATATTATTCAGAACATTTTAATTAAGAAATATCTAAAAAAAGTGCACCAAGTAAATTAAATGTGTTGAAGTTGTTTATCGAAATTAATTTACAGTATACGTTTCAAATAATAAAACATCAAAAATATTCTTAAACATCAAAAGAGTTTATAAATATTTATTTAACTTAAATAATTCTTTAATTAAAATGAAATTTACTAAAGCATTTTAAAATTAATATCGTTTATCCAAACTGCAAAAATAAAATTCAGATTTACCCAAAATATTTCACAAATATACTGAAATTTAAAACAATTAATATTAAAAAAAGTTTTTAATTAATATTAAAAAGTTTTTAATTAATATTAAAAAATGTTTTTAATTTAATCTACTATTGTTTACCGGTTCTTTTAAATTAATAAAAAACATTTTTGTCATCTCTATGCATCACATATTCATTGCAGACATAAAGATACATAGAAATAATATGTGAATATATTGATCCAAATGAAAATATTTTTCTTTCTATTAAAGGAGACACGGTTATAATATACCGTAATATATATAACTTTCTCCCCCAATAAGCTTCGCAAACCGGAAAGAGTAGCTGTGGTAGGTAAGTAAGAAAAATAAAACAACCCTTCGTTCCAATATTGTAGTTCTTATGATTTTTCTAGAAATAGAAATATCCTGTTTTCTTCTGTAGTTATTATGTTATAATAAGGAACTTATAATGTGATAACACGGAAAATATTTATTCAATACCATAATAAATAAAATATATTCTTAAAATTAATATGCCTGATGAAAAACTCAGTAAAAATGATTCAATATAGATTATGTTGATTTTGCTTAATTTACAGAAATGTTGGACAAAATCATTAATTATTGCAATAGCTATTCAGAAAAAATAACTAGATATAATTCTTTTCTCTAATATATTTAATAAAATTCTAGCTTTGAATCTTTTGAGGATTTTCATTATAATAGTTAATATTAATAATATAATCTTACAATAGAAAATCCTTAGAAATATGTAAACAGAATCTTAACTAGTTAAAAAAAAAAAGAAATTCGTTGAATTTAACGTACTTAACAATTTTAAATTTAGATCCTTTAAATCACAACCTGCTATGTATTTATCAATAAAAAAACTATATGTAAGAAAATATTATAAAATTAACAAATATTTGTTTCTCACAGTTAAGTTTGACTTTTAACAAAAAAAATTTAAAGTAACACAATAATCTTATTAAAAAATTCTTAATTAACTGCTCAAAATTTAAAAAAATTGCCCTTACAAATTGATTTTCTAAAATATAATTACAGAATTTAAAAAAAAAAACCAACCAATGATTGTTCTCGGAATTAATCAAAAATTCATTACTTCACATTCTACTTGCGTGGGTTCGAGTATTATTTTTAAAGTATTCATATAGGTCATAATATAATATCACAAAATTTTTTCTTACTGTATAATTAAAATTACATTTTAGACTGCTACAAATATACCTTGTGGAAATAAATTAAATTTACATTTTAGGACTGTTTTAGAATGCTCAAAATATTAAAATATATTATACTAAATAAAATCACTTTACAATAATTTAAGAAGAATTTAACTATTGTAGCTCAACAATTTGATAAATAACAAAATAAAAATAATTACACGGTATCAATAGGAAAGTTGTTATATATATATATATACATACATATATATATATATATATATATATATATATATATATATATATATATATATATATATATATATATATATATATATATATATATATATATATTATATATATATATTTATTTATATATCTATACATATATATATATATATCCACCTTCATATGAATATATGAATATGATGATTATAATATCATTAGATTTAAAAATTAAAATTCATTATCATTATTGAGAAATTAATCTGGATTCATTAATGGAAGCATTTTTACAGAAAGTTTAATAATCAATTCAATTTAAGGAAGAGTGGTAACTAAATGATTTAAATAAAAGATCATAGCTATTGTCACCAAAAATAGCATGATAGCTATAAATTCATCATTCGTAAATTATGATTTATAAAAATTATTAATAACTCACATTTGTAGAGTCTCCGATAAGAGAACAAAAGAGAGAATATAATATTTATTAATATTTCCTTAATTTAATAGTAATGAATATGTTAACTTTTGTGGTATAAATGTAGTCATTTACAGTAACATTTTTCATTCAGTTCATAAATGGGAAAACAATCTTTTTTATACGCTTCTAAATAAATCATTCACTTTGCAATTCCAAATATCAAAATTGTTTCGAAATAACTCTGTGCTTGGAATTAACAGAATGAGGGTTGTTAGTTTAAATAATAAAATTAGTTTTGTAGATATGGATAATATTAAGATAAATTATCCTAAAAAAAGTTATTTCAGATAAAAACATTTTGCATATCTTCAGAATTCTAGAAAGATGATTCAATTTTATTGAACCAAGTATTGTGAGCAATACTAATTTCCCAATATTTATTCCCACAAGATTCATGAAAATAAGAACTGTATTAAATTTTCTCTTCATTTTTCCGATTTAAAATTCACATAATTAGTTACGTTATGTATGAATAGAAAACTGTCATACAAGCATTCCCTATGGAATTTGTCGAAAGTTCTCAAGATTCTTTTAAATAAAACATTTTTCCACATATTTGTAGCAAGTTTTCCATTTGTTAAAGTTTTAAAAAAAGAAAAAGGTTCATTTGTTTGAAAATTCCTTAAATCCTTATTATAAACAACTTTCCATAAAGTCAAGTAAAGCTTTTATTATGACAGCAGAGCCTCACTTTAAAGCTGGCCATTAATGGAACTTTATGAAAATAAAGAATATCAAAACTCCTTGGGAGAACTGCGGAAAACATTAAAACGTATTATAACTTACTTACTTTTCTCGAAGTAAAAGCACCTTAAAGTTTGGTGCTTGTTTACATGTGTACAAGTCAGAGTTCCGAGAAGAAAAACCAATTATGGAAACATTGGGATAAATCTAATAAGCTTTTGAGATACTATTTCGCCGTGACTTTTCAAAAAGTCTTCTCTTTAGCTTTTAAGTCACCAAGTGGATATTTTCCTTCTTTATCGTTTTTTCTTTTCTTGCATCTATAAGTGATGTTTTTAAAGGCTTTTAAGTATTTTCAGAAAATTGCAAAGTCTGTTTTTATTATTTCAAAATTTCGTGGACTGAATTCAATTGTATAAGTGGTGCTTCAAAGCTTAAAATCAGAACAAACTGCTCCCTCAGAGTATCAACTACCATTTAGAACCAGCAACTATATGCAAGTAAAAAATATTAAATTCTTTATCGAAACTTTTCATGAAAAGACTTTCCTTACTTGAAAATACTCATAAACTATTCAAGCTTCAAACCGAGTGCCTTTATCACTCTTTATAGAGTGAAATTTAATTAAAATGCGTGTTTTCTATTTACTTTTGTGAACAAAGGCTTATAGAAATAAATCGTTTTTATCAAATAAAATAAATAGAAGTATTATTCTTCCAATACTTTAAAAATAAATTTATTAGGATTTTAGGTATGCATAAGAAACTATGAAATAAGACTAGATTCAAATACCTTTTATACCATATGTATAACATATGTTACTTACAATATAAGCAAAATATATTTAAAAAATGGAATTAATTTTAAAAGTATAAATTCCAAAATACGTTAACAGTCATAGAAAAAAAGGCACATATCTATTTTGTTAATATATTTTGCAATATGTATTATGTGAATTACAAAGAACAGAAGCATAAAAGAAAATGCCCTTTTTAAACACATGTAATTTGATTCTTTGTCGATCCTTAACAAGAGCTGCAATCCGATTGAAATTGATTTAAACAATTATACTTATACATGATTGGTGGTTTTTACTAATTTTTTTGTACTTTAGTAGGTTGTTAAACTTATAAAATTATTAACGAGAGTGAAGAAAAATACAACTTAGACATATTATTCTGTATGAATTCCCAAAAGGTAATAACGTGATGTTGAGAAAAAAAAGCATTGGGTGATGCATTTGGAATGAATTCAGAAACAACCAAAAACGGTTTGTGAAATTTCATTTGGGAGTGTTTCCTTTGAAAGAATAACACAGATCAGGAAGACCATGGATGAAATGGATGAAACTAGTTTCTGACAAAGGCTGGGTTCGGTTTTATATCATCCACTTTCGATAGTAGATTTCAGCTCTGTTTTGATGTAAAATGTCTCTCATTTGCATAAACTCTTCTTGCTAAGTCAGTCCAAAAGGCTCTCGATTGAGTTGAGATCAGGTGATATAGCTAGATATTTCACAGTTTCAACATTGTCGACTTGGAACCAATTTTTTGTGCTGTTACTTGAATGGATCGATGCATTGTCTTGCTAATATTTCCAACTTTCTCCAGCAGGACATTCAGAATTGGCAAAGGATGATTTGTTAGGACGTTTTAGTATCCTTGTGAATTCATTCTACCTGAAACGAAGGCAATGGAGCCCACGTCATTCGAAACAAAACATCCCCAAGTCATGACAGACCCTCCACTTAATTGATGCTTGGAGAATATTTCTTTTTCATTTCTTATAGAAATTCACGCAATCTGGTCCATCCAAATTCTATTTTTTTTTTTTTTTTTTTTTTTTTTGTCAGAAAGAATCATTTTTATCCATTGGTTTCCCAGGTTATGACTTTCTAGCTAAAGTTCAAACACTCTATTTTGTGCCTCTGCAGTAAGGCTCAGTCAATTTTTCTGTATAAGTGTACGTTACAGGCCCTCTAATTGTGTTATAAATAGTTTTTTGACAAATTTTTAAACCTGTCGTTGGAATCAGTTTCCTGGTTGACTACTTTCCAGTAGATGCCAGTTTGCAAACTCTTCTTTCATTACTCCAGGATAAAGATTTAGGTCTTACCCCAGTATTCTTTTTGCAATAATTGTCTTTCAATTTTAAAAAAATTGTTGACTACTGTCTTTGATCTACCTATCTTTATCGCAATAGCACAACTACTCATTCCTGTCAAAGATGTCAAAGACAAAGCTTCGATCTGTCTTCTTTCATGATCAATTAACTTTTTACCCCCCCCCCAATTAATCATCTTCACAAAGATTACCAATACTTCAAAGAAACGTGTGACAAATATGAAAAATGCATCGTTGTTACAAGCTAATAGTTGCAATGGTAACTACACGATTATATTATATTCATTTTTAAAAACTAACTGGTGGTCTTAAAATTTTTACTCAGGAAGAAATACTAACTTTCTAAATAATCACATATTTCTCATAATTAGTATTTAAAAATTATATTTATATAATTTATTTCTCATTAATGAATTTTAATAATTAATATTATTTTAATCCCTTTTATGAAGTCGAGTATGAAAACATTTTCTTCAAACATATAGAGTTAAAATATTATATTACCTTTAAGAAAATAGTTAATGTATTCATGAATCTTATCTCAAAGCGTTAATCCTTAATTATATCAGGAATAAATCCATTATTTTAGGTCGCAAAATGTTGCTTTATCTTACCGAACATTATAAGCTTCTATAGAAAATAAATTAGTAAAATGGATACATTAAAATAACTTTTCAATCATTTCACCTCATAAAATTTGTTTCAAAATGTCTAACAAGAGGAAAAACTTTTTATTTTGGAACATTTATAATTTACCTAATTTAATTCATGTATGACCACTAAAAGTAAAAAGGAATGATGCGAATTTTTAAGCTTTAGTTGTAACTAAAATCACTATCTTATAATTATATAAAATAACTAAACTTTCATAGCTATTAAACACACAGGAAATATAAAATCTTCAAGCACAAATAAAGTTACATATTTTTCCAGGAAAAATTTAGATAATAGAAAAAAAACTATTTCTATGAAACAAAAAATTTAAATACTTTGAAAGAAAGATTTTGCTCTTATTTTTGATAGTTTATTAAGGACTATTTTATAGTTTGTTGCTTTTTTAGAGCAATCTTTAATAAGCATTTTTCTTTATAATAAAAGGATTTAATGTGTAAACAATATCGTATGTTGAGTATAAGAAAAACAGAAAGGACACTGTTTGAACTCTTGCCAGAGTATTAATGAATAAATATGTTTTCTTCAATGTTTTCTAAACATATTATCAACAGAAGCTGCTTGTCAACTTTGGAAATTGCCTCGTTTATCTAAACTTAAAATAGTGCCATAATAGTAAATTTCTCCCTATTTTGCCCTTTTATACCTTTTGTTTGTCTGAAAGTTTGGTAAAGTCAACACAGTGTCTTTACACGCTAAACAAAGACGTACATAAACAAAAAAATAAGAAAGTCAACTGATAATGTAGTTAAGACGCTTAATGAAAAATTGGATAACCTTAATGTGCAAATAACCGTTTTTATTAGAGGAAGGCTTGTAAACACGTTTTTATGCCATTATCGATTTTAGATTAACAATATACCAGTAACTTTAGCTTTCGGTTAGAGGGCACTCAAGTAATACAGAGATCGTCGTCTTGGATACGAGTTACGTAATCCCTTTTGCAATTTTCTTTTCGTGTTAACACAACTGCGAAAAATAAATTACAGCACAAATTGTTTTAATCGGGTGTACACGGGCTGTCAGTAATAACTCCTTTTAAACGGGTTTTAAATGAATTTATGTAGCTTATGCATGTTTCAGTGAAAGGATAGACTTAGTTTGAAGACCGAGAAATTTCAAAATTTTCTTAGTTTCATAAACATTATAATACTATTTTGCAAATTAAATTAAATTTTATTTGTAAAATTCAAAACAACTTATGGAAAGGAGAAAAATTTAAATATTTGTCGTAGCATTTCATATTGGATTCAATTATTGTCACATTATTTATGACTAATTAAAAGTGAAAAAAATAATTTACGTTTCATTATTACTTCAGAAAATTTAAAAGCCATTTACAATAAAATGATAATTAATGTATGACTGACTTTCTTTCGCTAACATAGTCATATGTTATTCTATATGAACAGGAAATAATGATTAAATTTCCAGTATAATTACTTTTTTAACAAGTATCAAGAGTTATTTCGGTTTCTAAATTTTAAACTATTAATTATAACGTCTTATATAAGTTTAATTTCACAAAAATGTCTACAAATTTATCGCTTTATAAAACTCGTGATTTAAAATGAATTATAAGCAATTAACTAACCAAATTAATTATAAATAATATTTTAACTAATATATTATATATAACCAAATGTGTAGAATAAATTTTCTTATTAAACTAATGCATGTAACATGTGAGTTAAAATAAACCAAATTAATTATTATAAAAAATCAAACAAAAAATACATATTCACTTTCTTTTATATGCATACAGCTTGCAGAACATTGATTTTTGGAGAAAAGCAACAAATTTATTGCATTTGCTTCGTTTTCTGTTTTTATTTCATATACTGTTACTAGTGAGACAGCAACAATAAATAACAAAATATAACTTTATCTTTATATGGGATTTTTTATTTATTTAAACAAACTATCACATACACATATTGGTTTAATAATAACCATTGATAAAGTATGGGTAAGAAACATTTACATTAAGATTTTATAAATATTCCTTTATAAATAACGGTTATTAAGATGAAAATTTTGAAAATACTTTTACCATATATTTTCATATTGTAATTTTAAATATAAACTTTTATATACTGTTTCTACAATTTAAAACTGATTTCTAACCACAGCATTAATCTCCATTATTTCAAAGTAAATTTTTGAATTATGAAACTGAAAAAACTATTACACGAACATACAGTTTAAAAAATTACTTTGAATATTAGAGAATATCTTCATATTATACACGAAAAGTCTGAAAACTTTTCAAATTATGAACATTGTTATAAATTTTTATAACAGATTCTAGGAGTGCATTAAAAATGTAAGACTACTTTAAATTCGAAAATTTTTCATATGATATTAGTTTTAAATCTAAAATACATTTATGTAATATTCGTTTATAGGTACTTAAGTTTTAAATAATGCTAAATAGTATATTTCTGCTGTAAACATATACAATATTTAAAAAAAGATATGTTATTTTCTATTCTTGCAAAACTGACAGATACGAGACTAAATATTTTGACTTATGCCATTTTTCAAAACTTACAATCAAGAATTTTACTCAATTACTTAAAGAGCAGTAATTAATTAAATTTTGACAGCCAATATATCTTGCATTTTATAATTATAGTGTTAATTTAATAATGGCAGTTTAACATAACATACTCCATGAAAATGAATAAATATATTTAAATAATCTTTAAAAAGTAATTCCGGCTGGCTATTTTAATTAAAGTTAAGAGGTTTAAAATAAATGCACATAAATTTATTTTTGAATGTAATTTTATTTCTATGTAATAGTAAAATATTTAATTTTTCTTTAATGAATGATTATAATTTTTAAATTACATTTTAGATAGATTAACATTTTAATAAATTTCAATGCTAGACAACTTAATTTAGGTTTTAAATAATTTATAGATTTATATAATTTATAAATTATGTAATTTACATAATTTACATGTTATCAGAATATCGAATAATATTTTTCCATAATGTAACAACGTTGGGAGTTTTAATAATATGTGGATCAAATTAATTAATATTTTACATAAAGATAATAATAGGATATCATCAACTTATATTATTGGAAAGAGACTACATTACACTCTTCCTGTCATTAAAGTTGCAACACCAGGAAAGAAGAAACTTTAATATGTCAAATTTACATGAAATAAAAAGAGTGAAAGGTGCAAATATGATTATCATATTCCAACGATATTTCAGCGCATTTAGACAAAACAAAAGAGAAACAACATTTGAATCACTTAACATTAAGTTTATTCAATGGTTTTTTATGGAAATCTTTTCACAGTTTCCTTTTCTCAGAATATCGTTATATGGCTCAAACAAAAGAAGAAATGATTACCAGCAATTGTTGGGAATCGATAAAATAAGGATCATCCTATCGATAGATAATTATCACTTTTTGAAATTGCACTCATACTGGTAGAAATCCAATCAATAACATGCGAATGAATGAATTGTTGAGATTCATACTGAATGGATGGTGTAAATCTTAATGCTCTCCCATAACTAACACTCAAGAGCATAGATACATTAAAGTCAGTTTTGGAAAATCATGCAATCCTATTAAGGAATATAAATCAAAAAATGGATATTTTTACAGCACTTCCAGTATCTGATCGTACAATATATAATGATAAGATATCCAACACATCTTTGTTTCGAACATCTTTGTTTTCGAGCTTGTGTTAGTTAATGTATTACAACGTATGTAGTTTAACTATAGTTAATTATACATAACATTTGTTTAGGATGTTATTTGTAATTAATTTCAGCTCTAATTAAGTAAAACGCGTTCAACCTCTTATTCAATAAAATTACAATAAATGACTTTAAATTTTCCTAAGATTTTATTCATTAATAGTAGAATTTTTTAAAAAATAATTAAAACAAAATAATTCAACATTTGTTTTTCTTCTTGTGAAATGAAGTAGATTGGTAAAAATTATAAAAACAAAGATGAAGAAGTCTAAAACCAGATTTCCCCCAGTATTTCTCTCATTATATAAGTAAAGTAAATTTGATTTTTCTGTAGAATACAAAAATTAGAAATTAAAATTTTTCCTAAACTTAAAAATATATTATCTGATTACTTTAGAGAAAAAATTCCATAAGTTATCTACATAAATATAAATCATTTTAGCAGGTAAATTTATCAAAAACTCTGTTAGTATACTGAATTTATACAGAATGCAGTAACATTAATGTGACCACACCTGTCAAAAAAAGTATAACCACTTTTCGCAGACCACATTGCTCTAATACATACACGAATAGAAACAATTGAGTTCTTGAATGAATTTGAGGGGGTATTGAACCACATCAACAACAATGCCGTGGCCAGCTGCGCTACATTACGCAATGAAAATTCATGCTATTAATAACGCGATCAAGATAGTCTCATGGGATTTCTTGATTTTATTTTCACAGATTTCACATCATACATACCAACGTCCATTTGTTCAATGGAGCATAAAATGAGATTTAATGAACACTATCTGTCGTCTCTCAGTGAACGTCCAGTTTCTGTATTCTCGTGCAAATTTCAACCTTCGTCACGTATGAACATCAATCAGCACAGGTGCATGAGCCAAGCATCAGCTTCCATGGCCCAAACTCAGAAAAATTTGCTGAACAGTATTTTAGGAGACACTATTGGTAGCCTATAGTTCTTTCCATCCGGTCAGTTGCTCAACGGTAGCATGACTGTTCGCTTGAATGCATCTCCATAACCGTCGCTCACCTCGGTCATCTATGGCCCATGGTACATTACATTTGCCACTAAGTTAATTTTAGACAGTTTCATTTTTCTATGCATGCTATACTTTTACCACGAAGGTGCAAGAATTGTTCACAAATTTTGCCGTTTCGGAAATGGTTTCACATTTGATCCGAATGAATATGGTCATGCTCTTTCGGACTTCAGATAAATTGCTCCGTTTCTGTGCTATGATAACGATTGCAATGTTTTTTAGGGCTCTCACACATCTCTTATAATCCTCAACTGCAAAACGTTAGCACCTGTCTTCTGAGATCAGTTATTTAACAATCGAAAGTGCCCGGTGGTCATATTAATGTGACTGGAATGAATAGCATGGAAAAAGAAAGATAAATGTATTTTCCCATCTCCAGATTTAATACATTCGTAAGCAATGAAAATACATAGAATTTTTTATTGTGTAAATTTAATTTAAAACTACCTTCTAATATCTGAAATTATGACATTGGTAAATAGATTTCTTTTACAAATAGCATGCATGATGTTGGCATTTTCGTTACAACAAATATTATGGAATCAAGTTTGATTAACAAAATAGCACCATTTGGGAAACTGCAATCTGCGTTGTTGTTGCACCAACATTCTTCCCTGCACTTAAAACAGAATTGAGCTGTAACAGTTACATGAAAACAAGTGAGAGGAACCCTTCATAGTTTAAAAGCAGGAGAGTACTTCTACTTGACCAGCCATTTCCAGAGTTGTTAATTGACTAGGAGGAAAGTGTAACCACAATCTATCTAAAGTGCCACAGGCATCTTTAATGAACACGACGGATCTTCAGTGAAATCGTGGTTTGAACTTCCTGCCTTCCGATAATGAGAACGATCGCCTAACCAACCAGGTCACAGCAAACGTTTTTATTAGCTTGTAAATACAATGGTTTAATGTTGAAAGTAGATACACAGACACTTAATTTCAACTTTATTGCATCTGTTTCAATCTGAATCCTGTATCATCAGATGGAATATGAAACTAAAGAACTAATTATTTTAAATCTTTCATATAAAATTTTTAACTGAATTCCTGATTTCAGTACATTTGTGCACAATAAATTTATAAATAAACGTACAGCGTTTTTAATATGGAACTTTCAGGATGGATATATTTAGTCACTGAACTTTTTAAAATATCACTTTTAAAACATTTAAACGTCTCATTCGAATTTTTTCTTTGCTAAGATTTAACCTAAAAAACAGAAACCAATGCAAAAATAACAAATAGATATGAAATAATCTAATAATATTAAAAGATAAATTAAAGGTGCTTCAGTACTAATTTCTTTGAAGTTCCACAAAAAAAATTTCATTTTTATTATATTGTTCAAAGAAAGACTTAAGAGCTATTTTAAATAAGAAACAAAAAAAATGTAATTTAAAAAATAAATAAATAAAATTATATGACAGTCCAGCAGTATTTGTGCATGCATTTTAGTTACTATTTACGCCATCAGATGGCATTAAGAGTTCTCTCAAAATTAAAGATAAATAAATGAAATTTTAAACGTGCTCAATAAATAAATTTTGATAAAGTACTCTTTCAACGTTTCACTTATACGTGTTAAAAAAAAAACTTAAAAATGATATTTTATTTCGGTGTCTCTTTTAATTCTTATCTTAGATGATATTTCAAGTGCACTTTAGTGTTCGAAAACCAGCTTAGACTAATTGTTCAGAATATTAGAAAGAATTTTTGGTGCTAATTGGGTACCTCCCTGATGGAGTGTTTGATCAATGTGCAAATCCCAAAATAAAAACTGGGTAATTAAATGGAAAGGAACTTGTTAAAGAAGTATGTCTCAAATTTAACCCACTAATAAAAATCATGGGTACATTCAAAAGTTTTAATGATTATAATAATCTATAGCAAGAAATTATCATATAATTGATTTAATATTTTAAAATTTTTAATTTTGCTTATTTAAAGGTATATACATTATTCAATAAATCTAAAGTATGTTTGTATAGTCAACAGATTTAATACCTCAATTTTCTTTCGTTTACGTTTTATTCTGATAAATGGTAATTAATTTTCTATTAAACCTGGTTATAGTTTTAGTTTAAAGCTATAATTAAATAGTCTATACTTTTGACTAACTTTCTTTTTATTATTCTAGTTATCTTTCATCAAAAGTTTCGAACATTTTCAAAAATAAAAATAAATATCTTGATTAATTTATGACTGGAATTTATTTTAAAAAAAACAACTTTCGGTGCTTTTTTAAGGAAATGAAGTAGTCCTCACGTGTTTAAAATTTAAGTCCTTGTCATTAAATTGATAATTAAAAGATATAAATTCACATTCAAGAATTAATTTCAATTTAAATAGCAATTCGAACAAAAATGTTTAAATAAAAAGAATATAAATAAAATAAAATAAAGTAATAAATTGTTAATAAAAGACAGTAAGGGCCCAACATATAAATAATTGATTTAATAAGGCAAGGCATTAATAATAAATAAATCAGAAGCACATATCTAGAGAAGCAGCATGAATGTAAAATTTCCATTTAAACTTTCATATAAAGAAACAACATGAAAAGTGAACCTTATATTTTCAAAAAGGAAATAAATAAATAATTTCCATAAAAAATAAAACTGAGTATTAATAGTCCTTTGACAGATATTTACGTTTTTCTTTCTGAAATTAAGATCAGACTTACAAATTTTATAATACGTTTCAAAAAGAAAAAGAAAAGGAGAAAGCTTAATATTCTTATCAGATTATTTAATGCAATATTTTAAAAAAAAACCTAGTCACACACTATATTAAAAAATTGCAGAAATTATATTATAGGCGCATGAAAAAAATGGGCATTATTTGTAGATTTTGATTTGATTGTTACTTGTGGATATTATTAAAAATGATAAACATTCTATATTTATTAAAAATGCTAAAATAATTCCAAAAAAAATAGTTTAAAAATATTATGTTCATCATATGAATAATTTACTAAAAATATTTCAGAAAGAAATTGATCTTCCAAAAACAATTTTAAAACGCTTCTGTATATGATTATAAAGTTTGGCTGACATACAGAAGACACAATTTATTTTATATGAAAATGGAACTCTTATTTTACACTAATTATTATTTATTATTCTGTCTATTACGTGGACAGAATAATAAATAATAATTAGTGTTCTATCTACTAATTATTATTCTGTCTATTACATGGATAGGTCCAAAACAGAACAATTTCAAAGGTAGTGAAAAATTATTGATTTGCTATAAGCAGAAGATTAAAATGGAAATAAAAGACTCTCTTCCTTTTTGAGTATAATCATCAAATCTATTTAGGTATTCTGAATTACACTGCTAAATGTTGGATAGTTTAGCTTCAACTCCATCAGTTCAAGTTTCATGTCCAACTTGGTTGTGGATGTTTGTAGCAGTACGAGGAATCAGTTTTAAACAGCAACTACTGTCAAATTAAATTCATGAGCAAAAAAAGTGGTCTTAAAGTCACAAAGAAACCAACTAATCAGATAATTATTTGAACCCAAGTAATTAACTAACTAGTTAGTATTCATGAATGTTATATTCATGAATACTATCTAATATTAGTATTCAATTGTTATGATTTTTTAATAATATCATTCATAATAATCATATTTATCAAAGCATCTTAATAATATCAAATCAAAATTAAATGCTAAATATGCTTATTTTGAGTAACATTTTAGATTATCTTATATTAGACAGGACATCAAAACAAAACAACACAAAAAAGCACACATAAAAACATCGACATCGCTGGGTACAGAATTTTATTTTCATATAAACACATATATTTGTATGGCTCTTTAAACTTCCACGTTGTTTAAATGGAAACTCATTACAATAATAGGTTCCATTGGCATATGAATAATAAACATATATTCACTGGTTGCTAAATCTTATTGGCAAGAGTAATGAATATAGACTTTTCACTTAAAGTTTTGTTGCAATTATTGACTTTACCAATTACAATGAAATCATGAATTCTCAAGCAAAAGGATGACACAACATAACATGTCAAGCATTTTACGTAATTTGACAGTGGATTTCAATGTACAAATGACTCACATTTCTGAACAAGTCTTCTTTCCTAAGAATTCACATCACTTCATTTGGGCTCTGACTTAACTACAAATAACCATTATCTAAGCTTATTATACGTGATTTTTTGCAATCATAGTAATATCTTTCTCCTTAATTTATTCAATCTACCATCACAAATTACATGTGCAAACAATAATGGCAAAATTTATGAATATAAAATTAATCAAATAATAACTTCTATTTGGTTGACTCTCATAACTTTAATTTGGTTGACTCACATTAAATAATATTTAGTTAACAATAATCAGATTAAATAATAATAAACAGAACTAATCCGAGATATTTCAAAAGTAATTATTATTATAAAATTTCCAAAACACTCTAAAATAGTAAATTTACTGATAAATAAAATAGTAATTATAATATAACTACTTAAATTTTCTCAGCTTCTTATGCAAATTTTAAGCTTATTATATTAATTAAAGCAATGCATTTTCAGCTAGGTTGATAAAATAAATTGAATGAGAATTTATTTAATTTTTTTGGTGTGTGTATCTTCACATTTTATTCTGATTACATGACACTGTTTGCATAGCTAAACACACTAGATGATTACGATGAGAAACATTTTTTATTTTATAAACAATTAAGATGAATGTAAAACAAAATTAATACCAAACTAGGGACCACTATGCTAAGCCCAACTATTGTAACGTCATAGATAGTCATTTATAATGAAATAAGATTTTACAAAATTTATTTATTATAAGATAGCTATCTATATAACAAAAATAATAGAAAGAGGAAAATGTATACATGACATAAGAACTTGATATAGTAAATGATTTTACAGAAGATATCAAAATGTTTTATATTTATGCATTATTAAAAACCATTAAATGCAGCTATGTAAAATGTAGAATGAATGGATTTTCTTTTACTTTAAATGAAATTGTATTTAGTTTATATCAGCTTTACCATTCTTCTTAAGTGTGCTTTCAACAAAAATAAATTAAATTAAATGTTTAATCAAGTATATTCTACTTTTAAGTTTATAGAATCTACTACTAGGTGCAAATGATTCGAGAACAGCAACTATTTTTCAGCTATTTGCAATACAATAGAAAAATCGGCAGTAAAATTTATGTATAGATATGAAATTTTAAATTGTTTATTACCCAATTTCTAAAAAGAAAGAGATCTTAAAGTTTTTTATATATGTATACAATATATGAGTGATTTTCTCTCTAATAAACAATATAATAAATTCTACTCACGTATCTTCAATGTAAAACATATGACTATCGGCTGCTAAGCATTTTCCTTTGAATGAAAATATATCTTTTTGAATCTTTATAGGAGGATGAACACCTTTTTGGAACCAAGTGCCAGTCCACCTGTCTGGGAATTCACATCCCTTGGAAGCTAGAAATATTTAAAATATTAAGTTTCAAGAAACGTGATAAATTGATTTTTAATGTTTCAAATATTATTTGACATTTTAGGTATAAGTAAATGAAAGTAAACATTATTTAAGTTAGTTTTTCTTTTATATACGCCATGAATAATATGTAGAGGTAATATATTTTAGTATTAATTCATTTATATGCAAACATATAAAATTTTGGTATTGTATACACATTTAATAGAAATCATTTTCATTATTATATTTTAGAGAAAACACTTGTCATAGTAAATTTAATATTCATAAATTTTTAATGTGCATAAATATATTGTTTTCGTGAAAATATAAATTATTAAAATATATAAACTTTCTTTAATTTAACTTATTCATTAATTCATCTATCCCAAAACATTTTTAAATCCATGAGTGCATTTTATATACGTTATTTACTTCTCAATATGTTAATAAATATAAATTTTGTTGACATAAGCAAAACTCAGAGTAGCTATTGTTCATCTAGAAATGTAATACGTACACAAAAACAAGTATTCCGATTGATTAAATCGTAATCGTCTTCCATTGAAAGACAACGACCCGCTACTCTAAGACATTGTGGATGATTTAATTCTCTTCTTGTTCTACTGAATGGAGATAAACAGCATGTACACCATCAATGAGTACCTTTATTATACTCGATTCTTCCGCATATATCTCTATTTAGTCTTACATATGGAAAACACATTAAGTAAGATATATTGCCCATTTCTGCCAGAAGAATGGGGAAACCTTCTTACAAATGGATATTTCAGGTACAATTAAATGCCCAGTTGATGGATGCTTGTAATTAATCGTTATAGAAGAATATGCATAAAAACGTTATTACAACATTTTGTAACATTAAATCTTGACTTTCATGTCAAATGATTGATGTCAATCCATAAAAGTTAAATTGGACGAATTTAATATTGTGTTTAATATTATGAATTTCCTGAAAATCATGCAAAACATGAAAATGACAAATTTTCTCTTCTTGATAATGATACTTTTTTTGTTTCTATTAACAACATTACTATTTTAATGGATATAATATTATAACACATCATTTGAAAGGAAGGAAAGATATTTTTCTCATCAACTTCTTAATGCCACTTTCAACTTGAATTGAGCTTCTATTTACACACACACTAATATATTATATATATATATATGTGTGTGTGTGTGTGTGTGTGTGTGTGTGTGTGTGTGTGTGTGTGTGTGTGTGTGTGTGTGTGTGTGTGTGTGTGTGTGTGTGTGTGTGTGTGTGTGTATGTGTGTGTGTGTATATATAATTATTAGTTTAGACAAGAAAAAATTAGAAATTGGAAATTGTGAAAAGAATAATTATTCTTTTACGTTTTTTGAATCTATCAGAATATCTTATCGATGGGTATAAAGGATGTATTTTTTAAAAATTATATTAAAAATTATAAAAAAATTCAAATGGAAAAAATAAAATGTTTAAACATCTTGTAAAATTCTAATTCAACAGCAAACATGTGGTCAAACACAAAAAATGGAAAATTCCAAAGAAATTTTAAAAATGAAAAAAGTAGTTTCAAAAATGCAATCACATATAAGCAAAAAAAATACGGCAAATAAAAAAGCAGTATATATTTTAAACTATGAAAGAGAGTTTCAATTATGTAGGTATGATTGCACAGTTAAGCATAAAATTAAAGACAGGCATATTTTTTAAGTCTTTGGGCTCATTACCTGTGTAACCTTATTAGAATGCAGGGCAATATTAATTCTATAGGAAGATATCAATGCAGCTTTTTGTGACGAAACCTATTTTTTTCTTACGATCAAATTTTCTTAGCAAACAAAATTTGAAAAAGGTTTGTTTCAAAAATTCTCTTAAAGTATTTTTAAAATATATATATATATATATATATATATATATATATATATATATATATATATATATATATATATATATTCTTCTTCCCAAGCACTACAGCCGATTGCTGGTCAAGGCTATCGCAATCAAATTATGCCATCTTGATCCATCACTGGCAATGACTTTCCAATTATTGAGTCCTACGTCCCTTAACCATTTTTCCATTCTATCTATCCATCTAGTTCTTGGTCTACCTCTCTTCCTCTTTCCCTCTGGAGTTTGAAAAGTTATTTGCCTGACAGGGTTTTCAAGGTCATATTGGAATACGTGTTCCAACCACGTTATCTGTGTGTATATATATATATATATATATATATATATATATATATATATATATATATATATATATATATATATATATATATATATATATATATATATATATATATATATATATATATATATATATATATATATATATATATATATATATATATATATATATATAGTGTTAACTTTTATTTAATAGTTAAAATTTAAAATTATCAACAGTAACATTTGTCTCAAATTTTATAAGAAGACAAATTCATCGTTTTTATTATTTATGCAACTGACTGCTATAAAAAAGATTTGATACTTTAATTTTAAGCAATATAACATTAATTTATCATACAGTTAAATTAATGATTCCACCTGAAACAATAGTGACCTCATTTTAACTTGAATAATTTTCTTAAGAGTAAAGACATTATTTGTAATGTTATCTTCCGTTTCATTAAAAGTCGGCTTTTGATTTCGTGCTTAAACAAATTTATAAAAGTTTCATTTAAAGAATTCTTAGATTTTTTTATTCAAACTTAAGTTATGGGAAAACTGATTTTTATATGATAATAAATGTATTTATAAAGGAAAAAATTACGAGTTACGAATAAAAGACATATATTAGTTTACAGTTTTACACTTTTTAAATATATTGATGTTATATTTAGTCTCTAGAATTGAGATTTCTTTTAGTACTCTTAAATGTTTATTATTTTTATAATGAAATACAAAAACGTTCAGCAGAATAGAAAGAGAATCCTTGATTGATAAAAAAATAAAATAATGAAATATAAAATAATGATGAATATCCATTTTGCTATTTCGGTTTATGATGGAGATTTTTTCAAAAAATAAAACCATTTACATTTAAAATTCCAGAAGATAATAGAAGATATTTTAGCACTTAAGATTACTTCATTAAAAGTACTATAATTTTAATTTTATATTATATTTAATGAGTTTTTTGTTTGAAGTTCAGTTATTTAATAAATTTCTGGTTCAATAAATTTTCCTACTTAAGAAGTTAATACCATGAATTGTAATTTGTGATTAAATTTAAAGTGATTTCTTAGCGTGTAAAATGTTTAAATATATATATATATATATATATATATATATACACATTTTACATTATATATATATTCGATTACAAAATTTCATCTTGTTTTGATAAGCAGAAAGAATATTTAAGCAGAAACTCAATAAAAATATAAATATCTTAAATGAAGATAGCATGATATGAGCAAATTTTCCAAAATGTAAACAATAATTATAAATTTTACATCTATTACGGTATTTTCCTTTACTATCTTTCAAGTGTAAATTTTAAACAGTAATTCTTTGTGTTGTGGTTATTTGTGTTAAACATAATATCAAATATTACCTTAAAGATATTGTTATATTTTTTTCTGAAAGCGATAGTAAGCTAGTATTTTGAAGAAAACAATAAGATACAATTCATTCTCTTTCCAAGAAATTATGAAGATATATGCTGAGGTATTATGTCTCTGGAGTACAATAAAGGCATGATTTGTACCGTTGCAAAATAGCGATAATTTTTCTACAGTTGTTAAGACTTCACAATAGCTACGAAATAATGGATATACGTTATTGAATACCTATTTTATTGACGGAAAATATTTCAACACATGCAATATTAAAGGAATTTTTTTACGAGTCATTATATATAAAGCTCTTAAGACATTTTTATAATTAAAATATATAAAAGTATCATTTTCTCTATTAAATTTCAGTTAATAAAATCAAAATGATTTTTATTGACAAATAATTTTAAAAATTTTAGTTCATTAAAATCATACTGTTATATATGGTAAGTATCATACCAACATTCATTACCAGCAGGGAATATTTAATGATCAAGATTTTACTGTGTAAATATTTTTTAATAATATCTAATAAAATATATTTAAAAATTTAAACTTCAAATTTTATTTGACAAACCAAATTTTGGAAATTATAATTTGATTTTTTTTTAAGTATTAATCACTATAATTCAAAAGTAATGTATAAAAATTATTGTACAGGAAATTTCTTTTATTTAAAGCATTTGAGATTTATTTTTCCAGTATGCATTTAAATACAATTTTTACTATCGGATTTACTTTAAAAATTTTATTTTTGAATTTATTTTAAGGTTATAAAAATTAAAAGTTAAAGACATAGTTTTAAAAAATAACAATGCATGCAAGCATGTAAGCCAATTTGTAAACTTACATTATTTATTTTTTTCTTAAAAACGCTGAAAAAAAAAGAAAATTTTAATCAAATTTTAATCAAGATGTTAACAATATACACTTTTTTTTATGTCATGAAAAAACATTTGGAGCAAAATACTTTTATGAAATTGCTGAAAGAAGATACGGATCAATTTATTTAAAAATGTATAAAAGTATTAAGTAACCAAAAGTGTAATTAAATTAAAATAAAATAAAGATGCACGTTGATACATATTTAATGTGCAAGACATTAACATTATTAAATTTAGATAAGTATAAAAGTTTAATCATGTCTTTAAATAAAAAATGTATTAACTTTTTTAGGTTAAATAAATTTTCAGGGCTTTATTTATTTACGAAATACATATTAAATAAATCATTTTTTATACATGTAATTTGTAATCTAAAATGAAAAGAACATTTTTTTTCATTTAATATTAATAAAAAAGAAATTTTTCTATTTTGCCTTGAAGCAAAAAAATATTCTCTATTCGAATAACATTATATTAATAACCTATATGTTGAGGTATTCACGGTGAAATTAAACATTATTTTTCTTTAAATCATCATCATTTTTGTAATTTGTTAAAACAATAAAAGTAATTACAAAAAATGACAAATAAAGTAATTTTAAAATTTATATATCTTTAATATTTCGTGTATATATAAGTATTTAAAATTCCTAAATGTACTTTCAAAATTTTTAACCAGTTTTAAAATGTTTTCTTTGAATAAAAATCAATGCTAAAAATATAATATAGAGACTCATTGAACATATTCTCTTATATTATCAATTCATTTAACCACAACATTTTTCCTTTTTATATAATATCCATACGATATACAATCATCATTTTTGTATAATCTTTAGTTACATTATTCATAAATGTGCTGATTGTTTACCTATAACAAATTTTTTTCTCTATATTTCACTGCGTAACACATATAAGGAAATAACCCTTATTTTTACTTTACATTTAATAAATTCTTTCATGTATTCCAGAAACAATTAGTTAGTTTTCTTATAAAATCTCACTTGGTAGTTCATAACACATAGCCAATAGCTTTTCTTATTTACTCACCTTATAGTTCACAGGTATGAAAATAAGTTTTATCAAGTGTCTTTAAATATGTAATTACTCTTAAACAGCATTCATTAATTGTTAGCATTAGTATGTTCGTGTAATTATAGTTTATAAATTTATCTATCTTTTCAACTGCTTCTATAAATAATTTTCCAATAAGCTGCTTTAATGAATTTATTGGGTTTAAAATTATGTCATGTTCTGAATTAAATTGACTTATGATAAAAAAAATAAAATAAACAGTTTATCAAAGAATTTGATGAAAACTGAGAAATGAACAAAATTATGAGACTATTATACTTTAGTGAGCTATACAAAGACAGTCAATATACAAACATGAATATGTATATAAATGTGTGTGTGTGTGTGTGTGTGTGTGTGTGTGTGTGTGTGTGTGTGTGTGTGTGTGTGTGTGTGTGTGTGTGTGTGTGTGTGTGTGTGTGTGTGTGTGTGTGTGTGTGTGTGTGTGTGTGTGTGTGTGTGTGTGTGTGTGTGTGTGTGTGTGTGCGCCACATTTTTTAAGTATTATACCAACATAAATATATTAATTATGCAGAAAAAACTTAAAATTGTGGTCTCAGAATAAACTCTTTTGACACCAACAAAATATTTGCATTTTTTAATGAATAATTAAATGAATGTATATATCTGATAAATAAATTACATTCCGGGCAAATTTTTGGATTATAAAACAAGGTTAAGTTTTATTTTTTATGAAATACCAAACATTATTTTTTTAATACTTATACTAAAAAAATTCTCAGATTTAATTTTTTAGCGTTTTTTTCTAACTACTAAATATTTATTTGAAAATTGTTATAAAAGATTTCAAATTAAGACTAATTTTTATTACACTCTTGTGAATAAAATCTTTTCATATCAAATTTTATTTGTAATAAATTACAGAGGCAAATAGTTTGCTTTGATTTAAAAGTACCATATCAGTAAACAAATAAATTTTTATCATCTTAATTAAACTCTTATTTTCATCACTCACTATAGTTGTATATTTTTTATATATACCATTGCAGATATTATTCAATTTATTTTACTCATTACTCATAGGAAATAAATAAACTAGTAGAAAGTATATATCCTCAACAAAGACCAATAAAGAAATCATTTCTTTAGACACATTGTATCCGAACAATAACATGGCAAGAAAAGTCAAAGGAAATACCCAATCGTATAAAAAAAAGAATGAGAAAAAACCGTGGCATTGCTCAACTTCCATTGATACAATACATTGGGTCAAATATTTCCGACGTCAACTATAAAGAAGTAGAACACAAAAGCCCCAGCTTAATGCACTTCCTTCATCTGGGACTCCAATATCCTAGTCAGCCGGTCAAACGCAGTTTTTCAGACAAAATGAACAACTCAAAAAATATTACAATTCGTAAACCTATTACTCTGAGAAAAATAACATAGCTTACTTGCAAGTTTGGCGAGAAATGTGTACCCAGGGTAATTCTGCTTCTCCGCTGCTGAATTAGTTAACTTCTGCCGTAGTTAGTTTAGATTAAAGCTCTTTATCGCAGCTACAAAAAGGAATTGCGGTTTCGCTATGGGGAAAGAACAAAGCCATTCAGTCGAGGTAAAGCCATTGTTAATCGGGGAAAGAACATAATACATTTCCACTACCGAAACAAAATTAAAAAGTGAAACTGGCAATGGCTGGAAATAAATTCAAAGTACGTGCTTCGAACACGTTGCCTCCATTTAGCTTCCGCAAAAGATTTACATATTTGTGAGAAAAAAGGGTATTTGCATATTTTTCTTTTTCTATTTTAAGATAAGTGCATGTTGAATTTCAGTAAATAAAAAAAATTATATTTACGACAAACACCTTTTCTGAGTTTATTTATTATTCATACATACAGTGCACGATTAAAGTTAGCTATATTGCTATATTTTAAAACTTGTGGTAACATTAAGTGCTACGAAAAGAACTGTTACAAAAAATTTTTGATTTAAGAATATTATGCATAACAAACTGAAAATCACTTTTACGATTTTATGATTCTTGTAAATTTGTGAGACTAAAACATAACATATGAGATAACTATGAATTCTAATAGCATTCCGGTAACTCTAAAAGTACTAATAGTTTACTAATAGTTAATATTTAATCTCATTACTTAAAACTCAATTTCAATCTTAATTATAACTAAACAACTGTATGTGGCAATGCATAGTGAAAAGCATGATTATCAAAGGCTGTTGTAAAGCAACCTAATAAATACAGCCTATATTGCTAGACAGTTTTTTATAAATGATGATTCACATTTCGATAGGGATGAGATCTAGAAAATTCCCAAGCACTCACCTGAAAGAAAAGCAAATAAGTGAAGGTGAAAACACGTCATCAAAAATATCTTCATCTAAACCAGGACATTTCCCTCATCAGGAGCACTGTTTTACCACTGGGTCACAATGAGCTCAAAATAAATAACAGTGTCATATTTTAATTTGGAAAGATTATTATAAACGTTTTTTTTTCCAGCGGTGGTCATTTGGGTGACGAACCCTTTGCCACAAAAAGGCCAGAAACTGCTACTCTTTTGTCATCACCCAGCGGACTCCCGTGAACTAAGTCACGGAGGCGAGTATCATTGCCCGCGCCATACTACCACAAACCCATTTATAGGGTGGGCCACATTCATACATCATGACAGAAGAAAGGACAGAGAAACACATAGAGAACAGAGAAAGAAAGTAACATCCATTCCGAACCAGGATTCGAAGCCTAAACCCACAGCTCAGGAATCAGGAGTGCTAACCACTCAGCCATCTTAATATAATCTTACTGGGTGATTGAAAATTCATATGGTTTTTAACTTTGTTCTTTATAAAAATGAAAAATATTTTGATCAATGGAATTCAAAACTTTAAATGTACTAAAATCAAATTCTCTAAACAAGTCAAAAACAAGTCTTTTGAAGTTCATTGTAAAACCGTATATAAATAAAAATACTTAAAAAATATCCAAAAAGTCAGATCCGCGTTTATTTAAGTATGATATATATATATATATATATATATATATATATATATATATATATATATATATATATATATATATATATATATATATATATATATATATATATATATATATATATATATATCTTACATTTTTTATAAAGTGTATTACTCTTAAATTCTTAATAAATAAAAAATTACATTTTAATAAACCTGTTTCATAAATTTTTTATTAGTACTCGAAATAATGAGTAAAAAACTAATATTCATTGTAAATTCGAACTTTTTTTCAGCTAAATAATTTTTAATATTGTGCTGAGTAAAATCAAATAATATTGTTCTTTACTCAATCTTTATTTAAAACGAATATCTTTAAGATTACTTTAATTGTTCTACTGAACAATTCCTCTTTATGAATAATCTATTTAATTAACACTCACAGATCTAGTGAATCGTATCTGGATTAAATTTTTTAATCACTTTACACATTATTGTACCAAAAATAAAAGCAGCAATTCTTTTTAATCTCAACACTAATTACACTCGAGCTAACAAATAAAAAATTGGTGTTTTAACAAATATAATTGCGAGTAAAATTTTTTGTTCCATATTACGTAGCCATCGTTGTTTTGTAGCAAATCCTGTTTTGCGTGACTCCAGAAATCCATTCTTTTTTTTCAATTCACTTCTTTCATTTCAAATCAGAATATAGTTATACATTCATTTGATCGATATTTGAAGAAAACGTTTATGAAACGCAAGACTGACAAGGAATAATTGTACAACCTTCATCGAGGAGAATGGATAGAATTTTAAAATAAAGTTCTCTGGAGTATTGTTTTCTCATTTGGTTTCTGATTATTATTTTCTGAAATTGCGTGTACAGTTCTTTTCATTTTTTTTAATCATTGGGTTCTATGTCGGCAGTCCTCCATTTCTGCTATTGACAGAGAACAAGTCGTTGAAATAAAGGAAATAAAAACAAAAGTGAAACTTTTGGAATGGCATTATTCGATTGGAGCATTATCGGTTGCACGCAATGGAACTCACTTCAATAATTCTTTTTCCCAGTCTTTAAAGATTTAAGCTTGGAAATTAAAAAAATATTATTTTTAAACTATACACTTGGTGAACTAATTAAATAGTTAGTCCTAAGAATTGGAGAGAAATTATTGAAATAAATTACTCAACATTATTTTTAAATTTTCCCTTTGTCCTAGTAGCACAAGATTATATATATGTAGCAAAGCAGAAAATAAAAATTCTATTTTTTTCACATTGATGATACAAACCCACAATAGTCTTTCTTACGAAATTATTAATGAAATATATAGTAATTTATGTCTGTATTGATCGCGATATTCTTTACATTTTTGTTTGAAAAATGATACTGTTTTTTATTTATCAAAATTAATTTAATATATCAATAAGATTTTTATTAAAAAATAACTTATTTAGATTTTTGACTAAATAAAAACATGCTTTTAAATTATCTTACATCTTCAAAATTGTAAAAAAAGTGTATAATTATAAATTCAATAATAGTTTAAATTTAATAGATATTGTTTAATTTTTTTACTCATATAGATGAAGTTAATCAACATGTCTACTAATGTTAATAGTTTGAACAATATAAATTAAATATGTGCATGTATGCAGAACTCTCAATTTTAAGTTATTTCAAAACTTTAATCTAATTTAAAAATTTATACATCTTTTTCCCCCAATTATTTGGTGTATTAATAAGATATAAGATAAGCAAAGTAATAATAAATAAAAATTTTCATTTTTTACATTTAAATATTCTGCATTGCTCTAATGCATTGTAATATGTTGAATCTCCATTCACTTTGGCATAGGTAAGGAATGATGATTTGAAACTTGATTTAGTAATGATCTTAAACTGCTCACAATGCATCAATAGATGATGGTTAAACTGAATACCATATTAAGGGTGGCAATCATCTGCGCAGACGTTCATCGGTGCATTTGATTGGTATATTCTGTAGAGTATCCTGCCTGATCAATACGATTCAATCAAGGTACTCTGAATGATGGTATATGATTTGATGAAAGCATCTTGAATGATTAACCTATTACGATATATACTTACGTAATTCCTCTAACATATACTATCAGAGTAATATCTACTCGCAAAGCACTTTAGAAATTCATAGATTCATAATTTTATTATTAATTATTTAATGAACTGGAAAAATCTATATCACACATAATAAATTTACATATCAAGTTCTTTACATGTGCCTTTATAGCTCAACGACTTTTTGCATACATATAACATCGCTCACATTATCAAATTTTATTATTCGTTATGATTACAAAGCATTGCAATTCACTTATAAATTTACTGTATAATCAAATTTACTAGTATGTAGTCACATACCTTTTTCATTTTTTAAATAATGAGTTATTTAAAACATATGTTTAATGATAACTCTGTATTTATATTGAAGAATATTTTATTTTCTTATTAAAATAAAGAAAAATATGTGTAGTTAAATAAAAATAATACATTGAACATAACAATTCACGTTTTATATGCTATTGTTATAGTATTATGTACTATTATGTATTATTGTTATAATAAACTATAATCTTAGGGATTTGCAATCACTATAAGCCCACATTCGATAAAAAAAACATATTTTAAATCATCCCTTTTATTAAATTGAACTGATAATGTAATTGTGGCTAATTATTTATATGCTACAACTGTAATCTTTTAAAGCTAATTTCGGATACAATAGTTAAATTATGAGAATATACTGATTTAAAATAATTACAAATATTGTTCATTTAGTATTAGTTTTAATCAAAAAAAATGAATCTATTTCAAATAATACATTGAATAATAGCATAAATATTTATTTATTAAATAATACATTTAAGAATAAACATGAACACATATACATATCAATAATTTTAGATTTTAAAATTTTTTATATGTAAAAATTACTTTTAAAATTCATCTTAAACTTTTGAACTAATACATTTAACAAAGTATTTAAATAAGAATTTTTTTTATTTTGTCTAAGTTGTTACCTAGCAACACTAGAATCAATACATAAATAAACTGATTGTTAGATTAAAATAAAATGAGCATAATTTTTAATTAATGTGCACAGTTCTATCAGACTTATGAATCGAAGTCTAAATATATGTACACTTAATTGAATATTTCATTAATGAAAAATACAAGTAAATCAAAATTAAAATTGATTAGTAAATACGACTGCCTTTCTTCGAAAGTTGTTTCTATCTATTCTTATTTCCAACTCTCAATGTCAGTTTACACTGCGAAAAATCAATAATAAAATGTCATGTGGACAAAATATATGCACAGAAAATATTTACAGAAACATTATAAAAAATTCCAATATTTCTGAGATTCGAATGATCAATATACTTGAATATTTAAAGTATATATATGTAAACTAAGAAATAAAGATTTCCTGTTATTTTAATGTATAATTATTGTTATTATTTCGTTATAAATTTAAGTTCAAAATTTCTGTTAATAAGCCTATTAATAAAATAACATGTGCCTATTTTTAATGTTTTTTAAATGTAGATAGAAGTACAAGACATTTAAATAAACTTGTACAAATTTTATAACCTTTATAAAATGTTTATTTAAGAAGGGTCGAAATGTTTCAAGAATTTTAAATAATAATTTTACAAATCAATAAAAATTAGCAAAAACAAAATTATCACTGCAAATAAAAAGTAAACCATTATTCATATCGTTACGATCATCTAATTATACTCACGCTTGTAAAATCTTTCTTAATAACCACTTATTCAACTGTTCTTTCTGAGAATCGATAATATATTATTGAATTATCACTTTTCTATGGTATTTAATTATTAAATAACTTTGCAAAGCGTTAGATGTAAAAGTCTTTTCAAAACGTCTTGTAACAATCTGATCGTTAAAAATGCTAATCAGATATGAAACTTAATAACATAAAATATTTTAAAGTTTTGAGAGTTTAAAGTTATATTTTAGAGTTATCTGGTTCAATATACATCATTCAAAATTATGAAATCTGCATATGATAGAATGAAAGTTTTACCAAAATTTTAAAGACAATAAATTCTCTACACAAATATTAAATCAACCATGTATAAGGAATCCTAAATCACTGGCTATTGTACATGTATTTTCATATCATTAAAGGAAATGTTATACTATTAATTTTTAAAATCGTGTAATTAATAATAAAAATTTGTTGTCACGTCATTATTCAAAATCAACTAAATGGAGAAACAAACTATGAAAAATACTATTCAGAAACATAAATATTTACTTCATTATAAATAATTTCTTAACTATTTCAGTTTTCATCATATGAAAAAAATTATTAAAAAATGAAAAATATATGGGTGATCCGTAACTATTGACGTCGCATGGAAATTGTTTTTATACATATTATTTTTTACTTTCCTTCATTTTATTTTTATAATAAATCCATACGTCAAAAATAATTGAATCTTATTTTTCCTATAGTAAATTATTTCCTTTTACATATTGTATTATAATTAAAACATAAAGAAAAGTGGCTAAAATATAATTAATTACTTTCAAAAATAGCATATATTTCCTGAAAATACCAGATAACGTTGGGAATATTTATTCAAGAAAAATAAAAAGAAACTCGCAACAATTATATAAAGCAAATTTTTATGTAAAATATTTAGGTCATCTTATAATTTAACTACTTATAAAAATGAGACATAAATTTAGAGCATGTTTTTCAAGAAGGAACACCTATCTAAAATAAAGGCTAGATTCTTAAGTAGTCATTTGTTTAAAAACAGAATTTAAATAGAAATAAAAAGATCAATGCACTAAATCTTTTCCAGCTTGATTAAAATTCTTATAGACTGGTACATATAATTTTAAATAATAATTCAGATAAATGTAATTTTACTTAATGTTTCCCTGAAACTCAAATACCAATTTCAATTACTGCCAGTCTAAATATTTATGATTACCCGAAACTAATTTATAATAAAAAACCAAATTAATTTAATTTAAATAAATTTAATCAAAACATATAAGGACTAGTTTATTTATATAATCAAATTACATTTTTAATCATTCTATAAAAGTTTTGTTACATTGCTCGAGTTTGGGCCATTCACAGAAGCTAGGATTGGCTGAAAAATCCATATAGCATACTTTTGGATAGCTTCAAAAAGTCACATACAGTTTGAAGGGTTAAATGGGGTACTTGATTAAATTTTGAAATTTTATTTTTTATGTACAATTGCAGGCTCTTATTGAAAAATAAATTTTAAAGCCAAATAATAGTTGAGTTCAAGGAAAATTTTCAAAAAAGAATATCTTATAACAGTCACATATTTTTTGTTACCCTATTTTTGTCAAATCTAGTACTATTAACTACTTTCTTATGATATAACTTATTCTGAGCTAAAATTATGGACGAACCTACCTTGGCGCAAGTTTATAATTCAAAATGAATATGGAAAAAATATGCTTATTTTATCCAGAATTTTCTTTTTTTGATTTACAATGAGCACAGACAAATCAGCTTATCTTACAATCAAACTACAAACTGTATTGGCTACTAAATTTGTTTTATTTAAACGATTAAAAAATATCTTTGTCTAAAAATAAAAAAAAGTTTTTTTTTTCAGCTTCGTAGAAATAAGAACCAATGCAAACACTGAAGTTTATGAAAAAACAATTCTCAGCATATTATTAAAAATATATTTGTTACTTATTGCTTACCTAAGTCACATTTAATTTCATCAAACCAGAATTTCAATAATATTTGAAACAAAAAACATATTATTAAAATCTACATATATTTGACTCTAAAAATTTGACCCGCACTTTAGAAATATTTCAATTCAATCAGATAATAAATACTTGTTCTCTTTGTGGCAGAAAATGCTAAAAATTATGAACTATATAAGAACAAAATCATTAGAAATATTTGCTACTTTTATGGACTGTGCTAAATTAATTTATAATTCTATATAAAATTGTTTTTTGCTTAACTTTGAATTTTTAAACGATATGGGATTTTTATGGATGCCTTTTACCACATTTTCAAAAGCTTAATTGAACCTGCTGTGTTTCTGTGCTTAATCTATATTGATGGAATATGTAAATTACTCTCTGTTGTTTCATCCTTTAGTAACTTTCTGCTTCAGGCATTTTCTAATTTTATTCTAAAATCTGTATCCTTAAATATAAGCAGAATATTTTACTTGAAATCATTAAATATTTTGTAAGACTTTCTGAGTGAAACTCGGTTTTTAAATACAAAGAAGTTGCAAAATTTTAATTTAGTATTCCTGAACTCAGAGTTATTTAATTATTATATATGTATGTTTACAATGTATTTTTAAATCCAAATATTTTTTAAATAATTTTTACTTTTGATGAAATCATTTAAATGTGCCTCCTTCACAATAATTTTCCTAATTCATTCTAGAAATTTTAAATTTTATGCATAAAATAATTTTATTGCGAATTTATAAATAATCACAACAGTTTTCCATTTATATTTACAAATGGATTACATCAAATATTTTTAATCAGTCCTTCATAAAATTTGTTATTTACTTAGCATTTAAATTCCAACTTTTAAAATCTGAAGAATATTATGAATATCTCGTTAAAAAAGAATTATAAAGAAGAACGCGGGAAAAAATGTTACTATTAAAGGAAAAGAACTTCGTTAATTAAATCACACAATGTCCTAAATTTCAGTTTAAATTAAAATGATTTTTATTTAAAATAATGTGAAGTTTTTAGCATAAAATATAAGTGAGTCCAATATCCGCGCATTAAAGCGATCATTGAAAAGAGCATTATAAATAAAAGATATTTTAATAACTAACATTTTTGAATCGAAGTGAGAGAAAAACTATTAAAAAATGCAATTCTCTCTCAATGCATATGATATTACTAACTCTTAGTAGATATTAAATAATATTCACTGATCTTTAATTATTTACATAGAGAACAATAAAAAGAGCAAAATAATAAAGTATCTGCAATATATGTTAACTTGATGTCACTATTATATATCTTTAAATTGCATTATACTATTGAAACACTTTAATTGTCCAAATAAAGTACATTTAAATAGCTTTGTATACTTAATTTTCAAGAATACATACATAATTTAACCTCTCTTTATCAAAAACAATTCTCAGTATTTTTTGCGGGTGCACTTTCATTTTGTATTTTCAAATAATGATTTAATAAATCAACCATTCTCAATGTTATTTGGGTATTTCTAATTTAGATGAAATCTATGGTGCTTAAATGTCTTTAGCTTCATTTGCAAAATGTTTTCACTTCGCAAATGAAGCTAAAGAAAGGCATCTGGCGAGATTAATCATGGAATCAAAGAATATTACGAAAGTAAAATATATATTAACTAGGAGCAAGATAGTACAATGGTACAATATATATATATAT
This sequence comes from Latrodectus elegans, assembly GCA_030067965.1. Lineage (NCBI taxonomy): Eukaryota > Metazoa > Arthropoda > Arachnida > Araneae > Theridiidae > Latrodectus > Latrodectus elegans. Next base: position 45,722,196 of record CM057811.1, on the reverse strand, counting down.
ATATATATATATATATATATATATATATATATATATATATATATATATATATATATATATATATATATATATATATATATATATATATAACTTAAATTCGTACAGTGAGCAATTGTACTGGGAATAATGTAAACTCATAACTGCATAACAATTTTGAAAAGTCCAAAATGATAAAGATTAGCATAGAATTTATTAAGATGTTAACTATCACAATATAAATTTATACCCGTAACTATGATTGATAAATTTAAATTAATAAAGAAAGAAGCATAAGTAGATTAATTAGTTAGACTATTGAGTAAATTTTAAGAATTGAATATGGAAGAGATGCAATATATCAAACAGACCTGTGTGCTATAACTAGATATAAAGTAATGCCTAATATGCGAACTAATATGAGAACTAATATGAGATTGAGGATCAGATCTGTTGTTTTCAGATTGAAATCCAAAAATAGATGATAACTGATTCGAGACAATTCATCTATTTCGAGACAAGACAGAAAATACAAAAATGGTAATGCAATAGAAAAAAAAGAAATGCGTTATAAATACCATAATTTCAAGAAACTTATTTATTTATCTATTTTTGTTTTCGTTCTCGAAAGATATCTAATTAAAGTTAGATGTTGACGAAAATTATGTAATGAAGTTTTTAATACAATCAATATGATATGTATACTTTAATTAACCTAATATCCTTTGTTTTCTATTAAGTTACCAATTATATAGACTTTATTGAACTAATATGAACTTCTTCTTAGTTCCTTACACGATCATCTCGGTATGGAGAATTAATTTCGATACTCCATCCACAGTAAATAGAAAAAGCATCTTAATGGGCAAAAGCACCTTCAAAATGAAAGGGTCGTCGGTTGGATACGGTCACGCGCAATGCAGTTTCTTCTCACTCAGACGATTTGATAGCGTGGAAAGAACATCCAACTGTAAGAAAACATCGCAAGGTTATAAAATGATTCTTCTGTCAATATTTTTTGGAAGCAGCGGTGTCGGTTTATTTTTTTTTCTTCCCTTCCCAGCTCGAGTCCAAAACGGCAATGTTGCCTGTAAACCTATTGAAAGTTGTGACAAGCAAGCCAAAGGGTCGTAAATGTTACTTTTTTTATCTTCGTTTTATTTTCCAAAGGAAAAAAAAGAAAGAAGGAATGTGGCGTATTTGAAGGTGCTAAGAAATTGCTGACTGGACCTGACGTTATATCGGTAGTTTGGAACCGAAAATAGCTCAGATAATTTTTTTCTTCTTTTTATTTTTCAGTTATTTTTTCCTCCAATCGCCGAAGATTGTGAAGTGGTAATCGATAAATTTCATGTAAGGATAAAATAAAATTCCAAGATCCTACCTTTACACAAAATTTCTTTTACACTAAGAATTATGCATTTAGATATTTTTAAATTTAGCCTAATAAACTTTTAATTCAATTCAAATTGCTTATTAGAAATATTATTTAATAAATTTTTAAAAGATAATTCGCTTACTTTTATATTATTTTATTTCCGAATCAAAACCTTGTGAGCTTAAAAATAGTCTCATTTTCATTTCAGTTGTACGTGAGTTTGAATCTCAATCGATTTTAAATCGCATTGAAATCGCATGAAAAATCGATTTTAAATCGCATTATTTCTATTCGAGTAGGCCCCATGTACAAAAATTTTTTAAAGAAAATCAAAACGTAGGTTAGAATAGTCAATATTTTTGTAAGATAACTTACTCCCACTAAATTTATGCATGAATCTATAATTCTGTAAATTAAATAAAATAGATTCATATGAAATATTATGTTCAGAGTCATTTGAAATATTGTGCTTTTATTTCAAGCCACACATTTCTATATTTCTTTAAAAATTTTATCATCATTTCTTAAATGTTTTCATGTAAATATATGAGTGTATGTGTGTGTGCAGGCAAAATTTGGAACGGGACATTCCATAGAATGCCTACACTCTGTAATAATATCTAAAACTGTCCGGCAATGTATATGAAAGGATTTACATTTTACCCACTTCCTAGGTATTCTATAGACTGCAAATGAGAAACCGGCAAAGTATAAAATGCATCTCCAATTCGTTTCGAATGTCACGTGGCAAAGCACGTTTTAACGTGTGCCTCAAGATCAGAACTTGTCAGTTACACTTAGTGGTTTGTATGGGACTGTAAAATGCGCAATTTTACTTAAATTTAATCAAAAAAAATTTCTTTTACTGCTCTGCATGAAAATGGATGAACAATTGTAATATTTGAGAAAGAATCATTGCCTATAGATAGAATGCAACTATTGGATGATGAACTGTGCAAAATTAAAGTTAACGACACAAAAAGTAGTTTTTTGTAACCGAAACTACTACCAGAAGTTAATAAATGATGTAAAAAAAACCAATATGACTACTAAGAAAGAACATATGGACTATTAATTTCTGAATCTCTACGATTCGATGATCGCGGGAAACCAAATAAACTCATTTATCCTGTTAAAGAAGGCGTCTTTACTATAAAGTATTACGTATAGTATTGACCAGAAATTAATAAATGATGTGTAAAAAAGCCAATATGACTACTAAAAAAGAACCTAGGATCTATTAATTTCTGAATCGCTACGATTCGATGTTTGTGATAAACACAAAAGTAAACTCATTTATCATGTTAAAGAAGGCGTCAGTACTATTCAGTATTACGTCACGGACTCTGAGTTATTTCGTGAAGCTCATTTGTCTGTTGGGCACGGAGGAGGTACTAGATGGTTGAAAGAACTTTCAATAACCTACAAACCTACTTTTTTTTCCTGAAATTAATTCTCGTTGTCAGGTAAGATCTTATTGACTTTCAGTCTCAGCCTGACAGGGAATAAAAAATATTTTGTGCGCCAAGATTATCTCACAAAATGTGTAGTTCTCATATCTCTAACGTCAAAAAGAGCTGAAGAGCCTACAATCAAACTGACATCTACTCTTTGCTTTAATCGCTATCTATATTGCAGTCTACAATAAGGAATTTATCAATAATGTGGCGAGCAACTTGAAGAAGTTTTGGCCAGCACTGTTGGCCGTCCATGGAAAGCTTCGCTATTCACAAAGTTTGGATAGTGTCGAAAAAAACTAATCAAATATGCCTTGTACTTGGATGCAAGATAATAAATTGGACCACTTAATTGAACGACTGCGTTCCATACAATTTATAAAAAATAGATCTTATCCTTGGGCGTATGGTATTCTCTTCATCCCACAAGATCTTTGTTGGATTAAAAGAACACCATACGATTTTACCATGCTTTTTTTGGGCCGCAAACCTAAAGTAAAATTACTTTTCTATTCGAAGATGTATTAAAATCCATTAATACAAACGAGCAGCTAGAAAAAATAACAGGAAACGTCTTAAGAATGCAAAATAAAATTATTGAAGACAAAGAGCATGTTTAAAAAAAACATGCATAAAATTATAGACAATATTGGACTAAACCAACATGATGAAGCATGCTTACCGAAGAGATTTTCGTTTCTGATACCTGTTGTGAGGGTTGTGGGGAGAAAGTTGTGGGGAGTAAGGGATTCAATTTCATGCAAAATGTATCAAGAAAAAATTCCTATTTTCTGACAGGCTGATTAAAGTTATCTGTAATTGCTTAGTCCAGTGACAGCGGTCAAGGATTCATCAAATATATGTGTCAAACAAAGTACCCAAATATGAAATGTCTTTGCTTGAAAAATCTAAGGAAATGCAATTCAAAATGTCACTCTCACTTGCTATGTTGCATCAAGTATGTTAACTTCATTTGATGTGAAACTGTTGTTTCCCTTAATGAGAAAGGCATAAATTATGTTTTGTACAACTTTAATTTTTCTTCAAGCACTTTGAATACATTTTTAATGCCACTCTCATTAGTTTTCCAGAATAACATTTATCCATTTTAATAATAGAATAACCAATTATTTTAATATTAAAAGAAATGTAAGAAAATAACTTGACTGATTATTATTATACACTTATTACATATCAATTGTAAAATCAGTTAAAAATTCAAGTTTCAAATTTAATTTCAGTTTATCCCTATTTAGATATCTGCAACCTTTATTGATGAGAGTTATAAAATTCAATTCACAATTATATTTGCTGCATTTTTTAATTTGTGTTCAACCATTTATTTCTATTTAATTTTGTTTCATTTCTTGTTTGTATTTCCTACAAAAAGAAATTCAAAAATACTTATTTGTCGTTTGTTTATTTTTTGCAATATCAAAGTTTATATCAAAAATACAGCACAAACTTTAGTTTTGTATCTCCATTATGGAGTATACCAGCAAACCTCTTCTTGATGTGCCATTAAGGTTTTATGACACCAGATGTCTTTCCCATTTATTTCACTTCATTTTATGATCTCTTTCTGCATTAAGTTATTATCATAAAGAGTCCCATCCAATCTATTCTTAGAATGACAATTTTATTGGATTCATGTCATGATATTGCTTGGTACATTTTGTCAATAAAAATAACATTGTATTTTTTATTTAATTTATGAAATAAAATTTCATCTAAGCATTTCACTGTTAACAAAATGTGCTTACAGAATAATTTTGAATTTTTTCAAAATATACAGAAGTGTAAAACCAAAGCTATTATAGAATATTAGTTAAAAAATTCATCCTATTTTAAATTATTACCTTTTCCATATTTTTCTTTTTAAATCCATCTCTTTAAAAATATTTAATGTATTTTATATTTTGCTTTTCATAAAATTCATATCAAACACATAATAAAATATGATTTTTACAAGAATTTTAACGAATAATTTAATTATATCAATAAATTTCTTTTAATGTCTTAATATTAAGGTTTTATAAGCATTTTTTTTTAATTTGCCTAGTTTTCTCAGATATGTTTGCACACAAATAAATTAATTATTCTTCAAAAATGAATTTAAATAAATCATTTCTGATTTACTCTTATCAATATTTATAGATTATAGTACACATTAATCATGTTAAGGCTGAACTGCAAATTCTTAACATTTCGTTGTTCCGAAAATAAATATCAAATTAAGCAATTGTTTAAAAATTTTACTCAAATAATTTCTAACGGAAATTATTTTTACCGTTTCATTAATATTCATAAAAGATAAAATATTGAATAAATGATTTTATGCACAATTTCGTAAAACATGCCATGAATTTACCTTGTATATAATATTTCTTCAGCAAAGTATCTTTAGTAAAATTTTAATGAAAGAGTTACATTTTGAGCTAACTTGTTATTTTGTATTGAATACAAAAAAAAACTGTTTTCCAAACTTCTTTCATATTAACAGCCACCACTATATAATGAAATATTAAATTACTAGCTAATAAGGTCTAAATATAACTCCAGGTTTCTGATTAAATTTTTTAATCCCTTAAAATAGAAAATAACAAATACAAAAACTTTATTTACGAGGCATGAATTATTATAGCTGCTGTAGAAGTGCAATTGAATGATATTGATAGGTTATTGAATGATGTTGGGTTAAAATTGAGAGTGTTTTTGCAATAAAAATATAGTAAGCAGAATTTAAGAAACTCATGAAAAAAAATAAAATTTAAATTACATATTATTTTCCAAAAAATAAATGCGAGTATTATTTAAAAATAATTTGAAATATTCCATATTTAAATACTACAGAAAGCCTTATTAAATTTAAAAAAAGAAAAATATTAACACATTTATTCTCTCCCCATCCCCAGTATAAAAGATACACTTCTAATAAAGAATAAAAAAGCCTTATGTACAGCTGTTTTTATTAAATAAATAAAAAAATAAAATATCATGCCCTTCTATTTGTTAAAAAGTATTTTGTAGCTTGTTCCCCGAAAAAGGTTATATCTTATTTTCATAATATACAGCGAATTTATAAGATGTATGGAGACATTAAATACAAAGTTGTACTAAATTTATGTTAAATCAATAAAAGAAAGTGTGAAATTAAATTAAACATGTCACGTTAAAGGAAAAAAATCATAAAATCAAATCTAAAAAATAAAATTCGACATAGTATGCGATTTACACCACGAATTCATTTCAATTATAACATGCCTTTTCAATTACATTTTTACAATATTATTTTTAAGAATTTAAAAGATTCTTTAAGTAATAAAAAGGTAATAACAGAATTTCTAAATAACATTCAAGGTTATAAGTGATTTTTTTTTAAATATCATTACTGGAACACGAAAACATTATTGATATCAACTATATTTGTAAATTTGTTTCCAAAAATCTGTTTAATTTGAAACCAAACCTAAAATTTTACTAGAAATCAGTAATTAGCTTTCATTTTTTGAGAAAAAAATCATCATTTTACTGGTAAAAAAGCATATGCATCAAATGTTTTTATTTTATTTTGAGCTTATAAAAATTTTCAAATTTTATAACAATGAAATTAATTTTTTTTATACTTTTCTAATTTTACTTTTAGTTCAATTGAAATTAAGACTGAAGAAATATTTCAGCTTATAATCTCAGCAGGTTGTGAAATTTCGGCAATTTTATAGGTACATTATATCAATATTTGAAAATATAAGAATAAACATTTAGAGTTAAAGTTTCTGTTTATATATATATATATAAGTTTGGTTCTTACTTATTTTCTTAAAATATGCCAAATAGCTCTTCTCTCATTCAGTTTTTTGAGAAACAATATAAAAATAAATTGGTTTTCCTTCTCATTTTTAAAAATATAATTATATCGGAATATATAGTTATTTCATATATATATATATAGTTATATAGTATCGTAATATATAGTTATATCGTAATATATAATGTATCGTATATATAGTTATTGTATATCGTAATATATAGTTATTCATCTTGTGATATTAAGCCCTTCCCAAGTTTTTATATTAGAATCCTTAAGGGGACCCAAAATTGTATTCTGATTTAATGTCCTTTTTTCAAGGAAAAGAATTATTTCTTTTATAAAGAAGAATATATTTGTAATTAAAATGTTTCCCATTAAGACAAATGCACCCTTGCTACTATAAATTATTGATATAAATATAGATATGATTCTATGTACATATCCGGAAAAAAGAAATCCTGCACTTAAGTTTCCACATTATTATCCCATAATACTTCTAAATATTCACAAGCCCTTTTTAACATTTATTTCATTCATAAGTATTTTATATTTATTTTTAACTGGTTATAATGTTAAAAAAACTATAATAAAAATATTTTATTTATACCAGCAGTAACATAAAATATTTAGAAAGGAAAATTACCTCTTTCTAATGTTATAATATTATTTTCGAAAGTGTAGAAGTTTTCTTTTTCCCTTAGCTTCTAAATTACGGTGATCTATTTTTAGGGTGAACATAGTATAGCCTTTAAATATGTGTATGCTATCTCTACAAATATATAGCATTTCTACACCTTGTAGTGCCAATGTATTTAAAAGTATCTAAAATGGACGGGAATCAGCAAGAAAGTATTATAATACTTGAATTTAAATTATTCTTAAATAATTTCTTGATTTTAATTCATTTTGTGAATATTTGCGAATACATTTTGTGAATATATACATAATTTTTTAGCATAAGTAAGAAAAATATATTGTAAAATGTAATTGTGAGACATTAGAGAATTTTGTTAAGTAAAGCCCTTATTATGCATAATGTACGTCTTTCTAACAAATGTCTTGGTTTTTAATTAAAGAGAGAAGGAATATACTTTGTGTGAATAAATGGTTAGTAAGCATATGCCATTTCATTTTCTTTTTTAATTAGCCAAGGGATTTTTTGATCAAACAAATTGTTTTTGAGCTTTTCAATTATTAATATTTTACTTTATAACGAATACTTTTATTTGACTTAAAATAATATGTCTTCTTAGATTTCTTGAAAAAATATATGCAATACCATTGATAATAATTTTTCTTTAAACATTGCTTAAAGCTTCTGTTAATTTTAAACTTTACTACTTTATTTTATCATTAATATTGTTAAAAGAAAATGTGATTTATAGTAGTAACATAAATTAGTGTATGTTTAATGCATTCAAGCCGATTTCATTTAATTTTAATTTAAATCGATTTTTTTTAATTTAAATGTTTTTTTTTCATGTTTACATTTATGTTATTCTATTTCTAAGCTATGGGGGGAAATGGCATATGTATGAGAATAACATCCAGTAGAAAATTACCAAAAATACTCTCTAGCTCTCTCAATAGCTTTATATTCGGAGAAAGAAAATCCCGAGAAAAGTAAAATGGATATCTTTTCATCGGCGTCCAGCGTAACCTAAATGATCCGAGACACCTGTCCCCTGGACATAAAAGATTCAATTTCTGACCATCATCCGCCCCCGGCAAGGAAACTTCACAGGTAAGCAGTTCTCATGGAATGAGAAATGGAAGCGAAGCCTGCTCACCCATTGGATATATATATGGAAGAAATTAATAATGCTCTTTATTCCTTATACGCGGAGCCATAAATCATTGAGAGTTTCGCTATGGGTCGACTTCATTCCGACAGCTTTTGAATCTGAAGGGTGAAAAATGAGGCTAAAGATTGCCTTTTAAGAGATTTGAGAGGGTTAGTGGAGACGTTTTTGTTGTCGAAGCGCTTTCTCTCGGTCGCCGGCTTCATAGGATTAGATAGACCTATCCTGATTTGAGTGGCTAGCAAAAGGTTAAGCGATATTCAGTTGAAATTCTAAGTTTCCATTGAAACTCAGAGATTTTTACGAATATAGATGGCAGAGAAATAAGATTTAATGCATCAATCCTTTTCAAAATGTGAAAATATACAGAGATGCATCACGAATCGATTATTTCTTTTTTACAATTCTTAATCCGAATTATATTTTATTTTGAATTTTAAGAGTGCTTTACAGCTGAAATAAAATAAATATATAAAACAAAATTCACATATAACGTAACTTTTTTTAAATACAATTTTAAAAGTGCTTTAATAATAAAAGCAAATGTTGAATTCAGTTTACAAAAATAATGAAGTTTATAAAATAGATGCGTGCAAAATTGATGTAATATTTAATTATTGATTCCTATAAATTATTTATTGGCATTTTATGTATTTAATTATTAAAATAACTAGAATAATTGCTTATTGATATAAAATTTATAATCAAACATTAGTAAAGTTACTAAATATTTGAAATTGATACTATTAATTTTAGAATGTAAATTTAAGTATATAACAATTTAGTATGTCTTCAATGTTTTGCTATACAGTAATGTCAAAACATGCTAAAACTATGAGGACATTTAAAAACAATTTTCCAAACTTTTGAAAAGCTGAAATCATATTTAAATGCTTATAAATCAAATCTTATGTAGTATTGCTTTATTACTTTCAAAGTATATAATATTTTGCAGGATATACAAAATAATTTTTAATATTATAAGACTTTTTTTGATCGTTTAATGTAAATGCAGTTTAACAATCAAGTTATTTCTGAATTCATAAAATTCTTGTATAAATAAAAATCTAAAATTCTATTTTTTCTGAAAAATCAATAAAATATTTGAAGATCTAATTCTGTTGACTTTGAAAGTTCTTTGAATAAAACACCCTCAATTTTGTTCCAAAGTGGTTGCGTATATATTTCAAAATAATCTACTGCACACTCGCAAATGAATATTGAAAGATAATGTCATGATATGAGCTGTTATGACTGACTAATTACAAGCGTTGTTTTGTGACACGAGGCATTATGATCATACCAAGAACACATCAACATTTGCATGGAAAGAACAAGATTATACATAAGTCTTAGAAGCATAGATAACCTTGGACAATATAATGGTGGATTGGAGATTTTAGGCAGCAATATGTACGAATATAAAAACATGGAATGAATGTAAGACAGCTCTAATGATCTTGTTTTTAATTAAATAGAGTGCTTATGAATTTTCAACAATACCCATGGTAACCCTCAGTATACTCTAATGGTTTAATAAAACAACTCAAACAAGAGCATCCATGACGTTTTGTTGAATGACACTTCATAGGCAAGATTGTAGCAAGAACATTTTAATTTTTTCTTATTTGATATTTTTTAACATTTAAGCAATCTTTTGTTACTTGAGTGGTATCAAGTAACTCATAAATATTTTATAATCAGTGAGAACATCTCAATTATCATAATAGGAAATTAAAATCCATCAACATAAGACAATACAAATGGGTTACGCTGCATATCAACAACCCTTGAAAAATATATATTTTAATAGTATTCTACTTCAGTAATTATACACATATATATTTTAAATATAATATAAGAATACTTACAAAATTAAAATATCATTTTAACAATATTCTGATTTACAATCTGCAAATAATTTCTGGAGATATTTTAGATCTGAATATATGAAGAAGTAACCATTTTTAAACATCATTGATAGGACACAAAGGAATTTTTAATAGATGAACAATACATTTGTAATTTCCACATAATTATCCAATACAGAATTTCAATAAAAATCAAAGTTAATTACAAATTCCTTAGGCTATAAGAGCATAAACTTGTCATTTTTTATTTTTCTTTATCATGCTTTAACAAAAAGGGAACATAAGTTAAACTCAATGCCAGTTTTAATAGTCTTTAAATAATTGTGTGATTTATAAAAATAAATTTTTACGAAAAAAGTAGTAGTTCCCCAGTAATATGGAATCCAAAAATAACCTTAAAAATATTTAAGCAACAGAAATTTACCACTATAAAACAGTAAAATTGCCTTAAGGCATTTAAATTTTCATATTGCATTAAAACATTTTTAACTTTCAAATACATATATTTATATGACTTTTCATAATAGTTGCCACTATTACAAAGTAAAATTTGATTAAATTTTAAAAACTATAAACACCAACAATTGTGAATTTCGCTATGTTCCGCTGATACACTTTTTATACTTTATATGTGATTCGATTACAAAAATATAAGAATCTGTGTATTTAGTAGAATATATACATTTGTGAAAATATAATGGCATATTATATGTATGGTTTTAGGCAAATACTTACAGAGAAAGAAATGGAATCATATTCTGAGTAACATAAGAATAACTTAAGAAAAAATATTTTCATGATTTTAATTTGGCAATTATTTGGTTCTAGTTTTAAAAAAAATTATTTTTAACTCACAAAATTACTCATAGTTTAATTAAGCATTTTTTCTCCAACAAAGCGTAACGAAGTTCCTCATCATTATGGCTATACATTACAGTATACAAAAAGATAAATGTTTCGCAAAAATGAATATATTTTATCATGCTGTTACTGTTTTAGTATGTTTTTCCATAGCACTGATTATTTTTAGAAGTATTCAACCGTAATATTACATACTGGGAAAAAATTCTTTTAGAGAATTTTTAATTAAAGGACATATTTAAACTAACAGAAGAGATAGTTTTCTTTAATTAAATATCAATTGAGACAATTTTATATTTAATTTTCTATCTATTTGCGTGGTTAACCCACTGAGCTCTGTTAATTACTCAACTTTTTAGTTAACTCTAGAAGAAAAAAATTTATTCGCAAAGGCTAAATGGAATATATACATTTTAATAAGTTAGTTTCATATTTAAATATCCATAAGCCTAATGAAATTATAAGAAAATTATTTTCTGTTTTGCACCAATGAAAAAGTTTCTTTCTTAGGCCATGAGCCTGAATTTTAAAATGTTAACATTTGTCCAATCATGGCCTCAATAGGCTGAGTAGAATTTTCAGCCTTTTGAAGCCATGATGAAACAAATGTAAACATTCGGTCTACTAGAGTAGAATAAAATTTTCAACAATTTGAATTTAATAAAAAAATTATTTCATTCATTCGATAAACTACAAAATAAATTTTATTGACTTTTGCCTTATGTATTACTATATTTTACTCAAGCAAAATAGACTAAATAGCGTGACGAAGAATAGAAAATTTTAATGGTCACAGCCTACGCTTATTAATGCAGTCATAAAAAGTGTTTATTAAGCAAAGTAAAATTAGACACTCGTCTGCTTGTTTATTTGAAACATGTGTAAAAAAATGGAAAAAAAAAGAAAAAAAAAGACAAAACTGCCAACAGCATTTCACCATAGTTTTCAAAATGACTCATTTTAGGATGTGGCTGCTCATAATAATTTAGAAAACTCGCGTAGAAATAATTATTTTTCTTTCAAAGAAAAATTACATTTCTCTCCCTGTATGACGGATCATCATTTGTTGCTTGAAAAAAGTTATGTTTGCTCTTCGTATTATATAGTATCAGTTAATGAAACGCTCCGTACGAAATACATTTTTTTTTATTTTAGAATCCAAACTTCACTCGTTTTTTTTTTTTTTTTTTTTTTTTATTCCGATTTTTTTCTTTCTTCAATGATTCATTTCATGAAGGACAGCAAAAATAAGAAAAAAAACGTTCAACTCAAGAGGAATGTCTCAAAAAGAGGCTGGAGCCATTCATTTTAGAACAACCCGAAAGCTCTAATGAAAATTTTTTACCGATTTTTTTTTTTTTTTTTTTTTTTTTTTTTACTTCTCATCCTTTTCGAATCCGAAACTTGCGGTTTCACGCAAGCGTTAAGTCGTTTCGTTTTAAATTAACCGTAAAAAATAAATAAAGAATTATTTCCCAAAATAAAACTTCCATTTTCATGGAGATAAGCACTCATAATTTTTAGTTGGAGAGACATTTCTTTTACATAAATAAGATGTGCACTGTGGCAAAAACTATTTTAATTCTTTGCTAACTTTAGCTAAAATAAATGTGTTCTTTAGAATTCTTTGAAATTATTATCATAATTATGTCATGTCATCATTTTTAAGGCTTTCGGCGATAAGAGGGAAAAAATATTTAGCATCATAGCGTTACTTGGAATGGAAAAGTTGATTAAAATATCAGAGGATTATTTTGTTAAAAAAAACTGTTAACAATAGGTACAAATTTAAAATAAATTTTAAGATATGATAAAGAATATGTGTAAATGCTTTGCAATATTTCTAATTAAATGAAAACTTCTCATAAAATCATTCGTATGTACATTAACATTTTAAGTGAATCTGTTATAAGCTTTATAAATTACTGCATGATATTGTTCTAAAAACAAATCTTTAAAACCTGATAATAATCACCGCACTCAAAAGCAGTAAAAACGAAACAAAATCTAGCAATTTCTTAATACATACAAAATGAAACATTACAAAGCGTTTTTATATTTAACAATAAAATAATTACGTTGCAATTATTATATAAAGTATTTTTGTTATAAGTATAGTTCAATATAAACAATATATAATCCTTATACTGTAAAGTTACATTTGAATAAGAAAAATCTAGAATAATATATAAGAAAATAATGGTTTTAATTATAATGAAGTTACTATAAACAATCATTTAAATTTGATCAACACCAAGCCATCAGCATTTTTGAAATTTTTAATTTATATATTAAAAATTATCGTGCTAGGAAAAGAATAAAATTTTAAAGTTTTAACATAAAGTCATACTATAGCATACAAACTCATATTTTGACAGAAAAAAAAACACAAAACATTATATTAATATTTCTGATTTCTAAATATATACATCATGGAAAGAGTGGAGAAATCCATTAAAAAATCATTATCATTTATGAAATAGAAAAATATCGGAAAGGTAATTATGAAAAGATGTACTAACAATTATTTTTGCATCTAATAAAGTATATATTAATATGAGTTCTGCCTGGATTAGAGATTAAATTTTCAGCACTAAGTACGAAATATTTTTATTCAAATAATCAACGCAAAATTTCAAATTTTAAACTAACTCATTTTTTGCCGTTACAGAATCTAATATCAAAGAATGTGAATATTTTATTACAAAAGACTTTTATTTATATTTAAGCATTCTCAATTTTTATAATTTTGCAATAGAACTTTCAATAACATCACTCAATATAAAAAGAATAATTTTCAATAAAAAAAAATTTTGGTTTGTGACAACGTGGCACAGGTTATATTAAATTTTCCCTATTAATTAAAACACAAATATTAGATGCTTAATTTAATGTTTAATATATCGTTCAGGAAATATAATTTAAAAGTTTTGGCATCACAATTGTCGATTTTTATAATATCTTCCTTAAATTTGGAACTGAAGTTTGGAATTAAAGATAAAAGTTTACAATTGAGTAACCCTTCATTCTCTGGAGATTTTTTTAATGCCAAGAGAAGCGCACGCCAATATGTGATTAACAAAATGATCTCTACACATAAATTGTACAAAGATAGGGTTACTAGAAATTAAATTTTATCTCCAAGATTTTTTCCCAAACCACACAAGGAGTATCCAATTCTATATTGAACCCGAATTAAAATAATGTATTCGTATGCAAAACATCATTATTGAAATGTTTTTATCGCAATTTAAAGGTCATGAGAAAAATCGATAGAAATTCAGTAGTTTTTCGTAGGTTAGAATACAAGATTAATATTTTATTTAACTACAAAAAAAAAGATGCATAAGCTTACAATTACTTTAAACAAATTTCCATCTAGAAAATTTAACTCATCTAAAATTTTTACATATTCTTGTGTTTCAGCTCGATTTACCGGAAAATTGAAGTTTATGAATTATCAAACTCACTTTAAAAAAACATAATGGAAACTATAACTTGGACATTTTTCAAATTATTTACACTAATTAAAAAATATATATATATTTAGAAATACAGAATAAATGATATGCATAATAACATCGTTAAAATTGAAGTATTGATTATGAAACCAATTATATAAGCATAAAATAACTTCTCCAAAACATATAATGTTTTATACTAATATTTATTAAAAAATAATCACATGACATCCTTTTGCAACTAATTAAATTTTTTCGTATATTATATTCGCTTGTTAAAAAATAATTCATTGGTATAAATTGATCCATAAAAAAGGAGTACGATTAAATGCAATTTAAGTTTTTAAGAGGATTTTTTAGTACCATAACACATCAAAATTTAAGACAAGAAACCGAAATCATAAAACAAGAAACATCAAAATTTAAGACAAGAACAAGAAAGTACAGCAGCAACACCGTACACTAATATTGAAAAATCAAAAAGATACATTATATAAATTATTTGAATCATTGCCTCTTTTCTCAGGAAATACTAATATTAAATATTGTTAATTTTTTTCAAGAGGGATGTTTTTAAATATTTACTTTAAAGCATTATATTTTTATATCATGTAAAAAATTTTTAAGTTCATGGCATGTGGTACGAGATTATAATTTTTCAAACAAAAACATTTTCTTGAAATTTTAAATTTTATACGAGTGTAAAGTCTAATGAACATGCAAATTTATCTAAATACATTAATACTGTTGGCGTATATATCTATATTAAAAATTTTAATTCAATTATTTCTTAGATGGGATATTTAATTCTAGAAAACATAATGAATATAAATCTATTCCTTTAAAAAAAAGCGCCTCATTTTTTAAACTTAAATTGCATTTAAAAGTCGAGAAGACTCGACAGAAAATTCCGTCAGAGTGTTCGAATGAGAAAAGAAAAAACTCTCCACCTAAGTATGCAAATAAGTCAACAGGAAAAAAACGAATGTTACATATAATAAATCTCGACGGCTGAATTAATTCATTGTAAATAAAATCGAAGAAATGGAAACGAATTGATGCTTAATAGTGCAGAAGGAAAGAGTAAAAATTTCTTGATACATTTAAATATCGCTCACTGATGCGAGGCACTTTAAATGGAATTATTTTCCTCTCTACTTTTTGTCCTCCAATCACATGGCGGGAAGAACCATCCGGTCGTTAAAATCCGGCTTTGTCCGCTTGAGTGGGCCCGGGACGTCCGATCGCCCTTTATACCATCTTCACCCCCTCAGAAGAAAACAGTTGTATTCACTGCGTGCTTTTACCCTATGAAATATATTTTTGAAATCGACCCACGATTTCAGAGGGGGTGGATGTGTAGGAGTGGGGTTGACGAGATCCAATTTTTATTAGATAGAGAGAAATGAGTTATTGGATAAAAGTGATGTCCAATAAATGGTGTATTTTTTAAAAGTAGAACCGCATTAGATGTTTAAATATATAATTATTGATCCTGAAGTGTTTTATTCCTTATTTAAAATGCGCTCCCTACAATTTTACTTTTAAATGTATGATTTATCTAAAAAAATGTTAAAATAAAGTACTCGAACGCGAAAATTATATAATGGAAAATATGCAGTATTCTAATTCGCCGAATTCTCACAAACTAACTATATGTTTATTGATCACTAATAAAAAAAATGCATTTGATACGTATGCATTGTTAAGGCAGTTAGATAAAACAAAACTCTCTTAAGAATATTCTTTTGATCAATAGTCTCAGAATTTGATTACTTAGATTTTTTAGGTCATTTAAAATAATCGGTAAATAAATTGCAACAAAAAAAAATTTCAGTTATCATTCATTTTCAAACAGTAACAATTAAGGATAGATTTAACTATCATTAAATAAACCAGCATTGAAAACTTCCTTTCACTATAAAAGTCAGAATTATAATATCGTTATCTATTTCTAATGTGGTAAAAATAAATTATATTATATTCATTTGGGTGATATACTTATTTTGCAATACATGTAAAAATATTACTATAACATCTAAATTGTATAATGGATTTCAAAATTATTTTTCTATTTCTTAATCAATTTTAAAAATTTCTTTATTTAAGTATCTGTTGATAACAGATCTACAGAAATATTTCAAAATAATTAAAATTTTAACATGTAAAATGTAAAAAACTTTCCAGGCATAAGAAACTTTATAATTTACAAATAGTTTTAAAAATATGACGTGACTTGAAGAAAGGATTTTTACTAATATTAGTTTTATAGATATTATATTAATAATATCCCATTGTACATAAATATAATTTCTTTGCTTTGTTGATTTCTAACAGGAATATTTTCATACATAAAAGTCTCTTAAAGAAATTTCTGTTAGAGTGTATAACGAAATTTAAAATTATTAATTATTTATATATTTACATTCTTTGTTGAAAAAAAAGTATTTAAAGCTTTCTAATTAATTATACAATAAGAACATATTATTATAAAACTAATAAAAAGTGAGAGGGTAACTAAATGATAAATGAGAAAAATCAGTGTCTAATTCACTTAAAATGTACTAAACATACAGTAGGGTAGTCGCACAGAGAGGATATTATGCTCTCGTTAATTTTTGAAGACATTCAATAATGATGGTTTCTTGCGACCTTCATATCGAGACAACAAGAAATATAAGAGACGTTGTTGTCTGAAGATACTATCCAAGCTCACGTTATTCAGAAATCGAAACGTGTAGAAAATGTTGACTTTGGATAACAGAGTTTTATCGTGTTCCACAAGTTGCACAAACACGGTCTTCTTGCGTGGCAGCTAGAACCATGAATGCATGTTTAACGTCGTGTTTACCGGAAATGATTATTTACATGTAATGCCTGAGTAGAAGATCTATACACAACAAGAATGAGAACAAGTTTATTTTCATAATTTCGCATCCGATATCATTGAAATTATCGAGTTAGAAATTTCGATCTTAGTATTTGGATTGGTACAATGATTGGTGGTAGTATTGATCTTCCCATATTCAAGATAATTTTTGCATTGATGTTTACAATCATACCCAGAAATTATCATATTTTACACATATGTATGCTTAAAGGTGCTGAAGATCCAGATTTTTACGTTATGGATTACGGCATTTGGATGAGTTTGCTTGCGAAATTCCAGGACATAAAATTTAAATTTTATGACATTTGACATAATTTTTCCTCTCGGGAATAAATCAATGGCAAAGTTCCTGGATCTACAATCATGTTAGCAAAGATGTAGAGGTTATAATGACTAATTTAGTTTTCAAAACTGAAATATATATTTTGTGCTCTATATTATAATATGATATATAATATAGAGCACAAAATATATATTTGAGCAGGTGGAGTAATCCTCGCGACCTTCAAAGCAATATTAACCTTATGAGTATCTATCACTCCACACTTCTGCCATTATTTGCATATTTACAAGAAAATATTTTTGAAATATGGATATTTTTATCTTTTTCGTTCGCATGTTATTTCTTTTATTATATTGGCACAATTTGGATAGAAGTCAATGTTTAAGACTTCAGCTCTATGGTTAATTAAAAAATCTAAAATAATCTTTAAATAATTGTTTATATTTTCTTTATCATATACTTATTTTGTTCCAAATAATTAACCAAAATCTTAATAGCACAGTAATATTTATTAATAGTATTCACGCGTTTTATAGATATTTTTATCACTTATTAATAATGCATTGACAATAGTCAATTTAAGTGACTCTGCAGTGAGAAATGTCAATATTTAGTAACAACAATTCATGCTATGTGAACATGATTTAATGAAAAATTTCTCCTCTCTCTCTCTCTCTCTCTTAACTTTTTAGTACTATCTTCCTGCTCATTAAATTCTTTAATTTTTTTTAACTTCTAATATTCAAATAATATTTTGTAAAAGACTTATTTGTTTCTATTCATGATCATTTTCCAAAAATATTGTTCAATCCATTATAAATATTTTAAATCATTATCTTAAGAATTTTGAATTATAATATAATAAACATTTTATAAATCATATTTAATTCAGAAACGATTTAACTGTGTTATGATCATTCATCAAACATAAATCACTTGAAACAAAGTACAAAGAAATAAATTCATGCGCTTAACGAGTGCATATCCGCAAATATATATTTCCAAAGTAATCACTTTTTCGATTCCAAAACTACGATCCTTAAAACAGATCACAACACGTCTGAAAAGATATTTCTTTGGGAGAACTGCAAATTTGCAAGGCAGTCCAAACAAATTATTAATTTGCATAAAAACAAAGCATTCTAAGAGAGTCTTTCATGTATATCACGCATATATCTCAAAAATTGATTGTTTTTGGAATACAATCTCAAGTTATCGCTGCTTTAAAACCCTTCATTTGAAAAGCGAACCATTCTTATTGTTGGAGAAAGGAAACAATGAGCGATCAATGCGCACGACAGATAATCACCTGAGGAACTGTTCCCGAGTTAATTGCAAGCGTCAGACATAATTGTTTCCTATAAAACCTGGTAATGAATTTATCTGGCACTCCTTTGTGTTTGCTGAGGGGGCAGATATTATGCCCCGCGTATTTCTTCCTTCTTTCATTGTACACAGAAAATCATTAGCGAGAATTTTTTTTTCACCATTGCTTTCTCATTAAAGAACGAAAATTTAAGAGGTATTGAATCAAATGACTTTGTTTAAAATACGAATTCAAAAACGAAGTGTGTCTCAACGTCGACTAGATAAAGTTGAACAGCCGAGCAACGTTGGCTAATTAAATTATTTTAGAGTTTAAAAATATTAATTACTGGAATTGTCGTGGGACATGCTGATAAGAGACGTTTGTTAAAAAATAATTTGAACGGTTTGTTAATAAAAAGGTGACACTTATTTGGTTAAATGCATGCATTAAAAATTTAGACTCGAAAGACTCATATTAATTTCTCAGACGATAAAATTGTAAAATCAATAACTTTTCCCATTTGCTTTAATTACTTCAGTTAAAATGCTTTATGTGATACTTGCAATGTTAGGATTTCATTTATCGATTGAAAATTAATTTTCGAGACAAAAGTCATGCATATTTTGCGTCTTGTTTAGATTTATTCTATAATTAGTTAAAGCAAATAAATGATAAGTTGCACTTTAAAGGAATATCGAACTGTTTGTTATCAATTTACTATGGTATGCTTTTAACCTACCAATCCAAACCTAAAATAACATTTTTGTAATCAAATTTAATTATTTATTTTAAATACTTTATATATAAATACAAATATTTAAGTAACTAAATTTTGACCTGACGGAAATAATTTAGCAAAAATCTTTTGTCGAAAATTTTATGATTTGGAAAAATTTTAATGAAATTTAATATACTATTTATTAACATATTAATACACAATTTTTGTGGTATTCAGAATAATTTAAAGAGCTCAATAGTTATATTAAGTGCACTATTTTAATCAATTATATTACATGTATTATTCTCAAGCAATATAAAATAAATATTCTTAATTGTTTTTCTGCATATTAAAATGAAACTTTTAATTCAAGATGACACTGTAATATTGTTTTCATTTGATTAAATATTCCCGTACTTGATTTGCATGAACATGAATTGTTTAAATTTTAACAATTTATGAATAGGTTTTATTCAATCTAACAAATTATAAAAAGGATTTAAAAACGTAATATTTTATAAAATGTTAAGTAAATGTACATGCTCAATATAATTTATTTTTTAACAAAAACAATTTTTGTAAATTTTCTTTTCATTAAAGGTAATTACTTTCTTTCTTTAAATGGAAACAAATCGAAGATTCCGTAGAATTAGATTTTAAAATTCTTACAGCATATAATTTATAAAATCATAGTAACTTGAATTCTAATGTTTCTAAAATCGTTAAATCCTAAACAATGAAGTTATAACAGAGTTATTTCTAAGGAAATATCACTGATGTATGAAATACTTCTTCAAGATAAAAACTTTTCCTTTTGGAACCAAATCCGAAAATAATGTCAAATATTCCTTCAGACTAAAAATGATAACGAATACTTTTAGAAGGATCGTAACAACGGAAGTGTGTCTTCTTATTACTCAATTCGTTTGAATATCTTTCCAGCTTAATGCAAGTTCATCATGCAGCAAACATTTTTTGGTAAAAAGAAATAGAATTTGAGTAAGATACATTATTTAATTAAAATTCATGCTCTCTTTTACATATAAAAAACACAAATTTACATATACTTCTACCAATTATGTAAAATTGGTATTGAAATTATGAAGAGAAACATTTTTAATAATTGAAAGCAATATTTGGTTCTTAAAAATTAAATAATAATGTATTAAATGAAGATGTAAAAATTTTAATGTAAAAACTTTGTTTAATGATTCATAAATTTTTAACATGCTTATTTACATTTTGCTCTATATTAAAAAATTACACGCATTATTAAAATTTCATTAAATAAAATAAATCACAAAAATTTTGAAATTTAAAGAAAGAAAATAGTTAATGATTCCAAATTAAATTATTTATATTAGAAATTCTAAATGTAAGAGTTGGGGTAGTCAAATAGTTTTAAATATAGTAATTGATTACCATTATTTTAAGATATTTAATATTGAATTGCAGAATCAAACGATTTCATTCAAAAATGTAGCAATACCAAGAAGCAGTAGTGACAAAACTCCTCAAATAGAGAGAGACAGCAACGAACAATAAATGACCTGTATTTTTGAACAGATATGCATAATAAAAAGCGAGAACATTGTCTGGTCAGTAGGTTATACTCGTCTTGGCAAAGAGTCAATGAGAGTACGGTATGAGCTTTGATGAATTGCTCCCCTTTCCCTGTTAACCATTTGCCAAAGTGCCTTCTTGAAGGAGGCAGTGGCAGATTCCGCAAATGGTGCTTAATCATATTCCAAACGTATTCTGTTGGGGAGACATGTAAAGAGCTAGGTGATCAGGGAAGCAACTCTATACCTAACAGGCCATGTTAGCTGATGCGAGCAATGTGAGGTCGGGCATTATCCTGCTGATAAAGGACATTGGATTCCCCCTGAATATAAGGGAGTGTCACCAGCCGATGCTCATCATCTACTTAACATTGGGCTGTTATGGTGCCGTAAGTATGAACTAGAGATGACATGGAATCATACTCATTTGCGCCTTAAACCATCATGCGGTGGGGGCACTCAACAACTGCTGCAAGATTGGAACTGTCTTCATGTCAACGCCACACTCGTACACAGTGACTATCGCTGAAGAAACAGAGACGTGACTCATTTCAGAAGACGATCCTGGGCCACTGCGTCATCCTCATTGCTTTCATCTGTCACCATTCCATACGATTGCGTCTATGCTGTGGAGCCAATGACAGTCTTCATAACGGATGCCATGAGTGCAGACCGCTATCAATCAATTGATGACAAATGATTCTGCTCGATATGGAAGTATCCAATGTACCTTGAATATGCTGCGGAATTTTAGTCTTTTTGGCTTCTAAATTTCTTATCTGTTTATTTATCAAGCATAAAATTTAACACTCATAAAATATGAAAACTTTAACAAGTTTTATTTACATTATAAGAAAAATAGTTAAAATCCTTGTTTAAAACCCAAACCATTTTTGTATAAGTGCTTAAATCTTTTTATCATACTTAACATTCCTTTTTAGTGAATTTTAAATGAATTATTACAGTAAAAGTCCTCTTATATATGAACTTTAACTTCATGCATTCAAAATATATTTTTTCTTTTCCTCTCTTTTTTTTATCAGTTAAGCATAGGTTATTTTGTAAACTTAAAATCATTACAAATTATTGGTTTTATTTGAATAATACTCTTGTGCAAAAGATGATTACTGAAAAACAAATCAAATCAAAATATCTCCTTCTCACAATACATGCTTTTGATATCTACAAATAAATAAATATTTTTGAATCAAAAGTGTTGAAACCAAGAAAAATATTTATTTAATGTCAATTAATCGTTATGTTTTGTTAGCAATGAAAAGGTGTCAGCAATATATTTATTGTGTTAAGCCTATCAAATCAAGCATTTATATGCTTATGAAGTAAATGCGTTATTTATTTAATAATGCATGCGTGTATAAATGTTTAATAAATAATATTAAAAAACAGTAATTAATTTGTTTAAATAGCTATTTATCACGTAAAATACTATTTCTCTATTAAGATACATTCTTATAAGAAAGAAAAATAGCACTAATTTCATTTATCAAACAGTGCTGACTTTTCAAAATTAAAATTGTCATTTTATCAAAATATATACATAAAAAATATTCTACCACGAAAACAATCATTTTACTATCCATAAATATTGACGGAAACCACTTCTGAAAATATTATTTTAACAGTTAATAAAATTTAAAGTGCCTGGATATTTTTTCATGTACGTGAAACAGTGTATAAATTAATTAGTTTCAAAAAGTTCCCGTTCCCAAAATTTTTCAGTGACACAAATGCTTCTGTAAAAATATGCTCCTTCTTAAATAATAACAACTCGCTTGGGGGTATATTCTTTTCCTATACTTAAGAAGTCTTTGTTTAAGAATACTTTATCCATTATTTTCTTAATGTTTTTAACCTCATGAAATTTGAGGGAGGAAAAAAAAAGCATGAGGTTTTTGATTAATCATCTGCAATGCTTAATTTATCACCCGCATGTCGTAGTAATACTGCATCTTTTTGGTCTTACATCATTAACCACACATTAACCGAAACGCAATGCTAAGTCACGTTTCTCTAATTCTCTTGGCGACCGTTATTGGCTACTAAGAGCCAAGAGTTAATTTACGATCCTTCTGCAAGCCAGTAATTACTTTTTATTAATGTTCCCTTAGTTTTTCACTCGTCGTATTCTCTTCTACTAACTGTGCCCTACAGGACAAGTTGCTGTATTCAAATAGTCCACTTGATCCACAAGTAATTGTCTCTTTAATCGTGCACCAGTAAACCGATAATGCTTTTCGAGATTCGTTGCATTTTTACGCTATTTTGATGTTACTTTAATCCTTCAATATTAAATTAAAATTTAAAAAAGATTTCTTAAAACATAGAGAACAAATTTATTTTTTTATTTTTTAAACTAAAATTGATTTTATTTTTTATAGTTTATTATTTATACTAAAAAAAGACACTTTTATTTCATTTACACACAATAGTGAATTTATTGTAGTTTGTACAATAAATTTTAATCCTTTACTTCATAAATTTAGTTGACAATTTTATTTAAAATATTATTACATTTCATCCATTAATATGTCGTTTTTCTAAAAATTGCAATGTAGACACATAAGATATACATTAAATTTTTTTTAAAAAAAAACATTCCCCAGTGGTGAATTTAAAAATGATAAAACAGTATATGATATTTATATCAAATAAAGAATTTAATTGTTAGGCTGTATTGCACTTTTAGATTTTACTCTAAAATGTTAAACTAAAATAGTAAAAATTATTGTAACTAAAATATTAAAAATTTTTAAAAGTAGCATATTATATTTATATCCAATAAAAAATTTTAAATTGGTAGACTATAATTTAAGATTTTATACTAAAATATTTTTAAAAAGTGCTTCAATAGTATAGTTCTTTTTGAAATTTAAAAGAAAATATATTTGTCACTAATTGATTCAATTAAGAAAAGACAATTTATCAGCTTCTTGCTAGATATTATACATATCTATGAATTTTGAAGTATTTTTTTATTTAGTGTTTTAGGATGAAATTTTTATTCATCCTTATGAAAACTGATTTTTTTTTATGTATAATACTTGTAAATAGGTTTGCAAAAATTGTGTTCACGAGCAAATTTTAAAATTACCAGTTTAAAATCTAATTCTCTTTTCTTGTTCTTTAAATGTAATTCTATTTCTGGCATTTACTATTTTCTGACTAGATTTCTCAAGTACTATGATAGTTACCAATTATCGTAATTATCACATTTGATGATATTACGATAATTGGTATATATATATATATATATATATATATATATATATATATATATGTATGTATATATATATGCATATAATATGTGTGTGTGTGAGAGAGAGAGGGAGTTTAAAAGTGTCCTATTTATATCTAGCAAAAAAAGGTCGTTGCATGTAATAATATTGTATAAGCATTGGTTAAATCCATCGAAATTTTAAACAAGTTTCCCAGAAACTTGAAAGATTAATTGCACTATTAAACATTTTCTTACCGTTAGAATAGAGGTATATTGCAGAAAACAGGCAGTATATTCCAAAATTACACAGCCTGGTGGATTTAAAAGAAATTTTAAGAATCTATTTACTGTTTCTCAGTAATTAAAAGAATTAAGTGCGTTATTAAAAATTTGTTAACGTTATAAAACTATTGAAATGGAGTAGAAATGATATATATATTATGCAATTTTACACATTTTGATGGAGGGAAACTAAATTTGACACACATGTTTCTTCCCATCTCGAAAAATAAATTATGTTAACAAAATGTTGCTGCTCCAAAAGGAGTTAAAATGCAATGATGTTTTGCAATTCCAAATATCTCAACGGATTTAGATAAAAATTTAATTATAAAAGTTAAAATAATATTGAAAACATTTTCAATATAAAATTGAAAAGTCAAAAAATAAATTATAATAAAGACAATTTCAAAATTAAAGATGAGCTTTATTATTTTTCACTAAAGAGTGGGTTTATCAACGTGGATTTTCTCATAATTTTATTTCTCATTCATCATTAATTATCTGTGACACACAATTAATTGATTCCACTGTTATTTTGAAATTATTTTTAATTAATCCCTTCATTCAATAAAGAAATAATAGAAGTAAATTTGTTTTTCTTTTAATTTCAAAATGTAATTTTAAAGTTTATATGCTTGTAATCTGTTAATAATAGGATTTTAAATTAACTTTCTTTTCCGCTTTATTTAATTAGCTTATATTTTACACACTGTTGAAGGATATAAACAGTTTATATCGTATTAAATATTTAGGAACCAATAATTTTTCATTTGTCTGACATTATAATGAATAAGATATTGATGCTTAATTTAACTAACAAAAAAAACACTATTAACATAAACTTGACTATAAAAACATTTTTATTTCATATTCAGTAACTAAATTTAAGTTTTTAAAAAAAACATCAAATTTCATCACATTTTTCAAAAAAAATCAGGATTTATTTATTTAAATACAAAATAAACAAGATAACTGAGGTAAACTGTTTCATCGCAGCTAATATCATAAATGATATAGCATATGATATATATTAAAATATAAGAAAAACATTGATATAATGAATTATTAAATTTAATGAATAAAATAGATTAAAACTTACGAATAAGAAGTTAAATTGAAGATTATTCAAAAAACGTGATCTGAGAAATGCCTTTTAGTTGAGAAAACAATTAAAACAATTTGATGCGTCTTACATATTGAATACTTATTTGAAAATATAAATCATCTGTTTATATAATATAAATACGAAGTTTTGGTTATTGCTGAAAACTTATATATTTGTTTTTAAGAATTAAAAATTTTACACGCAATTAATTTAAATAAAACATTTTGTTCATTTTCCAAAAAAATTACATTTTATTTTTTAAAATATAAATTAGTTAAATATGATTGGCTTACTTTAATAAACATTGAAACAATTTCCTTTGCAATTTTTTGTTTCAATACTTTCATTTCTTTCAAACATTTTTACTTAATATTTAAGTTCAAAACGTTGAAGAAACTTAATGAACACAAAATTTCATATAAAATATAAGTTTATCAAGGATTTAGAAAACAGAATTTCACAACATAACTTTTTTATAATAATTTATCATGAAGGTGAAAATATGTCTATGAAACTAAAATTAATTAGAAAACTTAAAATAATAACGAAAGAAACTATTTAAAAATCAGTTGTACAGATTGTAAAAATAAATAAAAAAATTCATGGGTTTCATTAAATTATATTCTAATATACTAGATTCTATCAAATATTTGTGTTTAAATATCAATGATTATTTTCACTCAATTTATCAAAAACTTGTACTTAATTTTAATTTATTTATTAACTATTATTTAACTGACTAATTATCTGACTGATTAATTAACTTATTTGAACTAAACTATCAACAAAATATCTCTTTAATTTTTTTTTGTTTTATTTTTTTGATGTATTGAATGAATATCTCACTTTTTTTAGTTTTTAAAACACCACTTAATTAATCAATTAACAAAGAAGTAAATATTTACAGATTTTTTTTCATTTTAGTGAAACAGAAAAATTTAAAGATAAAAGCTATTACATATTAATAATTAATCATTTTTTTAATTTAATTTGTATCTTACATTAAAAAATCAATTGTAGCTAAAATAGCTAAAGCAACAATAGAAATTATAAGCTAAATTTAATATTAAAAACAGAAATCTGTTTATTTACTCAATTAACTATGAGACATATTGTTGTAATAAATAAAATTTTTGTATGATAATAAAGTATATATATAATATTGTTAAATCCACCTGAGTTTTGTATATCTTTACATACAAGACAATACTAATTTTAAAAAATTTATAGGAATGCATTTAATTATGAAAAAGTTCAAGAATAAATAAATTAATTAAATAAAATAAAAATGAGTTTTCTATGGACATTAAATATATCAATCATAAATTTAACTAAAAATACAAAATATTGAATTTATTGTACAAGATATAAAACAAAATTCATAAACTTATCATTATTTCGAAAACTCTTTGCTTGTAAGAAGCTATGAGTCTTTTTAAATTATATTATCATAATAGTTTAAAAATAAATTATATTTTTGAGAAAAAGCAATGTATTTTTTGATTTTTTATTTATTTTTATTATTAATTTATATATGAATGCTAAAAAAAATATTATCCATTCCAATTAGAAATTTTGAATGAGATAAGCTTTAAATTAACATACAAAATATGTCAGCATAAACCTTGATAAAAATTTTATATTAAAGATGGGTTTAAAATTAAAATTAATTTACTATTATATTAAATAGATATTTTTATATAATAGTAAATAATTTTAATTTAATGTAATAGTTTATCAGTATAATAGTCAATGTTACAATTATATTAAAATTTGGATTTTAGATTTAGAATTGCTTAATTAAAATTTAGATTTGTTTAATTAGATTATGTCCATTTTAAATAAAACAAAATCTAATAAAGATTATTGATTGTTGTTACATTTTTCCAAATTGCACTTGTATATATTGATAGTAAGTAAAGAATTGCAGAAGCTTAAATAAAAAAAAATCTTATCATCACAGTACTTGCAGTAAATATCTTTGACAATATAGTATATTTAAACACGAGAAATTTCGATTTCCACAAATTGGAAATGGATATACTTTAAATATATAAAACAATTTCAAAATAATATTAGCAAAAAAGTAATTACAAGTGAAGTTATCTATTTTTCTATCAATACAAGAAATATATAATTAATGCAAAACAATGAAATACTATGCTTTGCAATTATTGTTAATAATCGACTAATTCTCATAATCTAATTACTTGAAATAAACTTTAAATATCTGTGTACAAAAAAAAAACTTTTTTAATTTCTAAAAGCTGGTCTCAAAATTTCAGCATATGCGTGTATTAACCTAAGCAAATAAAATTAAATTGGCTATAAATAGTTTCAAATAAATAAACAAAAAAATAAACTTTTCAATTTATCTATAAATTTTAGAAATAAAAATAATGATCCTGACAAACAATTTCCTAGATCCTAGAAATCATTAAAAAAAATTTATTTAGAGTAAAAAACAAATTGAGTAAATTATAAAATCAATGCTTATTTATAAAACTTGCAAGTTAATTGTACCAGAAAAAGTAATTTATAAAACATAATCCTAATTTCTCTTTCCTTCTATATGTGTGCATGTGATGTGCAAAAAAATAAGCGAATTGAAGACATAGCGAAAATAAATTATTTAATTGCACACACAAATCATAAATGTTTTGTCTAAAATTTTATGCGTACGCTTAAATTAACGCGTTGATTTAACTCACAAAATTACATGTTTGTACATGTATCATTGAAACCTTATCAAATTTAAACAAATATTTGGAACAAGCTAATAAAAATAGTTCATTTACTTTATCTTAGAAGTAACTTCATGCATTTCTTCAGGTAGCAATGCACTTAACAGTATTGTCATTTCAGGAAGCAATTGAAGTCTTCCTACTGTTCCTGTAAGCTGGAACAACTGAAGCAATCTTTTTCCCAGCTCAATGGCCTGATCCAGGCTTTAAATCTGTCTCCGAATGGGTAGGATTTATTCTATCTTTACTAATTACTCGTAAGATTGATTGTCGGATACGTTAACCAGTCATGCCGGGCAAGTCTTTCCCTAGAGTTGGATCAGACTTCGGACTCCCTGGATGGCCAATCGCCGCCCGTCGAGTTAATTCCACTCCGATTTCAGCTAATTGGAATCTCTACTCGGATGTCCCTATCAGCCGGAGTTTCTTCCCTCCACCATCAGGAAAATTAGTCACTGGTTGAAGAATAGTAATTGTTGTTCCCAGCCCCAGCTACCCCTGCTTAATGTAAAGAATGCGAGGAACAATGGTAGTAGTGTGTGATAAATCTGGGGATATTTCAAGCAATATTAGAGAAGAAAAGGCTTTCTCTCGGAAGACTCCATCACTCAAAGCGAGTGGAGCAACTGCATGTAAGTAAATTATAAATGGTAAAAAAATTGTCTTACGTTCTCCATAATTCCCAATAACATTCTTTTAAAGCAAATTTTGCAGCAAATTGTAAGTATTTAAAAGTTTCTTAGCAAAACTTTAAATTTTTTTATAAGTTTTTTTATATTAGAGCCATATGAATGAAAACGCTTAGTTAGCAATTTTGTTAAATAGGTATGCACGACTTAATATAACGCATTTTTGAGGAAGAGTTTACTTTTTCTCAATCATGATTAAAAATATAAGATATGAAAAATAATGCATTGAGGTCAAAAAATCAAATATGTGATAAAAACTGGTAAGTTATAAGCTCAAAAATACTTTAAAAAAACATAACGTGGAAATAATTGATGTATTCAAATATAATAAATCTCTTTTATTCAAGAAATGTTTATAATTATTGTTTGAAATTAGTTAGCTATATTTTTAATTTTATTTAGTTAATTTTTTTATTTATATTCTTATTTTTAACTCAATTTTCGAATAGCTTAATTAACTAATTATTAGTTGTTCAAGATTAAGTTTTGAAGTTTGTTAAATGTTTAGTGATTTTTAAATTATTTTTATTACAGCAATTATTTTATTAATAATTAACTGATAAAAAGATTTTAGCAGCCTTGAATGCTGGAGCAAAAAAATAAAATTTTCTTTCAAATAAATATAAGCTTATTTTATCAGTTCAGTTTTAGTGAAGTATTTACTAAGCATCTTCCTTATACATACAAATTTAATTTTTTTAAAGTATTTATTTTTGAGAAAAGTGCCTGATTTAAGAAAGAGTTTTACAAGATCTGTAAAATTGAAATCTTTACTTTATCCATCGAATTTTTGCTAAGATTACATTGAGAAAGTTGTAAAGAATAGAATAAAACTCAAATCCGTGAGTTTGCCTCTAAATAACATAAAAGGTATATTTGATTATAAAACTTTGTGATTACAGCATTCGTAATTAATCTAAACCGTGATTAATACTCAAATACTCATTTGAACTCTCTGTAGTTTAATTTTGCTAATATTCCACTCTGGAATTTTCTTAAAAATAAAAGTATATCTATATTTAATAGTACCCATATTTCCACATATACTTTATCACTGGAAGTAGAAAAAATAATTCTCTATTTTCTTCTGAAAAGTCTCATATATATATATATATATATATATATATATATATATATATATATATATATATATATATATATATATATATATATATAACA